>CM053622.1:208742202-208770305 GCA_028646595.1 Phalanger gymnotis | reverse complement strand
TTTTTCTAAAAGTCCTTCTCATTTTGCAGTAAAACTTCTGGAGCTCTAATTTAAGTAAGATAATTCATTTTTTATTTACAAATAAAAACAAAATGCCAAAAAACCAAGACTACATTTTAAAGCCTGATCTATCTGTTCCTTTTTAATTCATGTGAAGTATTTCACATATTAAGATACCCAATAATTGATTGTAATAACATATGTGTGCCTTGTTTCTTTAATAAATGGACAGAAAAATATGGTTGTACAGGGTGTGCCTAAAATCTGGGCACATAGGCAAAAATGCATTTTTCAAGAAACGAAATGATTGAAATTTTCAACATTTTATTTAATTGGAAATATTAACAAATAACATCTTCAATATGATTTCCATCATTTGTGATGTAAAGGTTGACGCGCTCTGCGAGATTCATGTGAACTTGTTGTAATAACTCAATAACTCCACATTGCTGTCAATTTTAGCACATTCACTCTTGAAATATGAATCCCCATTTACCCGATTATAAATACAGTATATGTAGTAAATCAAATTATTTTGCCACCATGTATTTCTGATAATACAAGTACATCTTATCTCTATATCCTAATTTATTCTTCTGCTTTTTATTAAGTGTTCTTAGCCATGATATCTTTTATCTAAGAAAAATATCTTTGCTGTGTATGAATCAGATACTGTTAATAACAGGAAAAAAAAACACCATTAGAAAAACAAAGCAAGAAATAAATAAATCTTTTACCTTGGCTCATTCTCTGTAGGTTGGGAAAGGAACAGTTTGGAAGGGCTTTCCACAAATACAGCACTTCAATGGATGCCAGTACACAGAGCTCTTTGGTCGGTGTTTGCTTACGAAATCTGTCTGCCTGTAAAGGGTTAAAATAATAAATCATGATGCCTGGTATTTATACAGCACTTCAAGGTTTGCAAGTGCTTTCCAAATGTGATCTGGTTTTATCAGCACAACAACCTTAGGAGGTAGGTTCTGTTATTAACAGATGGAGACACTGAGGACGACTGAGGCTACGTGATCAGATCTTAAACTCGAGGTTTAAAGCTAGGGGATCCCTAGGGTGAAAGATGCTCTTTTCCCGTGCCTGGCAGCTCTGTCATTCAGTCTCTGAAACGTATCACTTTCCACTAAGTCCCCTCCTCCCAGCTGGGGAGCCTTCCACACATTCACCAATAGCTTGGTTTTTCCATAGTGTTCAATTGTGCTCCATTAAACACTGGGGGCATTTCTGTGACCTGAGGGGATGTTCCCGTATCTCAGGTGTATCAGTATGCGCAAGTAGCTTTATCCTCAATAACAAAAGAAATATGTCTGCTACTAGGAACAGTATGACCCATCTTTCCTGAGGAATGGGACAATGGAAAAATGCTGAACCTCATTACAATGTGTGGACAGAAAAAGATACGTAATTAAAGCTTCAGGGTCCAGGAACCAAATTCTTGTTTCCCCTTCTTTTTTTCTAGAAGAGGAAATAGGTAACCAGTGGCAATAGTGAACTTGTATAAATTCATCTGGGCCTTAGAAGTAAATAACAGATCACGACAGAGGGCTGCTGAAATGGGCTGTTTTGGGGAAATGTTTATGATACTTAAAAATAGGTTTCCCACTTAGGGTGAGATTTGGTTTTAATGTAGTCAATTCTCAGCTTTCACAAGGGTAACATTCCTAGAAAATGGTATACAAATAGGGGGCTGGGTTCATGCAACCACCAAAAATTGTAATTTTGCTAGAGATTGCTATAAATACACTTTTCTGCATATAATTCTTTATAACAAAACATTCTGATAATATGCACTTTTCCTAATATAGTAACATGAAATCTACATAAAATGTAGTACACAAAATAAAACTGGTAACATGCAAAACATTTTTTTTCTCACTAGCAATTCCCTAGAATTCTGTGACCATTTGTGCTAACATCTTCAAAAAAAAAAATAAATAAAAGGCCAAAAGACCCAAACCTTAATTTGAGACAATATTCACTTCTCATTCATAACACATGAAATCTAGAGTGCCATAAATACTTTGCTCTTTTTTGCAGATACAATGAATTGTCCATTCATTAACACCAAACTCATGGTTGACCACAGCTGTGGACATGAAGTTTATGAAACTTCTGGCATGATGTTTATCTAACACCTTTATTTGCTCACTAAGCTTCATAACTGACTTTGCACACTTGTGCTTGGAGCCCAAAGGACTTGCACTATGCTTTGGGGGCATAACTGCAACACAAAACTTGAGTTTTAAAGGTAAACAGTGAAAATACGCAATGAATGCAGAGGCAGCTCTTTACAATAGTGGAGTGAGCAAGGACCAGGGAAGGACCTTATAGGATACCAGCTGTTCCACAAACTTGTGTGCTTGAGCCTCTCACCTTTTTTCTCTGTTGCATGTAGCCAGGAATGTGTACAGTAGCCAACATGAAAGTGAAAATGAGGTTACTAATAAAATGATGAGAATGCTTGAAGTCACGAAAATTAAATGTGCTACATTGAGAGGACTGACTGTAGTAAAGACATCATGAATCAATGTTCATTAAGATAACTTTATACAGGATATGCCTGTACCTAATTCCTGCTCAGCACGAATAATAGTCATGCTAATAATTTTATATCTAATGAATTTGCATCTTTACAATATTTTAAAGAATTGTGCTTTGACATCCTGAATGCATGCATATCTGCCTCACTTATACCTGACACGCTATCAAAACATGGAAATTTTAGAAATGTAAATGAAAAAGGAAGTAATGTTAACTTGTAAAAATATTCAGAACCCCTGCTAGATAATGAGGTTTTTTTCAATGGGATCTGTGAAGTTGGATTTTTTTGGTCTATGATTTTATTGAATTTTATTCAATTTCATTACTTTCAGCTATATCCTCATATAAACTCTAACCCATGCTGAACTATTTCATTAAATTACCTTTCTTTCAAATCTAATAAATCTAAAACAAGAATAAAGTGCAAAATAAATTTAAGTGTCACATAACCCAAGATAATTAAACTAAATTAATACCTAATTTGGGAGGTAGCTCCTTAGAATTTAGCCTTCTTTGGTGAGCAATTCTGGCCTACTCTTGTTTCTCGAGTCAAGATCTGAAAGTTTTTTGGGCTCTCCAATTTAGAAAACCATGTACCTATTACTTCTTTCCTAGCATTTGCCAACCCTTCCTCCAACCTTTAGATGGATTATCTATAGAGGACGTGGTGGTCCCCTGTTCCTTGGGGATTTAGCGCAGATATCTGATAAGTTTAGCCTGCTAAAACTCAAAATTCTCTTGTTCAAGGCATCCACGATCCTCAGCCTCTCCCGTAGCTGGGATTACAGGCATGGGTCTCCATGCCCAGCTAAAGTTACTAGTTTTTAATGTAATCATCTGATACCTCCTCAAAAGTAGTATTGGTTATAAATGATGGTAACCATTAAATGCCAAATACAATATCAGTTTCAAGGTACCTTTTTGACTGAGAATTGCTCAATTTGGTTGTTTTTCCTTTTGAAAAGCCTTTGTACCTCTCTGAATACAACCTGTGCCCCGTCCACATCACCAGTGGCTCCCTGGCAAACTGTAAGAAATCACGACAACATTTTTTAGGGTATCAGAACAGGTAACCAAGGGAAGCCAACATTTATCACATCCTGCATACTTTACAGAAGAGGAAACAAACAAAAGTAAATATTTTTAGAGAGAAGACGAATATTTAAGGGCTGCAACGCTTTGAGAAAAATTTGTCAAATGAGCATTTGCTGATTAGGTGCTTATATTCCCAGAGCTGTGGAGGATACTAGATGCGGGAGACATGTGCTCTGTTTTCTAAGCTCTTCTACCTTGCTGGGGAGGAGATCTACCTACACCTGTAAACAGCCAGCTAACTTTAGAAGAAGACATGTAATTAAATGCTAGATTATAGCAGAACAGGCTGAAAGCTATACAAGTTCAGAGAGAGAAAGAGAGAGTGAGAGCAATAAAGGCTGGAGTATTAGGAAAAGTTTCATATGAAGGAAGCTGAATTTTTGAGCTGAAACTAGAAGTTCATTCTTTCATTCATTCATTTACTCATGGACCAGCTGAAGTGCTGCTAAGTTATCTTCCCTTATAACCTTGGCTGCAGGGATTCCTTCCAAACTGCATCCTGTTCTGGCTTTTTCATTTTGTGTATTTGCCTTACCTGCTCCACAAGATTACAAAGTTTTGAGGGCAGAAACCACCTTTTAAATCTTTCATAGGAATAGGACATGGATCTGTGATTTCACTGGCATAGTGAATGCTCTGAAGAGGCATCTCCTACTGCCAGTTCAGGTCGGCATCTTCTCCATGACTTTTAGTCCTAGAGAGCTGCCTAGAGCACAGAGAAGTTAATTTGACTTGCCTACGGTCACACAGCCAGTATGTCAAAGGCAAGGCAAGATTTGACGCCAGATATTCCTGGCTCCGAGGCTGGTCCTCTATACCTTCCTTTTCATAGAACCTAACATAGAGCCTTGTCATAAACCTGTGGGTCTGGGCCTTGTATTGGTGTTATCACAGACTCAGGAAGGCAGGGTAATAGACCTGGATAGGAGGCACAAAATAAATACTTGCTAAAGCAATACCCTATTGTCAAACAAACTCCTCACACTACATTTGAACTTACTGTCTTGGTTTACGCTCAGTGAAGATGGTAAAAGTTTCATAAGCTTCAAAGTTTTCACTGTCGGTCTATGGATAATTTAAAAATTATCAAATTACCCTACAACCTACCCTTCTCTTAGATAAACATACCTAATTCATTTAACTTCTACTAATAAGACTCACCTTCCAACCCTTAAATATGCTGACATATTCAAGACACTAAATTAATTACTTGCTGATTAATTTTCTCCTCTGAGCCCCTGCAAATTCTGAATATTGCCTTAAGCATGTATCATATTATAACCAATCAATTACAAATTAATAGTTTGTAAACATGAGCCAATAGTACATAAAAATAGCTGTCCTTTTGGGATAACAATAAGCAAACATAAACACATAAATGCATTTGAACCTCAGAAAGCAATAATGCCCTCTCAACAACAAGGCTGATGGGAGACTATCTACATATTAAGATATTCATAGTACACAAAACTACATCTCATAATTAGCTACATTTCACTTTTTAGGGGTGGAAAGGAGAAGTGGTATCTTGTGAAAGTAAATATACCATAGAAGGAAATATTTGAAAGCAATGTTAAAACTAATCTTAAACTCTTATGTGGGATAATAATGAACTTCCATAATTTTGATCTCAAATGTAAGCTTACAGAATAGCCTACTGTTCTCCCGTGTACAGCATGTATAGCAGTTTAATTTTTAAATCACATTCTTTTGATTAAACCACATTCATGATATCTGCCTGGAATGAGTGCATGAAAGAAAGCAGAAAACTAGATAATATCTTAGGCTCTCTTCTAATTTGAAATTACAGAAATATAAAATTATGTATCAGATGGCAGATCAGTCGCTAGCTGTGACTTTCTCTCCACTAGGAGGCAGCAGTTCCCTACTTATGCTCATTTGCAAAGCCACAGGCTCTGGAACAACTCACTCATCGCCAGAGAAAAGACCTCCACTCACCTGCAGTTAAATATGCATAATAGCATTGGGACCACCTTGACTCATTTTTGAGTCTTTCAAAGGAAGTGAAAGCATCTTTAAAGTTCAGTTCTATCATACTGCACCAACCTACAAAAGAAATATTTTTAAAATTATCACTGAAAAGTAAAGTTTTATAGAACCACCCCTTTTTTTAAAAAAAATTAACTACAGAATTCTGAACAGCTGATTTGTTGTTTCTATCTTCAACCATCAGAAGTGTGCTATCTGAAAATTTATAGCACAAACTTCTTCATCCCCAGAAAAATACTTAATGTGGAAGTTATAAATAAGGCAAAGCACATCTTGATTTCAGGATCAGATCAAGTATAGGAGGGAATGATTTAAAAATTCCTAGAAAAACACAGTAATTTGCCTTGTCTAGCTCTCAGACTTGTATTAGTCAAACTAAAAATACAAATATATAAGTATATGCTCATAGAAATGTAGGATATGAAAAATTCACTGGATACAAATTGTTCCCTATTAATATAAATAGAAGCCTATAAAAACAAATGTGCAAGAACATATATGTTCTTGGGCTTATATTAACAGCATTTTATGCAATGAACTAAAGCAGGCTTTCAAATACTGCCACCACCATGAAGAGTATAATACAAAGTGTCAGTTCCAAAGATGTTTAAATCATTTTTCTGATTCATGGCAGGAATTCTCAATTATCATATGAAATAGAATAACCAAGCAGAATCTTTTTAATAGATGAGAAAATAGATGCAAAAGTCACTTGCTTAACAATTTTTAATGAGTTATGAAGCCACTAAAGGAACCTCATTTCCCAATTCAATTCCTGCCCATTAGAGTGTCCTGAAAAGGATTAATATCGGTTATGCTAATAATAAGACACACAAAAGGAATTTTATTCCTAATGGTTAGCTACAGGAATGGGTAAAGGTATCTTCAAATAAAAAGACTTGTGCGTTCAGCTCCTGCAGAATTCAACGTCAGGTTCTGAAGTTGGCTTATGATAGGAAGTCTACGTATTTTGTAAGTAAGTCTTGAGTCAACTAATTATTCCCAAATTCTGAGAGCACAGTGAGGTTTTAATTTATGTTACTATAAAGTCATGTTGTAGAATCATAAAAATCTTGAGTAGAGGTAAAAAAGATACAGTGTCATTTCATTCGATTTCATTGGAACACATTTCAGGGTTGCTTTATGGCCATAAATTTCAGTAAAGTGCAGATTACATCTCGTTAAATTTCAGAAATCTGCAGATGACATTAACATATTTTATGGTTGTACTTAATCATTTTCTGTTATTACAAGGATATTTCAAAATTCAATATCAATTACTGAATAATTTTGAGAAGAAATTATTTGTATCTAGACTTTGGAATGAGGCAGCAGCTACATAATGAATGATGTATTAAAGCACACCAATAAGGGACTCTAGGAAAAGTGACCAAAAGGCCACATCAAAGCTTTTTTCCCTCTTAATCAGGGGTATCTTGTCAAGAAATATTGACCTTTAGTTGAAAGGACTGTTGGTTAAAGTGCTGAAAAGATTTGTTTGCTTTGTTTATTTGTTATTTTTCTGTTGATAAGTACCTATGTTTGGGTAAGGAATTACATAATGGAATGGACAAGTGTTCTTCTTTTCTGTCTAGTATTTTAATCAATTTGAAATATTTGTTTTGTTTTTTGTCTTATTTATTTTTAGCATTCATTTTAAAAAAGTTTTGAGTTCCAAATTTTCTCCTTCACTTAAGCCCTTTCCGTACTCCCTTAGAGGGCAAGCTACACCATACCTATTATACATGGGAAGTCATGCAAAAAAATTTTTTTTATATTAATGTATTTAATTTTAGTTTCGAACATTCACTTCCATAAACTGTTGAGTTTAAATATTCTCCTTAAAAAAGCCACATCAACTACAAAGTGCTGGAGGATTGAAAAAGGACAGGGAAGGAGAATGCAAATGAAAGGCTTATTTCAAATGTTTGTTTTATAAACTCACTTAAAGCAAAGAAATAGATGTTGTAAGTGAAACTCAAACAGTTACATTTTGTATTTTAATACTCATCCTAACATTTTCCCATGACCTTTACAATTAAAACAATACTATCTCAGAGTAGTGATAGGAAGCCACGCTAGAAGAACAGATTTTATTTCATCCTCTGTAAGCTCTTGTGATGGCCCTTGTTATTAAAGAAGATAGGAAGCTTTTAAAAACACACACAGCTTGAAATGCATTAAGCAGGAAGCGGACCCCAACAGAGATATCCTATGACAGCAAGAGGCATGAATTTTATATTTACCAATTTCATAGAGACAGACATGCTGAATTTCTCGCTGATCTACTGCAAGTTCCAGAGCCGTATGGAAAGACGTCAAGGCACTGTTGATCTGACACTAAGGAAAAGAAAAACAAAAACAAAACCCACAAAACTGAATTAACTTCTACTATCTCAACTTGCATCTGCAATAAGTATCATCATGATGCAAAGTTGTCACAGCTGCCACCATGAACTACTGACAAAGTATAACTCCTGGAAATGCTTCCTCCGCTATCTAACTTCCACATGTGTTTCTGAACGTAATTCCCGTCTGACTTCTCCATGAAGCATGTTCTTACTGCTAGAGTGCCCTAGGGTCCTCATGCTGATCGCTTACAGGAGTTTGCCACTGTCATGGATGCTGGCCTGCACAAAGGCCAAACAGAAGATGACCTCCCTCCCTAAAGACCAAGAGGCTCTCCAGAAGCTCTCCTTGTTACATTTTGCCAATTACATCAAGCTTTGGATTACTACAAGGTTTCATCAAGGAGTGCTACAACCACTAAAAATGGACCGAGGTGCCAATATACACCTGAAAAATGAAGTGAATGAGACTGTTATTGCTCAGATTATGATGCACAGTTAGTTGGACTGGCAGATGAGAAGCCCTACTGATTTAGTCTGTTAGCAAACATCCCAAATTTCCCCATCGCGGGTGAGCATTAAGAAATTAAATGGGAATTTTGGGAGAGTTTTGAGAAAGCTGTAGACGATACAGAAAAGTTTAGAAACTCAGAAATGTGTAAGACATGTGTATAGCATTGTATAATATTAAGATATTTTATCTTTCAATACCATAATAATTCAGACTTCTTCTGATACAAAGGGAGGGCCAAAAATTTTTGGCAAATTTTTCAGATCACAGCGGGTACCACACCCCCAACTTGCCTCATGATGTGGAAGGGATAACTGTATATCCTGGACAGAGCTTACAAAGAGAAAACAAGCTAGGCTGCATTGCATCTGGGAAAAATGAGTAGCTCTTTCAATGGTCCCCAAAATTGTTCCCTGTTGCAAAAGCCTATCTTTTTAAAGTTAATATTCTTCAGGATATTTATATGATTATAAACCATGAAATATCTCAATGTCAGAACAATTAAAATCTTAAGCAAGCCACAGGACAATGGAAAAAAGAGACACAATAGGAATAAGTGGACTGAAGCGTAGTTTAGATGAGGACTTGCACATAAAAAGTTGCAGAAAGGAGGTGGACTAGTAACGTAAGCAGCTAAGTGGCACAACCAAGAGTCTGGAAGACCTGAGTTAAAATCTGGCCTCAGACACTTACTGTGTGACCCTGAGCAAGGGTCACTTAACCTCTATTTGCCTCGGTTTCCTCATCTGTAAAAGGAGGATAAAATAGAACCTACCTCCTGGGTTGTAGTGAGGGGAAAAAATGAAGTAATATGTACACAACTTGGCAAACCCTAAAGTACTACGTAAATGCTAGCTGTTACGAGTGTGAGTGAAGGAAAAATCCAAGGCCCAAGTCCTGTGGTGGCCTTTGTGAAGTGTTAAAAAGAAACAAAAAGATGCCTTCTGAGGCACTAAATAACCTTGGAGGTCCTATGGAAAGACAAGGAAAAAATTACACAAGAAAGAAATGCTGGGTTGTGATTGCTTGTGAAGGAAGGGCAGGCACTGATGAACATGGGATTACAGAGAGGTAGCTGAAAAGGCACCTCAGAATCTATCCAGTCCAGAGATCTTTAAAATCTGGAATCCACTAACCTGTTCTTTAAAAATACTTTCATAGCTTATTTCAATGTAATTGGTTTCCTTTACAATTATCATCCTGAGAAAGGGTCCATAGACTTCACCAGATTGCCAAAGGAGTTTCATAATACAAAAAAGGTTAAGAGTTGCTTGATCTAGTCCAGTTCTCTCACTTTACATATGAGGAAGCTGAGGCCCAAAGAGATAAAATAAGTTGTCCAACACCACATGGGACGCAAATGGCAAAGCCAAGATTCTGACTCAGGACCTCTGACTCCACATCTAATAATCTTTCCACCATGTTGCCTCTGCCTGTCTTCAAGGCTGTAGATCCATCGAAGTATTGATTATTGAAATAAAAAAATGGACAATTGTTTTCCTTCTATATTAAAAATTCTTTTTTACACCACACTTTTTTGTATTAACTCTGAGGTCCAGTGACATTGGCTTCCTTGCTGGATCTTACCCAAGACATTTCACATTTTCTCAGGCTGTCCCTCATGCTTGGATTGTTCTCCCTCCTCATGTCCACTTCCTGGCTTCCTTTAAGACCCAGCTAAAATTCCACCTTTTTCTAATCTCCCTAAGTGCTAATGCCCTCTCCAATTTATCTTGTATGCATCATGTTTTATAGTTTTTGCATGTTGTCTTTTCCCTGTTAGACTCTGAGTCCCTTGAGAACAGGGACTATCTTCCACCTTTCTTTGGATCCTCTGTGCTCAGTAGACTGCCTGGCATATAATAGGGGCCTAATAAATATTTTCTGATTGGTGGGATGACTGAGAGAACAATATTTGAAACAGGACACAAATTACTAAAAAACAGAAATGATGAGCCAGTTGGTTTAAAACAGTAATTAAAAAATTCTAAATATCTATGATTTCCTCAATATTAAAGGTACATTTTCCACCAAAAGAAGAAACTCCTATATGCTTTAGTGGAAGCAGGTAGGTGGCTCAGTGGACAAAGGGCTGGACCTGGCATCAAGTAGACCTAAGTTCATATCCAGACTCAGACACTTACTAGCTATGTGACCCTGGGAAAGTCATTTAACCTTATTTGTTTCAGTTTCCTCATTTGTAAAATGAGTTGGAGAAGGAAATGGCAAACCACTCCAGTATCTTTGCCAAGAAAACCCCATGGATGATGTGGTCCAACAAGGTAACAAAGAGTAGGACATGACTGAACAAAAACAATATACTTTAGTAATATTCTTCATAAGTTACCATAACCAGAGGAATTCATTATTTTGTGACCACCTTTTTGGTGATGCATCTCCCTAATCTTGGCTAACCTGGACCTTGGACAACAGGCACAGAGCCTGATTCATGATTAAAGCCTTCCTTCAAATGTGCTTTGGGGGCATTGACCTTGAAAAACCCGGGGTCCCCCTCCATGCCAAAAGATGTACTGGAATAACAGTTTACTGGACTTAAAACAGATTAATTCTGAGTGAAGTCATAATATGATAGAATATCAAGGCTAGGCAGAAGTAGCAGACAGAAACTCTATGCCTCTTCTCCCCATCCTGACTCCTTGGCGAACCAATTCAACTCTACACTGCCCTCCTCTCTTGAATCCCTATCCCACAGGCCCCCGCTGTGTCACCAATTACACCCTGCCAAGCCTCAGCTTTGGATCATTCCCACCATCTGCCACCTTTGTTCCTATTCATGTGTTGCTTGACCAACATGGAGAAAATCATGTCACCATTTTGACTGACCTAATTTATGTTACACATAATCTGGCCTTAGACACTTACTACTGTGACCCTGGGCAAGTCACTTCACCCTATTTGCTTCAGCTTCCTCATCTGTAAAATGAGCTGGAGAAAGAAATGGCAGACCACTTCAGCATCTTTGCCAAGAAAACCCCAAATGGGGTCACAAAGAGTTAGACACTACTGAAAAAACAACTGAATAACAAATACATATTTTTGTACATATGGGTCTTTTCCCTTTTTCTTTGATCACTTTGGGATAGACACCTAGTCAGTGTTACTACTGGGCCAAAGGGTATACGTAGTTTTATTGCCCTTTGGCCACAGTTACAAATTGTTCTCCTCTGTCACTTATTTTCAATTTCTCCCTTGCTACGGATTCATTTCCCACTGTCTACAAGTCTTCCCATGTCTCTCCCCTATCCTGAAAAAACACTCACTTGGATCCTTCCATTCTACTATTTTCCTACATCTCTGGCCATTTACAATAGGTGCCCCTACTTACTCTCCTCCCACTCTCTTCTTAACCCCTTACAAACCAGCTTCTGACTGAATTATTCCACTGACACGGCTCTCACCAAAGTTACTAATGATCTCTTAGCTGCCAAATCGAACGGCCTCTTCTCAGTCCTCGTTCTCCTTGACTGCTCTGTAGCCTTTGACCTTGTCAATCACTCTCTCTCTCTCTCTGATACTCTCTCCTGCTGGTTCTCCTCCAACCTATCTGATCAAACCTACTCTGTGGCCTTTGCTGGATCCTCTCCCAGGTCATTCCCTCTAATTATAAGTGTCCCTCAGGGCTCTGTCCTGGGCCCTCTTCTCATCTTCCTCTATACTACTTCACTTGGTCATCTCATCAGTTATTGTGGATTTAATTACCATCTCTATGCTGATGATTTTTAAGTCTACCTGTCCTGCCCTAACCTCTCCTGAACTCCAATCTTGCCTCTCCAACTGCCTCTCATACATTTCAAGCTAGATGTCCAGTAGATGGATTAAATTAAAAGTGTTATTCTGTCCAAAACAGAAATCATTGTCTTTCCCCCTAAACCCTCCACCCCTCCTACCTTCCCTCTTACTGCAGAGGGCAACACCCTCCTCCTGGTCCCTCAGGCTCACAACCTAAGAGTCATCGTGTTTTCTTTACTATTTCTCACCCCGCCTCCACATCCAAGTTGTTGCCAAGGCCTGTTGATTTCACCTTTGCAGCATCTTTTGAATGTGCCCCCTTTCTTTCCTCTTGTCGCTCTTTAAAAACTTACTTAACAGTATATGGTGACTGCTTAATATGTATTTATTGTATCAAAGGGAGAGGAAAAGAAGAAGCAGATTGGAGACTAGGAGAAGCATTTGTCCACCTACCCAGAGCATCATACAACAACGAAATCATCGCCTGTGATAAGCACCTGCTTTACTGAGATTATGTGTTTGAGATAAAGAAAAGCTGTCACTCTGAACTTGTTTTGTACAATTCCAGAGGGGAAATCTAGGGGTAGGAAGCAGAAGTTGCAAAAAACCAGATTTGAGCTCTAAGTCGAAAGTGTTCATGCAAACCCAAATAACCATTTGTCAGGGATGCCAAGGAGAACCCTTAGACAAAGGGCTGGACAAAATGACTTCTAAGATTCCATTTAATTATTAGTTTCTGACCCAGCTAAGGACTCAATTTTCCATTCACCAAATAATCATAAAGTTGGTCCAATGGTAGCTATGAATTTTAGGCCCTAATATTTTATATAGTGACAGAAAATAAAACCTAGCTTAGTTGGCTTCATGTCGTTTCAGATATATTTACTTCTCTTTTTCAAGGAAGGTAAGGAGAGGCAAGAGACATATAATTTCATATAGAAATTCTTCCTTGAGCAGTGGCATAATTTAAGACAGAGTATAGTAATTCGAGTCAAGTGTACTTTTAGTCCCTAGTTCACAACCAACATAATATTTGACCCTAGAGAAGTCATTCTTTTCCGTAAAACTCACACTGTGAGTAAATAATCACCAGTAAAACATCTGCCAATAAAAATGAGTAAACCTACTTTATATTTAAAGTAAATACTGACAATAAATGGCAAGTTTCTATCAACTTTGTTTCAGGCCTGCTGGGAAAGTTTCTTGATCACAGCTAGAATAATGGTTAAGCCTTCAAAGTCATGTGAATTTCCCACAAATGACTGAGTACAATCTTACCAGCAGCAGAAAGGAGCATGAACACACTTCCTATATTGGCCCAGTTTCCTGCCTTTGTAATTGGGGAATGCTGAACACAAGTGAACTGCACAGAATCACTGAGTGTCAGAGTTGGAAGAGTCCTCAGGAACTCCTTTTTTAAGGAATCCCTTTAATAAAAAGATTTGTCCTGTAAAACTTTGACCCAAGGATCTCGGAGGCTACACGTGGCCTCAAGGCCACAGGATCCCCACCCTGTTCTAGCCCATACCTGACCAAACATACTATCTACAACATTCCCAAGTGGTTATCCAATCTTTATCTGAAGACTCTTAGCAAGATTATCCACTACTCTAAAGCAGTCCAGTCTGTCTTTGGAATCCACTCCAAACCCCTAGATCTCTTTCAAACTAGCCATTACTCAATATGCCTTTTCTATCCTGTACTCGTGAAGCTCTCTGATCCCTATTAATTTTCTCATTATGTTCAGCCCAAAGTTCTGACCTATCAAGAATGCTTTGGTAACTGTCACCTATTAGCTATTCCTTCTAGTTAGTCCTTCCACCTTGCAAATCTTTTTAAAACAATATTTTATTTTTCCCAATTGAACGTAGAAACAAATTTTGACATGAGTTTTTTTTTTTGAAATTTTGAGTTCCAACTTCTCTCCCTTTCTCCTCTAGCCCCTCCTTGAGATGGTGAGCAATCTGATATAGGTTATACATGTGAAATCACACAAAATATGTCCATATTAGTCATATTGTAAAAAAAAAAAATAGACCAAAAGAAAAACCACGAAAAAAAAGGAAGTGAAACAGAATTCTTTGATCTGCATTTGGCTCTATCAGTTCTTTCTCTAGAGGCGGACAGCATTTTTCATCATAAGTCTTTTAGAATTGTCTTGGATCATTGTATTCCTGAGAATGTCTACGTCATTCAGAGTTGATTGCCCTATAACGTTGCTGACACTGTTACTCCGAGTTCTGCTCACTTAACTTTGCATCAGTTCAGTTTTTCTGAAATCAGCCCACTTGTCCTTTCTTATAGCACAAGAGTATTCCATTACATTCAAATACCACAACTTGCTTAGTCACTCCCCACTTGACAGACATCCCTTCAATTTCCAATTCTTTGCCACCACTAAAAGACCTGCTACAAATATTTTTGCACAAATAGGTCCTTTCCATTTTTAAAAAAACTTCTTTGGGATACAAACCTAGTAGTGGTATTGCTGGGTCAAAGGGTATACACAGTTTTATAGCCCTTTGGGCATAGTTCTTAATTGCTCTCCAGAATAGTTGGATCAGTTCACAACTCCACCAACAATGCATTAGTGCTTTAATTTTCCCATATTCTCTCCAACATTTATCATTTTTCTTTTCTGTCATATTAGCCAATCTGATCCGCCTTGTAAATCTGACAAGCAATTTATCCAAGTAAAAGCTTAACATCTCATTGTCTCCACACACCTGTCCCTTAAATACTGAAATTTCATCAGATGGGTTGAGGGGATACCATTGATAATACTGTCATAGATTTAAGGCTAGAAGGAACCTCAGAGGCCATGTCGTCCAAATACCTTATTTTAAAAGATGAGGAAACTGAGGGTGAAGAGGTTAAAAGGCTGTGTCCAAGATCACACAAGTAGAATTTGAACTCTCTGACTCTGGAGGCAGTGCTATTTCTACTATACCATGAGGCCCTGCTGTATCCATAACCCTAGATCTCTCTGACTATGCTATTTCATCATGGTGCTCATGCTTCTTAATTACAGACCACGATGCATACATGCCTAGCTGTGTCTTTAATCGAGTTTCTAAGAGACGCGGCTGTTGGTGCATAATCTGCTTTGCTTCGAGTGCTCCTTTGATCTCTGAGTCCAGCTTGTCAAGCCAGGTCTAGAGGCTTAGTTTGGACTCATAGCACCTACGGCTGTCCAGGAATACCTGCCAACTGTCACACCTTTTATAATCGGTTTGCCATTTGGAGCTGGAACTCCCAAGGTGAAAGGGGTGCCAGAATGCCAGCTTCTGGTAGCTATCTCCATTCTCTGAGGAATTTATATTGAGATATTTAGATATCTGAGATGCCACCATAGACAATTATTTCAATGTTAGAGGAAATTCTCTAGGTACTTAGTGCCCGACTGTTCAATACACAATAATTTTTCAATTAATTTAATTTCTTTGGCATTCTGCTTTAAGTTAGGAAAAGAGAAATACTTTAAAGTATTTTGATAGGAAATTGTTTTGTTATTATAGAAAGAAGCAGGTTGAGAAGTATAAACTCAGGTGTCAGTATAAATTCAGCCCGTTCTTTCTTCTATATTTGCAGTACATGTTTACAACAGTGACACTGGCAGAATGGAAGATCAATCAACAAGTATTTATTAAACACTTACTACATGCAAGGTAGGGAAGCTAGGTGGGTACAGTGGATGGAGCACCAGGGCCTGGAGTAAGAAAGACCTGAGTTCAAATCTGACCTTGGACACTTATATCAGCTATGTGACCTTAGGCTGGTCGCTTAATCCTGTTTGCCTCAGTTTCCGCATCTGTAAAATGAGTTGGTGAAAGAAATGTTTTCGCTAAGAAAACCCCAAGTGGACTCACAAAGAGTTAGACTGAACAATAACAAAATACGTAGGCACTTTGATAGGTACTAGAGGGTTACGAAGAAACGTGGGATATAGTCCCTGATGGTCCAAACAGGATCTTAGAATTTGGGGAGAGATAAGACACGCATACTCAAATTTAACTAACTCCAACCCCAATTAACAATACGAGCTCTATGACAGGTGTCGAACGAGTGACTAGACAGTGAGTTTTAGGCACTTGATACATCGGATCTTGCTGAAGTACATGCTAAATAAGGAAAGGTCCAATTAATAAGGACAGCGATTCCCAAGGGTAACAAGTCCGTAACAATTTCATGGCAGCTAAAAGACCAAAAGACAGGTACAAATGAAGACTTCACAGAAGAACATAATTCTTTTAGAATGAACGGATAACCTCCTGAAAATGATACTACATTTGTAGAGAACTGTGTATTTTTGTTGTTGTTTTAAAAATAAATTATGCAAAGACACTGATAATAGCAATGCAAACTTAAAGGAACAGAACTGACTCAACAAAATTAAGAATCTGTTTCGTAGAAGCCAGTTGCTTAGCAGTCAAAAAAATCATAGCCAAATGACACAGAAGGTAACTCAAGAAAAACTGTCGAAACTAGAAAACGGATGAAAGAAACGCAATCTGCAAATAACAGTAGGCCCTGAGGAAAGAGAAAAGGCCATAAATGCAGTAGTTCTAATCCAAGACACAATAAAATGTTCTAGGTAATCTCGGCAAGGGTATCAGTAACCTGGTATGGAACTCCATTCACGAACATCACAAAGACTGATCAACCTCATCTTCCTAACTCATCTGTTCCTCCCCACAAACCTCACCTACTTATACAGTTTTAAACTCTAAAAGGAAAAAAAAACCGGATTTTACAGGTTTTTGTAAACCAAAAAAAATGTTACAAACCCAGAAGGACATTACTAGAAGGAAATTTTTAGACCAATTATATGTACGAAAATCCTAAACAAAGTCTTAGCAAAGAAAGGAGCAAAACTTTTGACAACTTATTCATCTTGAAAGAAATTCCCCAGTTTCCTCCAAGACTTAGCTTGAGTACTACCAGCAGGAGGGCTTTCCAAGCCGCCCCCACCTACCAGTGCCTTTTTCATCTTCGATCTATTTTGTATGTAGCCTGTATTTTTTAAATAAATGTACATGCTGTCTTTCTATTAGAATGTAAACTTCTTGAGGAGAGGGCTTATTTTTCTATTCTTTTTGCATACCCAGTGATTAGTATAGAGCCTGGCATATAGAAAACATGTCATAAATGTTTGTTCATCAATATTGACATAGATCAGTACAGTAAGACAATATTAAAAATTATATAATTATCTCAATAGAGGCCAAGAAATTATTTGATAAAATGGAGCACTTATTCTGCACGTAGTCTATTTTTAACATGGAATGGAAGATGTGTTTGCATAGTAAAGAATGTATATTTTTATAATGAATCAGTATTATATTTAATGGAGAAAATATTAGGTAATAATTCCTTTTAAGAACAAGGACAGGGTATGCTTGCTGTTTGTTACCATTCCTATTTAATAAAGTATTCCGAAGACTAGTACTTAATATTAAAGAGACCTTTACAAAAAATGTATGTGTGTATATGTATTTATGTAAGGGTGGGGTTACTGGGACTTCTTCCTTTCTTGACATATTAAATTAGGTGTGAACAAGGCTTATACATATCAATCACTCCAGACCAATAAAGTAACTAACAAAATACTCTATGCCCTCATCAGGTAAGAATAGCTTTACTGAATAAATGGCATCAAACTAATGTAATCCCTTGTTATTTTCTAAGGATCTTCTATAAAACAGTAAGCCAGTCTAGAACCTGAGATTCCAACTCTAGCAATTTAAAGGAGGGAATAGTTTCAGGCAAGTCCTGGAGATGGAACTGCTTTGGGGTGGGGGGGAAGAGTAGATTCTTGGTCTCCCCATTCCGCGCCTCCACCAGAGGGCAACCTTGTGAACTAAGGAGGGTAGGAGGATTCTGACTTCTCAATGGCATCCTATCACTGTCGCAGGAACAGCAGTGACTGGCTAGACACACTAAGAAAAGGTAACCTCAAGACTACAACTAGCCCAACAGAAAGCTGCATGGTGCCTAAAATGAATATCCTGAGTCCTGCACAAAAGGAAGAAAAAGACTTTCAACAACCAGGAGCCAATACTTTGGTAGGTGTTAACAAGAGCTCTATTTTTTCATCAGAGCCACACTCCAAGACCATTACTAAATTACAGAGGGGTCACAATCTAAATTGCTGATTGTGCCAATTACTTAATTCTTGAAGGATTGCACTGGCACAATTTCATTAAATAGCGTTAAATACTTTTGCTGGGCAAATATAAGTTATAATGATGACTCTGGGTGTGTGTATGTGTGTACGTGTGTGTGTGTGTGTGTGTGTGTGTGTGTTTGTGTGTGTATAAGCTTTAATACCTGAAAGATCTCTGATTTTATTGGCAGACCTTGCTAAAATGGATTTTTGAGGGCAAACCTAGAGAAAGATTGTACATCTGTTGTCCTCTAAGGACCAGACTAGCTAAATTCAGAGGAGCTTATTTAAAGAAAGTTCGTGATCAGGTGTTTTTGTTTGGTTTTGGCTTTTTTTGGTCACTGTAACTCTTGAAATTATGTGTTAAGGCATGGAAAATTTAACACAGTGGTGAAAGTATTCACAGTAACTAATGGAATTATGGATCTACAAAGTGTGTGTATATGCACATAGATTAAACAATGGACTTATACTAGATTTTAACTTCATGGTACTGAGCTACAAAAGAAAACCACATAAAAGAGGAGAATGATATTCCAGAAATATCCTCAACCTGCTATAAGAACAATAAATAATAAACCAGGAGTGATACACGTGAGACAAGAATTGCTACTTAGTTAATGACTGTTATTGGAGCAGCTCTCATGCCATCTACTTCAATAAACGCCGGATGAGTCAGAGTTAAACAAAAAGAACATTAGAACAGTATCTCTCCCAGCAGGGGAAGGAGAAAAATTTTGCGACTACTGAAAAAACGTGTTGTTGTTCATTCGTTTGTTTGTGTCCAACTCTTTGAGACTCCACGGACCATAGAACGACAGGCCCTTCTATCTTCTGCTACCTCCAAAGTCTGTCCTGTTTTTGTTGCTTCCATGTTTGTTGCTTCCGTGACACCATCTGTCCATCTCATCCTCTGCCACCCCCTTTTCCTTTGGCCTTCAATTTTTCCCAACACCAGGGGAAAAAGTAGAAGACAATTATCAGACAAGATGGTTGGGATCAAGTCTACAAAATTAAAATTTTGAAAATTAAATAATACTATAATGATATAATAATATAAAAGGAAAAGGATTAGGGAAACTTTATGGTATATGGTACTTACTACCTGCAAAAATGTACAAAGACAACAAATTCTATTTCTAAGTGGTTAAAAGAAGCAAATTTTTGCACAAGGATCATAGGATCATATTTCTGGAGCTGTAAGGGACCACAGAGGGCATCTATCTAATCTAACTGTCTCACTTTAGAGATAAGGAAACGGAGGCCTGGAAAATAAGTAACTTGCCCACAGGTATACAAATAGTAAGCTCCAGAGGTGAGATTTGAACACAGGTCCTGACACTGAAAAAGGCAGAGAGCCCTTTCCATTTAATATACTGCCTTCCAGAGGAAAAATAGGCAGCAAATTATCACATGGAAAAACATCTTGTCTCATCAGTCACTAAAGAAATAAAAATTAGAACAGATTCAAGTTATCATTACATATCTGTTAAAATTATGAAAAAAGCTTAATATAAAAAGCTCAATATTGATGAGCATATAAGGAGACAAGTATTACACACTGCCGATGACACCACAAACTGATTTAAATGTTTTGATAGTATAATCTCTAATACGTACCAAAGCTATTTCATTTTGTATTTCTACTTTTGGGAACATAACTCATGGAAAAAACTCAAAAGTTAAAAAAAAGAATAAAGGCAATTTTAAAATATATTTACAAATTGTCTTTATTCTTTTATTTATATATGTATAGTATTTATGTATGAATATTATTATATGAATTGTATTTATTCTTATATGTGTGTATATATATGTTTATATGTACACACACACACATAATCATATTCACTGGGAGTCAGAAGAACTAGTTTGTTCAAACACCATTCCTTCCCCTTGCTACTAGGTACCCTTATTTTCTTCATCTAGAAAACGAAAGTGATGTCTAAGATCCCTAGCATTTCTAATATTCTATGAAGAGAAACATATTGAATAGGAACTCTGTAAGGAGGAACAACCCAGGTAATACTTAATAAAATTCTATGTTTATTTCCATATTTAAAAATGGTATGAAACTACTATCAATACCCAGAAATGTTAATATGAACTGATTCTAAGGAAAACACAAATAATATGATTATAATACCCTCATTACAATCATGAAGCATGAATTCATGTACCTTAATGAATGTTTAAAGGTAATATGGAGTGTTATTAAAAAAAGTTTATGTTTATTTGGCTCGTCATTTAGAGTTGCTTAAAATTTCTAATGAAAAAATATGGCAAAGTGACCGAAAAAAGAAAATGAAAATTTCTAATTTCTACATAGAAATCAGAATAATGATATTTTGCTTATATGTAACCCTGTACTAATTTCTGCTACATAGCAGAATCAATATCCTAACAAGGTGGTTCTCAAGGAGGCTCTAACAATAGATTGTGCATCTCACCTCCGTCCCTAGGATTTGGGCTCTTGAGAATAAATGAAAGCTGATCCTCTTATTCATATAATTAGTACACTTAGAAGTATGAATGATAGATGAAGAATGACCTATAAACCTGCTCCACCCGGACAGCCTGCATAGAAAGGGCTAAAATACAGAAAAGGCAAAGATGTCTTATCTTATAAGCATTTCTGTCATCTTTCTGTTTGCTGAGATGAAAGGGAGTCATTAAGCCACGGAGCACAGCTTCCCTTTTCAGCAAATAGAAACTAAAAATATGTTCTTAGTCACCTCTACCTAAGGATTAATTCCATTTTCTTCCCTGACTGAATACTTTTTAACAAACAGCATCTTTTGACTGAAATAAAGAAGACAACCAGGTAGTAAGAAGAGAGAGAACACCACGATTAGCTGGATTTCTGGGAATTATTTCCCTCGTTGTATCTCCTTCTTACTCTATAAATAAAACCATTACATCATGCTGATACAGCAAGCTGTTCAATTACAGGGGGAAGGCTTGCCCTTCAGCAGATGCAATGAAACACTGCCGCCAAATGCCGTGGATACGGGGACAGCAGAGAGGTTAGTTAATCATTGGAGATTTCAGCTTCCACACTTGCCAATGCCCACAAATGAACTGCCCATATGCTAGCAGAATATTTTCTCATTTAGTGTTTAGTCACTTTACCTTTCTAATTAATTTGCTGAACACCAGAGCAACACAGAACTAGCTTGTTCTGCTGAGGCTCAGATCTGATTCTCCTAAGAATCAAGGAACACAGAAGAGTAAAAAGCCTCATTTTACCATAATAAAATACGAGCTAATGGAGAACAGTGGAAGGAACAAAAATTATTTGGACTCTTGTAGCCAACGCTACGATGAAACCTTTAGGTTGTAAGACTAAGTGGAATTGGCTCATAAGAGGCTGTTAAACTACACAAAGGAAAATGAGGCGTGGGCTGGGTATGTTGTATGAAGGCAGTGGGATGGGGAAGGAAGGGGAAGTATCCAAGCAATGCCCGAGGAGTAATTGTATAGGATTTTAGGAAGTAGCTAGGTAGCTCACCGGATAGACCACGAGGCCTAAAGTCACAAATTCAGACACTAGTTGTGTTACCTTGGGCAAGTCCTTAATCCACTGGAAAAGGAAATGGCGAACCACTCCAGTATCTTTGCCAAGAAAACCTCATGGATGGCACTGGTGTGCTATGGCCCACAGGGTCACAAAGAGTCAGACATAACTGAACAACAGTAACAAAGTACTGAATATGGAGTCAGCACGATCACTTGCTAATTTTTTTTTATATTTTTAACATTTTTTTAAAGAAAATTTGAGTTTCAAGTCTCTCTCCTCTCTCCTCCTTCCTTGAGAAGGAAAGCAATTTGATATAGCTATGTATAGTCATGCAAGACATATTTTTATATTGGCTATGTTGCTAAAGAAAACACAGACCAAAAGACCCCCCAAAAAACCAAAAACCCCAAGAAAAATAAAGTAAAAAAATTAGACATTTTCCTTCTTTCTTTGATCGCTATACTGATACCTTGGTTAAGTTTTTTTTTTTAAACCTCTTTAGGGTTCAAGAGATCATTGATATATATATATTCTGAAGTCCCATGGTATAAGAGTGGGAGTCAGGGCAGAGAGGAAGACCATGAAGCCAATTTTTAAAATGAGGGGCTTAAATCAGGTGGTTAAAACATATTCCCACCAGCTCTGAAACTACGACCTTGTGCTCTACTCATCAGCAAATGAAGGGTACTGGAAGTGACAAAAGTTGGTTAATAGTCAAGAGTAAAAATGCTGTTTCCTTAAAAACTAAGCAGCAAATATGCCAGCTCCAGACATCAGAGGGGCACTAAAGTACGTGGGGAAAAGCTTGTAGCAGAGAGAGCGTAGGAAGTCAGAAGTAGCACTGGGTGGAACCCCGGCTCTCGCATTCACTAATCCTATGACCTTGGACAAGCTGCTCTAACCTCTAAAATGGGGATGGTATCTGGCACATAGTAAGCACTATATTTGTTGTTCAGTCATGTCTGACTCTCCAGGACCTTATGGGTTTTCGTGGCAAAGATAGTGGAGTGGTTGCTGTTTCCTTCTCCAGTGGATTAAGGCAAATAAAGATTAAGTAACTTGCCCAGGGTCACACAGCTAGTAAGTATGCAAGACTGGATTCGAACTCAGGTCTTCCTGACTCCAGGCCTAGCACTCCTATTCCATTGAGTCACTTGGCTGCTATGTATGCATTATATGTACTATCTAAGTGAATATACATTATATGTATATTATATAATACATTCTACGTATTGTATGTATCATACGTGCTATATAAATGAAAACGATCAGTATTACAGTATTTATAAAAGGAGGCTAATAGAAGTCACATTACTCATTCTCAGGCTTGTTGTCAAGATCACACTGAATTTCAATTTATTTGATTATTTAAGTGATTATTTAACACCTATGATGTACCAGGCCCTGTGCCGGGCAATGGGGACGCAAAGACAAAAATTAAACATGCCCTATTCTCAAGCTTAGATCCTATCACAGAAGAAAATGTTCTAAGGAAAGGGAACTAGGTAGTGCAACGAATAGAGGGTTTGGCCTCGAGTCCAGAAGACATGAGCTCAAACCCAGCCTTAGACTGGTACTATCTATGGGACCCTAGGCAAGTGACTTAACCTGTTTGCCTCAGTTATCTCATCTGTAAAAGAGGGATGATAATGACACCCACCTCTCAGAGTTGTTGTGAGGACAGAATGGTATTTGTAGGGCACCTTGCAAACCTCGAAGCACTATATAAATCCTAACTATTACTGTTGCTATTAAAGTGTTTACAGAATGCATGCGCTGAGTTCTGAAACAAGTAAAGAATTCTAAGAGGTTGGGATGGGGACCGAGAGCATCCCAGGCTCAAAGTGATGGGAACGCAAGAATGCCAGTTTGACTCTGTAGAAGGTGGGAAGGGGAATACAGTATAATGATGAGACTGGAAAGACGGATTGTAGAATGTAAATAAAACATTTTGTTAACACTGAATGTTACATAAATTTGAGTCGCTGCTCCAAGTACAAAAACAGCTTTAGGACTGGAAGGGCCAGAGAGGTCATCCAGTTAGTCCTCAGTGTCCGTAGGCAGAGGGAATGGAGGTCCACAAGGACGAGATGACTCACCCAATGTTACAAAGGCAATAAGTTGTAAAGCCAGATTTCAAACTCAGGTGGGATGACTTTAAATACGGCACTCTTTTCACTGTACTGTACTGGTGTTGTTAAAAAAATTTTTTTTTTCAATTAACAAGCACTTATTCTCTCTCTCTCTGTCTTTTCCCCACCCCCTTCCCACCACTAGAAAGAAGAAGAAAAGTCTTGTAATAAACAGGCATGCCCAAGGAAAACAAACTCTCATGTTGGCTCTGTCCAAGAACGATCATCTCATTCTGCATATTTAGTCCACTGACTCTTGACCCCTGGGTTGACCAGTTTTTTATTCTTTCAAAGTTGTCCATTTTCATGGTGTTGCTATCATAGTATAAATTGTTCTCCTGCTCACTTGACTTGGCATCTGACTATACAATTGTGTTCGGGAGAGAGTGACTGACAGTATCAAAGACTGCACAGGGAGGTCAAGAAGGATGAGGATTGGAAAAAAAAGCCAGTATATTTGGCAGTTAAGACATCACTGGCAACTTTGCAGAGAGCCGTTTCAGTTGAATGATGAGGTCTCAAGTCAGGCCGCAGAGGGATTTTTAGAAGAGAGTGAGAGAAGAGGAGGTGGAAGCACCTAGTGGCCTCTCAAGTTTAGCCACAAAAGGGAAAAATATAGAATGAGAGTTGGTGGGGATGGTGGGGATTGAGTGAGGGTTTTTTAGGGATATTTGGGTTTTTTTTTAATTAACCAAAAGAACTTATTGTGGTTGTTCAGTCTTTCCAGTCATGTCCAAGCCTTCGTGACCCCATTTGGGGTTTTCTTGGCAAAGATCCTAGAGTGGTTTGCCATTTTCTTCTCCAGCTCATTTTACAGATGAGGAAACTGAGACAAACAAGGTTAAGTAACTTAGCTTGCCCAGGATTACTCAGCTAGTAACTATCTGAGGCCAGATTTGAATTCATGAAGATGAGTCTTTCTCACTCCTGGCCCGGCACTTTATCCACTGCGCCACCTAGCTGCCCTACAAAAAAAACTAAAACAAACCCAAAAACCCTACTTTCCCTCATTTCCCATCTTTTGCAACACCCCAACTCAACCCTACATTATCCTTTAGTCTAAAATCCTTTGCTTCCTTCATTGATCATACCACTGCTCATCCTTTTTGCTCCCACTCACATGGTGCTGGTGCTGATCACATGGTACCTGGTGACTAGAGAAAGTCCAACCAGGTCCAAATTTGTGGACTGTGGTACGGGTGTATGTCACATAATCTCTCCTAGACCCTCACTACAGTAAGACCTTTTATACCTCCCTAATCAAGTTTGCGATCCCACCCACCATAGCAGCGTGTCCAGGCCTTTTCATCCTTCCCCAAGCTGCTTCAGAATATCTTCTCTATCTTCTCAAGCTGAGGACCTTGTCTCATACTTCACTGCAAAAATTAATGGCATAGTTTTGGTTGACTATCCATATTTGTAACTCCTGGCTACCTCCTTCAAAGAAGGTACACTTGATGCTTTGAAGAGGTAAAGAAATAGTCCCTGAGCCCCCAGGAAGGATAATTACAGTCCCCAAAAGCTATAATTTTGTTGAAAACAGTAGAGTTAACAGTTCCAACAAATATTAGACATTAACAGAGGAAAAAGCCCACAAGTGAGAGGAAGATGTCATCTATCCTTCAAAAGTCTCCAAGGGGACAGGCATACAACATCTTTACTAGATCGTGTACCTGAACCTTGACTACATAGGGTTCCAAGGTAAAGCATCACTCTATAGTGTCAAACAAACCTCTAATATCAAAATCTGGGAGTGGGCAAAGACTTAGATGGCTTACTAGTTCAAACCACTTCTGAATGATAACCTCATATATCACCCTGGGGATCACACGGGCTTTGCTGCACCCCTCCAGTGGGGGAACTCACCACCTCTCAAGGCAGCCAATGCACTGTATAGACAACTTCCATTGTTTGGAAGTTTTTCCTTAAATCAAGAGACTATCATTCTCCTCGTAATTCTAGATTTTCTTCACACGAGACTCTCCATCCCCATACCGATACTCTGGGCATTTTCATTGGCTGTCCCCTATCCCTAGAACACTCTCCTCATCACCACCTCCTGGTTTCAAGCCCAAGCTAAAATCCTATCTTCTATAGGAAATCTTTCCCAATCACTCCTGGTTTCAAGCCCAAGCTAAAATCCTATCTTCTATAGGAAATCTTTCCCAATCACTCTTCGTTGCTAGTACCTTCCCTCTGCTGATTGCTCCCACTTTTTCCTGTACATTGTTTTTTGTATGTGATTGTTTTCATGTCGTCTCTCCGACAAGAACGTGGATTCCTTGAAAGCAGGAACTATCCTTTGCGTTTCTATGTATCCCAGCACTTAGCACGCTACCTGAAATATAGTGGGCATTTAATGAAAGTTCACTGACTCAAAATATTCCTAGCTCCTTCAACCAGTCCCACAGAGCATGAACTCAGTATCTTTCACTATCATGGCGGACTTTGTGTTAGGCTTTCCCGAAGTCTTCGTCCATTTTTTCTTACTGTCCAGGGGGTGGGTCTGAATATACTCCAATGACAGTAACTTTCCTGTTTCTGCTTCTGTTTATCTTCCCCTCAAATGCTTCCCATTCTGGTTCCTACATTTTCACATGACTATATTTTCTTTAATCACAATGCAATTCACATTTCCCTCTCTTCTACCTTTTACCTATGAGAAACAAAAAAAAGAACTGCAAACGATATAGAACAGTTGCAAATATTGGAAATATGGGTTCAAAAAAATTCAATTATCTAACCTATCTGAAAACACTCAGATCCAAAGGAAAAGGGAAAAAGCTTAAGAGAAAAGACATACATCCTTATGTGACCTGAAAAGGTCAATGCAGTAAAATACTAACAGGTCAAGTATAATATTGATCCATCTGCTATCAGGGCTCAGCTATTAAAATTCTTTGGAGACACTGTATGATCTAAAACTGTAGAGCAGTACTATATAAGACAAATCCAATGCACCATATGTTCATTAAATTTCTATTTTGCATAAAGCACTATGTTAAGTGCTGGGGTAGATATGAGGCCCTTGTTGGAGATGCCAACACATGTAAATATAATATACAATATTATATGTAAGACATAATGATATGCTAGAAAGGTGAAAAATGAAGTGTTTCATATGAGGTCCAAGAGGGAAGGCAATATTACTTCCAAAGGGAAACAAGAAAGGCTTTAAGCACATGGCAGCATATGAGTTGGTTTTAAAAAGACAGGTAAGGGGGGCGGAGCCAAGCTCTCCCCCAAATCCCTCCAAACACCTGTAAAAAATGGCTTTGAACAAATTCTAGAGCTGCAGAACCCATAAAATACCAGAGGGAAACAGGTCTCCAGCCCAGGAGAGCCTGGATGGTTGCTGGGAAGGGTCTATTGCACAGTGCTGGGAATGGAGCACAGCCCAGTCTGGGCCGTGCCAGGACAGACCAGACCTGGAGTCAGCGGCCAGAACAGACCTTAGGGCCATGAATCATTGAGCTGTGGCAGTACCAGACTTCTCAACCCACAGATGCCAAAATACAGGTTAGTGGGAAACTGCGGGATCAAGTTTAGAGGGGTATGGCCCCATCCCTGGGGGTGGAGGATGTGGTGCAGCGGTGGCAGTGGCAGCAGCAGGAAGCTCCTGAGGCTGCTTCCAGAGCTCCAGTGTCAGCTGCTTCCTGAGTCCCTGGCTCACATGGTGGGAGGAATCTGGCAGCGGATCACAGCGGCAGTGCAAGGAGCACTTTGTGGGTACAGAGGAGTTTCTCTTGCAGTGCCCTGCTTGGATCTGGATTGCGGTACTGGTTGGTGGTTTTTGGGGGAGGAGGAGCACTGCAGTGACAGAGCCTGTGTTGACGGTGGAGTAGAAGTAGCTCCTAAAACAGCAGCATTTGGACCCTAAGGCTTGGGACAAAGTACTCTCTATTCCACAAGCAGTCATACCCTGACAAAAAGTTCAAGGGTCAAGTAGTTGGCTGGGAACATGAACAGGCAGCAAAAATGAACTCAGACTCAAACTCAAACTCTAGATTCCTTTTTT
>CM053622.1:208717714-208741702 GCA_028646595.1 Phalanger gymnotis | reverse complement strand
GCTTCTACACTAAGAGACCGAAGGGCTTGGAATTCGATATTCCGGAGGGCAATGGAGCTAGGATTAAAACCAAGAATCACCTACCCAGCAAAACTGAGTATCATGCTCCAAGGCAAAATATGGATTTTCAATAAAATAGAGGACTTTCAAGCTTTCTCAGTGAAAAGACCAGAGCTGAATAGAAAATTTGACTTTCAAAGAATATCAGTTTGACAGCTATATAGAAGACAGCCTGATAAGGGGAGAAACTGGAGCCAGGGAGGCAGATTAGGAAGCTCTTGCCATACTCTAGTTGAGAGGCGGTAAGGGCCTGAACTGGGAGAGAAGGGGGTGTGAGTGGAAAGAAGCAGTCTCTTATGGCTGGAATGTGTTCATTCCTTGTCTTCTTTTAGAATCTCCATGTCCTTTCAAAGCTCAGCTCCAAGGCCACCTCCTACCTGATACCTTTCCTGATCCGCTTAGCTAATAGTACCTTCCCAGGAAATATTTTGTATTTAGTTTGTAGATCCTTCATATTTACTTATGTTCTGTATATAGTTTTTTTCCCGATAGAACAGAATATTACATCTATGTTTTTGTCTCTCCTTTGTACTACCATGTTTCCTGTCACGTAGTAGGCACTTAATAAATGCTTATTTATGGACTGACAGACACAGTAGATGTTAGGAACGTTGACTGACACAGTTTGATGGTGGATTTCATATGGAAATTGTAGATGACTTTTACATTGGGAACTTGGGCACCTAGAAGGA
Organism: Phalanger gymnotis; assembly: GCA_028646595.1. NCBI lineage: Eukaryota > Metazoa > Chordata > Mammalia > Diprotodontia > Phalangeridae > Phalanger > Phalanger gymnotis. The sequence continues at coordinate 208,740,950 of CM053622.1, read as the reverse complement.
TGGTGGTATCCTCAACGAAGATGGGAGAGTGTGGAGGCAGAGAGGATTTAACGGGAAAGATGAGTTCCATTTCCAATATGCTAAGTTTGAGGTACTTTAAAGACATACTTTTGGAGATATCAGATAGGTAGCTGGTGACATGGAACTGGAGCTCAAGAGAAAGAAAAGGGCTGGATCCAGGAAATCACCACTGGAGACATGATGATACTCAAACTATGGGAGCTGACTGAGTACCACGTAAGGGAGTACAGAGAGAAGACTACTCAGGACAGAACCTCGGAAGTCACCTGTAATTGGAGAGTGGGACATGGATGGGTGGTCTAGCCAAGGAGACTAAGAAGCAGCCAGAGAGCGTCTAATGTCTTGACTGCCACTTTCCACAGTGGTCAAGAAGTATGAGGATAGAGAAATAGTGATAGGAGTTAGGCAGACGGAGTTGCCAATCACTATACGATGGGCAACTAGGTGGTACCACAGTGTATAGAGTGCCAGGCCTGGAGTCAGGAAGACTCATCTGAGTTCAAATCTGGCCCCAGACACTTACTAGCTGTGTGACCCTAGGCAAGTCACTTATAAGCTTCCTCATCTGAAAATGAGCTGGAGAAGGAGATGGCAAAGCACTCCAGTGTCCTTAACAAGAATACCCCAAGTGGAGTCACAAAAAGTCAGAAACAACTGAAAAATGACTGAACAAAATTATGAAATTCCAGACGGCACCACTCTTTGAGCTTCTAGTTTATTCTATTGCTAGTTAAAATTTGCATTCAAATATGTAAACCATATTTCCAGCTTTACAACATTTATGTCACACTTTACTAAACAATCATGGCACAAGCACAATCCGAAGGATGCAAAATCCTTATTGCTTTTATTTCCTTGCTATACTGTCTCCTAAAAACCTTGCGGTTTTTTTTGCTGTTTATTGACAATTCCTTGGCATCTGAACCAACCCTGTCAATAAAACAGTACTGTTCAAGGTCAACCATAACAACTACTACTGTAACAGTTACTTGTATTTTTATGGTACTTTAAAATTTTCACATCCCATCCATTATTGTGAGTGATACAAAACGTTGGAGTGATTGGATTGAAAAGTGTCAGGCTCCCCATACACCCCACCAAAAAAGACAACAAAGAAACATCAAAAGCAAGAGAAATGGATTAAAAATCAAAAAGGAAAATAAAAACAAAACAAAATCAGTGAACAGTGAAGCAAAAATCAGTGCTAATGCAGTTTTAAAACACTGTGGAGCAACTGAATCAGCAGAAAATCCTATGAAGTAACAGAATGGAAAAAGAAACTATTTCTTGAAAGAAGTCCTTGAATGAACAGCCACCACATTTAAAGAAAAAAAAACAAGAAATGATAATACTGAGAAATTCATGAGACCAAATAAGAGCTGGAAGGAAGCTTAAAAATCACATGAGAAAATTAAGCAAAAATTAAGAGATGGAGAAAAATTAATGAGAAGAAATAGTGATGATAACGACCAAGGAGAACACAACAGAAAGCCTCAAAAAAATCCAAAAGCAACAAATAGCAGGCTTAAAATGAAAAAGAGAATTTCAACAATGCAAGATAGTTGGAAATATTAGAAGTACAAACTCACAAAAACCCAACACGGAACTGTCTAACCTATTTGAAAACATCCAGATGCCATTACTCATGAGCTCAGTGTGAGGAAGGACTCATTTTTTTTGTATCTTTAGCACTTTATACAGTGAGTGCCTGGCACACAGTAGGCACTTAATAAATGTTTACTGACTGGATGACTGACTGAAGGATCACAGTGAAACAGCAGAATTAATGATATCCCAGAGACCTTAGAAAAACAAAATAATCTAGATACTTTCACCCCAGGAAACTGACAAGGAAAAATTTCTAGTGTTGGTAAAAACTGGTAGAATACAAAGACAAAGAATCCAGAAGGCCAGTAATGAGGAAGAAAGATTTAATATACCTAAACAAACTATCATTAAAATGTAACTTTATCACAGATTTAAAGCTATTTAAATAGAGCTCTATCATTATCTAGTCCAACTCTTAATTTTATGGATGAGGAGACTGAAGGCTGGAGCTGTTAAGGGATTTAGGATTTGAACCTAGGTCCTTTGACTTCAAATCCTATGTTCTTTCCATTATATCATGTTGCCTCCCTTTCAACTATGAGCTCCCAGAAGTAGTGCAGAAAGCACTTGCCAAAGAATAATTATCTTCACAATGGATTTTCAAGGATGAAAAGGGGACTGTAGAAATCCAGTACCTAGAGCAACATCCGGCACATACAGGCTCTTAATAAATGACACTGAATGGCTGAAATCATTCTGGCTCTCGCTGAATGGCCACTAACAGGCCCAGCCCAAGCCTCTGTAGCTCACTGTCCAGGTTCAATGGCTTAGAATGAATGTAAATAGCAATTGTTTTCTGTTCTGGCCAGAAACTCTGAGGATCTTCCCCTCCCAGACTGATATCTCTGGATGGTAACTTGGGCCATCTTCTGTCTCACTTTTCGTCAACCCCTTAGTCATTGAATAGGCATAGCCTCAGACAAACTGAGATCTGGGAAAGACCTTAATGTAGAAAGGCCAAGGTCACTCACTGCATCCCAGGCCATCGCCAATCATCTCGACCTTAGTCTTGCCACCGGACTCTGATGACTGGAAGAGACAGTGAGGCTGATAACTTTTCACAGCTCTGCCTCACTCGAATCCAGTTCATGTGCAAGTCAAGACATCACCCTTGTAACGTCATTGGTCTTCTTCAAGAACAAAGGACGAACAACAACATGCCTCTTCCATGAACCATGGTCCATAATTATCTACCCAGCAAAACTTGGTAATGTTCCATGAAAATGAAAAATGCAAATCTGAGAAGCAAATGTACAGAGACATTAATTTCAAGGTGGTCTTCAAGCAATAAACAAACCTTCCGGGCAAGAAGATAAATTTAAAACAAACAAAATCGTTAGCCGGCTTCTAACAAAATGTGTCAGATATGGCTAAATCATTGACTGTTTTAGAAGAATGTTTCAAAGAACAGGGGGAAAATGAGAGGAAGAGGACAGGAAAATCTCAAAGTAATGCTCTAATTTTGATAAAGATGAGTTAAAATAACCCAGATACTGATGTTAAATAGAAAAATTTTGTTTAGAGTTTTTCTATTAAGTTTTGATATAAGAATAAAACTATAAGAATAAGAAAGTGTGTATTTCCTTCTGAATCTAACTCTAAATGCATATGGGCCAGGCTCCCCACTAAAATGCAAGAGTCACCAAATAGATTTAAAAATGCAAAAGTAAACAATATTCTGTTTATAAAGAACACATTTAATCCAGAAAGTTCTTTTAAAAATCAAAGGCTGATCTAAATTTGTCATGCTCACTGCCAAATTAAATTAAACAAACATGTATTAGACATGGACTTTGTGCCAATGTGGTGTTAGAGATACCAAGGCCAAATGAAACTGAACAATCATTGCCTTAATAAGATGCCTATATTCTGTGTGTTGAACTGGGCTGAAGAGGAGGACGGATCATGAAACAAAATTATCTAAAAGGTGTTGGGGGCGATAAGGGGAATACCAACACTAGGAGAATCAGAAAATAGGCCCTTATAGGAGGCGGCCACTTGAACTAAGTCTGTAAACTAGGGATTCCAAAAGGCAAAGCTGAGGAGGGAGACATGAGAGACAACGTGAAAATGCGGAAAGACTGAGATAGAATGTCATGGATGGATGACAATATGTAAACCAGTTTGGCTGAAATAAACGTATGAAGAGAAGTACTGTGTAATTGTGAATGGCTTTAGATTTATATTTTTATCCTAAAGGTAGCAGATAACTCTTCTAAAGTTTCTTGAGAAGAAGAGTGATAGAGTCAAGCTTATGCTTTAAGAAGGGAAAGACGGGAAGTAGGGAGAATAAAAAGAGGGCTACTTTAAGATATGATCCTGGGGGCAGCTAGGTGGCGCAGCGAGTAGAGCACCGTCCTCAGGGGGTGACCTTGAGCAAGTCACTTAACCCCAATTGCCCTGCCTTCTCCCCTCCAAAAAAAAAAAAAAAGATATGATCCTGAGCTTGGGTGGCTGTGAGGAGCAGATACAAGAGATGCTGTAAAGGCAGGAATCAAGAGGATTTGACCACTGATAGACATGATGGGTGAGGGAATAACAGATTAGTCTTCCTGTAATTCCACTTAGGTCACGTCACTCCCTGGCTTAAACGCTTTCCAATGGTCCCACAAATGTCTATAGAATATAATCCAAATTCCTTAGCTTAATATTCAAGGTCTTTTATAATCTAGCTCCAATCTACCTCTCCAACTCCCGTGCACAAATTCAATGCAACCAAGGCATTCGACTTATCATCCCTTGAACATGCCTTCCCTTACTCCCATCAGTATGCCCTTGCCGGTTTCCTTCCCCCTATGCTCTGCCTATCTAAATACTACCCATCCTTCCAGACCCAGCTCATATCCCATTTGAAGCCTTTGCTGACCACCCTAGTCAAAAACTGTGGCTCCCTTCTCTGAGCTCTTATAAGCCATTACTGTTCATGCCTCTCACGTCACACATCATCATATCAAATTTCCAAGGACCAGCCTAGCTAATTATAGAAAGGCTCATCACCAATAGGTAGGTCACTTGGTGATCAATTCTTCAGCCGTAGCCACCCATAAAACAAAGAAAAATGCAAAATGGTTGTTAGTTCTATATTTTCTACTTCTACAATGATAGTGGTAGAACAACAAAAAATTGCAAAGGGTGTCAAGAATCACAGAGTTTTTAGACCTCGTATAAATATTAATTTAGCAATTGGTATTACAAGTGTGAGATTCTTGTCCAATAATCAGTAAGTAGCCAGACTACAGGAGGACATAAACTACTGAAATATAAACATTCATGCTAGAAATGAGATCGAAAGAACAGCTAGAAGGGAGCAGTTAAATGTAAATACCATTCATAGGTTCTCCTTGGAGAGGCAAAGAAATTGGTAGAATTGGTTATACTATACATTCAAAGGCTAAATATAATTTGATGGCATATTTGGATTTTGTGTTGTAAAAAGACCATGAAAAAAAACTATAATTTATGTGTCAGAATCTGTTGTAGAGTGATTATATGAAGACTTTCTGCAAAGAATTCAATTAAGAGCCTTGAAATTAAAGCTACATATACTTAGATTCTCAGCCACTTTAATTCAAAGATAGGCATACATGACAGCAAAAATATATTGGAAAATACAGTTCAGGTGTAAGGAATAAGATACCAAAGACTCGTAGATTATATAGAAGCCTCATGCCTCTACAGAATGAATATTTTTTCAAGAAAAGAATTAAAAGGTGTTCAACATAGAAGGCAATACATGGCATACCAAAATATAAAAATGATTTTAACAGATAGGGAATAACCTATTATAGCTGTTGAATCATTTCTGAATCAGTCATCAGTCTACAATCAGATCACATTATTAAGGCAAAAATTAAACATGTCACGAATTATCAAGAGTTGATTGTGTGGCTACACTTCATTTTACACAGAAATTGTGCTCCTGAAAATCTGTTCAAACCAAACCACACTTTTTTCCAACCCACTTAGATTCTGGCAATACTTTATCTTCATTTTTTTTTTGCAGGGGAAGAAGGCAGGGCAATTGGGGTGAAGTGACTTGCCCAAGGTCACACAGCTAGTAAATATGCCAAGTGTCTGAGGCTGGATTTGACTATCTTCATTTTGGAATGATTTTCAACAGGAGTAGCTTCTAACAGTTTATCTGAAAAATCCTTGTGCCTTATCCTGTCTAATATTCAGTGATCTGTAAATGAATACTTGGGCAAAATATGGAAGTTCTTACATAGAAAACACAAAAACTGAAAAAGAATCTCTTAAGTTTATGTTCTTTAGTGTTACCTGTCCCTAAATTGTCTTTTCTAAAAGCTGAATGTATCTTTTACAGTATTTGAATTTACGTAGGAAATGTTCTTGGTTACATCTGTTTCTCTTAACACCGATGACATTTTTAGGGGTATGTATGTGTATATACATATACATATATACATATGCACAAGTAGGTATACGCACACACAGGTTTGACTGCATGGAACAAGTTGCCTCTCTCAGCACAAGCTCATCACTTTTAAACTCACCACTATGCTGTTAACTCAAGCTTGACTGACAGCACCTCCCTCAGCCACCTCTCTCCTCTGACTAAAGGGCTGAAGGGCAGAATACCAAACTCTTTCCAATTCCTTCTTGGATGCGCAGCTCACTCCACTTTGCATCTAGTACTGTGACTGGTTTCAAGGAACAAGATGTCCCTACATCAGTTGCCCCTGATGTCCCTTTGCCAGTTTCCTGCCTCCTTTTGTATGTGGTCTCCCCCTTAGAATGTAAACTTCGAGGACGGGGGCCATTTTTCTTTTGATTAATTGTATCTTCAGCACTTAGCACGGTTCCTGGCAAGACACACTTGATAAATGATTATTGGATTAGATATTACACAAACACACACATATTCAAAGGAGTCATAATGTTGTTATTAGATATTCATCATATGGAAACTTTCATAACTAGATCATTTTGGAACTTGGAATAACTAACCTTGAATGCCAAATGCTGATTTCTACTATTTGGCAAATAACATCATAGCAGGATAAGAGAATACTAACTTAATTATATGGAGCACAAATTCAGCAAGTATGAAAATTTGTCAGATTAGGACTATTAGAAAACCCTCAAGTATCTCTAATGAGCCTTGATTTTATAATCAAGCCATAGCTATTAGTTTCTGTAATGTTTTGATTTATTTCCAGAGCTATATCAATAACAGGGTCCACTTGCTTGCCAGTCATCTTCCCAGTCCCTGGTAGAAACTAACTAAGGTAGAAAAATTCATTTTGTCTTTAAGTGAGAAAAAGGCCTACGAGTGGAACCAAAATTCACAACCAGATCAAGCAGTTTAAAAAGGAAATGTTAGCTCAAAATTACTTGGTTATAACCAGAAACAGAAGGAAAGTCTCTCAAAACAGAAATGCTTATTCTATGTGGTTGTTCGGTTGCTTTCAAGAAAATCTTACAATAGACAAGAGTTCTTTCCTAGTCAATATAATATTGCTAATATAATGTAGCCAACTAAGTTTAAAAAAAAGAATCCTTTATTTTTGACTCTACAGAATACTATTTTAACCTTCACAGCTAAAATTAATTGACATTTATTAAAGTCCTACTTGAAAGAGACAGCAGTATAACCAGTTTTACGGTTGGTTGTTTTTTTAGTATCTCTTTTAAAGAGCCTTCTCAGAACTCATATTCTAAAAAGGGGGTTACTACCTACTAGATCAACTTTGGTCTCTGAAATAGTTCTCAATGTACAAAGGCTGAAATCAGTTTAAAATTTCCATATTTATATATGATATAACCTGATGGTAACTGGCTTTTAAAAAATACCTTGAAAGGCATTGTATTTAGGACATAATACCTCCAGCTATAATACACAGATAACCCAAAACTCTAGAGGAAAGAATTCTGAAAAATTTGCTGGATAAACCTCAGTCTAGTTACTTAATACTGTTGATGAAAACAAGAGAAAAAATGAGAAGGTAACCAAAGACCAATCAATTTTAGATCTGATTGCCATTGCCAAGAAAAAAAAATTCAAGAATTGTTTTGCAACGAAGGTATTCAGCACTGTCAAAGAAGATCCAGTGCAGAGTTTAAGTCCAGGAAGGACTTTCTATAGTTAAAGAGGTCCTCTAGGCACTCCCGTTTACAGATATTTGCATCAAGACCTGGAACACTAAAGCACATTCTAAAAGAGATCCATAATCAAAGGAATTTGGCCTATATCCACACAGATAAAACCAAGTAAATGTAGAAAGTCTACTGTCCAGATGATTTGATGATGCTGCATGGACAAACTATGGAGGTTGTACATTAGTATAAATAAAAATAAATAAAACATGGATTGCCTTTTGAAAATAACAAAATCCTTTTAATATGTAAAGCTTCTTGCTCAAAACAAACAAAAACACCGTCACTTAACATCAACTTAACATATACTTCCAAAGGTGTTTGAATGGGAGTAAGTCGCCAAATATTATAGTCTCTGAAGAACTGAAATTGAAAATCACCAAAACGGCATGGTGGTGTGAGCAGGTGACAACATATTATAAACAAGGTATTGTAAAGAATAACTGGTGTAAAGGAAAAAAGAAAGAAAAGAAAAGGAGAAAAGAAAAAAAAAGAAAAGAGGAAAAGAAAAAAAGAAAGAAAAGATAGGGTGGTCTCATAAAGAACAAAGAATACTGATGGGACAGCACATATGCTTCCTTGATAGTCTTGCAATGTCAAAAGAATACAAGGAAAGTGCTCAGTAAGTTGGAGAGATATCCTCGGGTAAAGTTACGGGAGGACATGGACCAGAGTCTGATAAGATGAGCAGCAAAATGATGGGCTGCAGCAGGAGGGAAAACCCACATTAATGATATCATGGACCTATTTGAATATAACTGAACCTTGATTTAATGACCATTTGCCAATGGCCCAAATCATAAATCAAATGGGCTGGTGATAACACAAGTTAGTATTTAAGACGTAGCGAGGTCAATTTTCCTTTGTATATGTCTGTGTGTGCATGCTGTCTTACCCATTAGACTTTGAACGTCTCAAGATTAGGGACTGTCTTTTGCTTTTCTTTGTATCCTCAGTGCTTAGCCCAGCACCTGGCGCACAGCAGGAATTTAGTCAATGTTTATTGACTGACTGATTTTAGTCAGTCTGCTTACTGTCATATTTGGTTTTTAAGAAATATTTTATATAATAACAAAACATAAATACAACAGATTAAACCTTGCACCAATTTACATCTAAGTAAATAAAATTCAAATTATAAAATGTCATAACTTTTCAGTTTGTCCTGAATAAAAGTTTTTGTCCATTTATTCATAGTTACTTTTTCTCTGATATGTTCATAATCAGTATTAACTCTGTTCTTTGGATTCTGCTTTTTTTGTTTGTCTTATTTTATAAAAGCTTCCCATATTTCCTTATATTCTTCATACTTGTCTGTCTTCATGGAATTAGAATATTCTACTGCATGAATGCACTACAATTTATTTAATCATTTCCCCACTGTTGAATATTCAGACTACTTCCAGATTATTTTTTGTGCAATTATGAATAATGCTGCTATGAAAATACATAGCTCTTTTGTTGTTTAGGGTCATATAGAAAACCAAGTGCCACTTTAAATTATCTTTCCCTAATGCAGTATTTATGGAGGGACAATAATTGTATTAAGTAGGGAATGCATGTAATTAACAGAGTGATATTACCCCTAAGAGAAAAGCAACATTAAGGCAGTCTCATACACTAAGGAGCTAATAAGAAGGTAAAATAAAGCTCTTAGTACATAGAGTGAATCATCACAGTTCTCATGAAAGACTACAGCTGGCTAAAAACCTTTACTGGATGTTAGAAAATTAATCTGATGGATGGCAGGTAGCTGATGCTAAACCTCTCAACTACTCAACTGCACCGTGGGTCAGCCCACATTTGCTCTATCAATAGCCACTTGCATTTACATTACAGAGCTTTTCGTTTATGCATCCAACTCTATAATTAGTATTTCTGTCATATTCTAAATTATCAAGAAGTAAAAGACTTCCTAGAACCAGCAGCATTTACCATCAATGAGTGGTTTTTAAAAAAAAAAAGGTAGGCAAAAGAGGTGAGACCCATAAGAAATTCTACTGAATTTCTACAGTGACTATCTAGAGGCTTTTGATATAGTACTCTAGAAACAGGAATTTGGCTGTGTGGGCACAGTACAGTGTTGGATCTGGAGCTGGGGGACCTGGACAGAATGTAAGCTTCTTGAAAGCACGGATTGTTCCACTTTTTGTATTTCCAGCTCTGGCACAATGCCTGATTGTTTAAACAACTGTTTAATAAATTATTAACAAATTATTATACAATTGTTTAATTAATATCTGTGAGAAGTAATCCCAAATTTTCTCTCTCTTAAGCTTAAAATACACTTATCTTGTATCATCCCCTCCTTCATCTAAAAAGGAAATAACTGAATATTCCTGCCATTTTCTTTACTGACAATAACACCACAAGAGGACAAGGAATAAGACTACCCTCCATGATACCCTCCATGAATATGAAATATTATCTTAAAACTTACCCACAGACAATAACGAAAAGAACATTCTGTAGGAATTCCGATAAAAATGCATGTAATTCAAGTTGACACTGTTTTTTAATGTCCTTACTGAAATTAGTATAAAACGTGATGAATATTTTTCTTTTAAAAAATCAGATATATTGTACCTCTAATCTCTGTATTCGTCCCTTGAAGAACATAAACAGGGAAGAATTTGGATAAGCAGCTTCTTTCTTCAGGAGAATCTCCTTGGCTTCATCCAAGCCTGCCTTGTTATCACTGCCATCCAAGGCAAAGAAAGGACGAACTACAGTGTGATACCACAGTAGAGTTAATCTAAAGAAAATTAGGACAGTGAAGTTAAGTAAACAATTTCACTGGTATTTAACCTTTATTTTTAAGGGCACATATCCTGCATCCCCCAAACACCTTTCAATTAGTACACTCTAAACATTATTTTGACCCAGATCTGGATTTGTATAGCCCTTACAGACAAAAAGACTGTCTTTTGATATATTTTAGCTATGTCAATACTCTCGAAAATCTCAAATTAAAGAGTTAAGTACAAGATAAAAAGCAGTCTATTTTTTGCAATTAGATGACTAATTTAAAAAAGGTAATAGAAATATTTCTGTTTCCTGGGTCATTTAAAAATGGTAGCTTAGAGGGTCAAGTCAAACAAAAAACTAGTCAAAATTCAAATAATTATTTACTTGAATGCAAACAAAAGTGCAATGTAAATGAAATCAATGCACAAATTAGAAACCTTAGCCCTTCAACCAGAGGCCTCAGTTTCCACATCTGTACCATGTGATCCTTTCCAACTCTAAATCTGAGATCCTATGTACTTTTAGCTCCTTAAGAGAATTACTATGTCCTTTCCACTTTTTCCAGTGAGTACATAATTTGCCTTCTTCACAACAAAGATAGTTAATTATACTTATGGTATAATAAACAAATACACTTTGATACAAACAGTAATAAATGTTAACGGATGTAACTCACAAAGGTTAGTGGTTATAGACCTCAGAACTTGACAATGATAATTGAAAATTACAAGCTATAGCCTTAAATTACAATGACTGGATTAAAGTAGACAAAATGACCTGAAAACAAGAAGAAAGAACCTTTTCCTCACCATTCTAAAACTTAATCATAAGTTACACCTAGCTATTGGCTGGAATAGATGATTATAATATGATCAGCTTTTAAAAATTCAATAAAATCACTGAAAAAGCCAATATGACTTATAGAATGTGTTAAAAGAACTGTTTCTTTATTGCTTATGAGGAATTATCATCACTTAATAAAATCTAACAAAATACTTGTTTAAATGAATAAATAAAAATGATGGCTAACTGGCACAATAACTGTAGGTAAATGAGCACGTCCAGTAATCAGTCACATTTCCATAGCACTCTAAAATATGTAAAGACACTTTCCTCGCAATAATAGTGAGAGGTAGGTAGTGCAAATATTAGCATCCCCACTGAACCAATAGAGAAACTGAGGCATAAAGAGGTTAATGGTCCTATAGGTAGTTCAATGGCGGGGTTGGGAGTTGATTTAAGTCTTCTCATTCCAAGTCCACTGATCTTTCCACTTTCCACAAAATTCTAGAAGGTTTAGTCTGTTTTCTTAAGAAGAACAAGTATCTCTCTGACAATTGTTTTTCCATTATTAGCTTGTTTATTCGATCAGTGCAAAGGACTATTCATATATGAGATAGGATGAGTTCATTAAAACTTCAAAATCAATGGGGTCCACATGAATAATGAGGCAAGCAAAAAGAGCAAGTGCCATTGTGAGCTGCCTAGCTTCCAGGAATAAGAAGGTACTGCTGTGTTCTACCCTGATTGGGTCACATTTGGAATACTGTGCCAAATTCTGGTCACCCCAGATTAGGAAGGACATTGTCACACCGGAGAAGAAAGTAACTGGGATGGTGAAGGGCCTTCAGTTCATGTCATATAAAGATCAGTTGAAAGAATTGGGGATGTTAACCAAGAGAAGAAAAAGCTTGAGGGATGTGATAGCTCTATTCAAGCATCTGATGGACTGTCAAGTAGAAAAGGAACCATACTCTCCCTAGCTAAGCCTGGAGATAAGAACCAGAAGCAATGGTTGGAAGTTACAGAGAGAATCCAGCCTCAATGTCAGCCAAAACTGAACTGTTAAAGTTATCCACAAGTGGACTGGGCTGCCTCTGAGGTGGTGGGTTCCTCCTCCCTGGAGGTTCTCATGCAGAGACAGGATAACCACTTGCAGGATAAATGACAGCAGGGAATCCTCTCAGGCATGGGTCGGGCAACTTAGATTTAGTGAATGGAAGTCTATGGTTTCTATTATTTTCACAGGACTGTATTGGTAAATACTTTTCAAAATGATGACAAAATAGGGATGATTTCACGGGCATGGGCAGAAACTCCCTTTACCAACACAGGTCCGGCCTCTTCTCTCAACTTAGAGTCTCAGAGAGTTGCACAGATAAAAAAGTGTAACACCGTATTGCATAGAACATGGAAAGGATAATTTGCCTGGAGTCATACAGACAGTTATATGTCAGAGGCAAGCCTTGAACCCAGTTCTTTCTGGCTTCAGCCAGTCCTATCCACTACATCATGTAAATAAATAAGAATCTTGAATTAGGGAGCAAATTCTCTTGCACGTTAGTCAGTCAACAAGCATCATTAAGCACTTACAAGGTGCCAGGCATTATATTTAAATCAATAATTCAGAAAGGCTTCCTTTGATAGTATCGCCTTATCTGAGGTACTTGACAGGTAAGGGTAAAGCGTAACTCCAGAAAGAAATTCTCTTGTATCATTATTTTATGTCAATTGACAGTCAACTTCCCAAAGACAACCTTCAATGATGTCACTGGCAACTCATGGAATTAAGAGACTTGCCTAATAACCGTTTGTTCTAGCTGGAGAGAAACAGCTTCTCCACCCACCTGTTCCAGCACCTGTGTTTCCATTTATTGCACCGACAGAATAAAATAATATGGCTGAGTTTGACTGATGTGTAAAATGTCGATCATACTTATGACACCAGCTCACTGATTAATGTAACACGGAACCAGATTTCCAAACATTTAAAGTCTCTGGAAGTGCAGAATTCTTAGGAACATGTAAAAATTTATAATGAACTTTCACAATTTCAAACCCAAATCAGGGAAGCTAATCTCAAAAACACAGTATTTGTACAACTCCAAAAAGCATCTGAAATTGTAAAATGAGAGGCTGCTCTAGAGGGCCTCTAGTGTGGTGTTGCCTTTCCAGCTCTAAGTCTCTGATTTTATGACTGCTTCACTTAACCAGATTAAAGTACAATTAAAATCCTCATTAGAATTTTAAGAGAGTGAGTGGTCTACCTAAAAGTCTCCATTACAGGATCCTCCAACAGTGTAAAAGCCACCAACGATGTGACAAGTTTTATAAGGCATCACATTGTGTCAAACAGCTGATTGTTTCACCTGCTGTTTTCTTTAAAGTCTCATCTTTGATTGTAGCTTACTTACTTTCAACACTAGAATATCTACCAAAGCATTGCAATATAGCTACTCACGTAGCTAAAGGAGCCTTCATGTCCTTACTTTCACTCGCATACATCAATGAAGAAAGGCCTTGCAGTCGGTCTCCAGGAAAACCCAGCAGGTTGATGATTTTGAGAAGGTTTGGGGGCACCATAGATATACAGAGATGAAACAGTCCATATCCAAAGCTAACAGCCCCTTTCAGTCTATTTAGAGATTCCTCTGATATCCCTTCCACAGCAACGTGGTTATCATTAGCAGCATCGGAGGGTTCCTCGGTTAGCTTTTTCTGATACAGTTCCTGTAGAGCATTGATGTCTACGTAGCATTTGTTGTAGATTTTCCAGGCTTTTCTAAGGATCCATCCACCTTTTATGTATGCTAAGAGAAAAAAAATTGGTTTTTAAAGTATAAATTACCATATTTTAAATATAAGAGCAGTTATAAGAACTTTCAGTATTACATATTTACAGCCAACATGAAAACCAGGCCAATTTTAAGAGGGAACAGCATGGATTCCAAATTTCATATGAAGACTACCCAAAGTTTTTCATTTTAAATATTAAAATAGTCAGAATTCCATATGTGATCACTTAAGTTGTGGGTACACAATCTAAAATGTTGGTTTGATGCCTTTTTTCCAGTCTACAATATTAGTGTCTTTTCACACACCCCTATTCCCTGCACGTACGTCACACACAGAGTTCTCATTCAAAAAGAGTGTCCAGTGACAAGAGAGTCCTAGGAATAAGCTCTTTTCCTACTATTACTTTCAAGATTCCCCCACTATGTTGCTATATACTTTTATTTTACCAGAATGTAGCTCAAAACATGGGCCACCAAGAAGGCAACAAAAATACCAACAGGTACATAACACATCACACCACCCAGAGGTGTGCTTTTGGCATGGGCCCTTCCCCAATAATGTTTTTACAAGTAGAGTAAAGAAAAAGACAATTTGGCTCTTTAAAAGTTTGACTATGATGATCACTTCCATAACACAAATTCAGGGAAGAGGATATCTTTGTAAGGAATTTCAGTGGTAGTTGTGGGGCAAATGTATATACTTTCCTCATCTGCAAAGTAGTAACTACCAAAAATGTACACACTGCAGACTTGTGATCAATGGGAAACACAGAGAGATGAATGAAATCAATGGCTTTGTGCGAGGAGAGGCAAAAAAAATACTTTCAAGTTTCAGGAAAATTTTATTAAGAATTCAGATGACCAAGAATGGATGAAAGAACTGGCATTCTATTTCATTTGGAGATACCAGTTCACTAACCAATGATTATCATGTCTCCTGTGGGGGTCAACATTAATAATACATCCAGTCTAAAAGTTATAGGTTATTGATGAATGACAGTCTTTTTAGAACAAAATTTACAAAAAATACTTCAAATTTATACACTACTTTAATGCATTTTTCTCACAACACCGTGAAGCACATAATGTAAGTATCATTATTCCCACTTAAACAGGTCCAGTGACTTGCCTGTGGTCACACAGTGAATAAGTGATGGAACTGGGATTCGAACCTAGGTCTCTTGATTTTAAGTCTAATGTTCTTTTACCACATCTGTGTGTCAAAAGGAAGCAGGAAAAGAGATAAATGGGCCCACAAAGTACTAGATTACTTTTTCCTCCTTAATGAAAGCACCAAAAAAAAATGGCCAAAATAACGTAACACATCTGCAACCTAAAGAAAGCAGATCTCAAAATGACAATTATCACAAGTACATACAGATGAAAAAGATGATTAATTAAAAGGTGGCAAAAGATTAGCAAATAAGAAACAAATAAATTCAAAATTTAAAAAGCAAGCTTGAAAATGTGAAAGAATGAGCTACAAATAAGATGCTTGAACCTGAAAATTTATAAAAACCAAAAATTGTTAGCCAAACAACTATTTGCTGAGTAAGAACTATGCAAAATGAATTTAGCACTAAGATTTAAAGGACGGTTTTGTGCCCTCAAAGAGTTAACAATTGGGAAGACACAAATACACGTGAAACTAAAAATGAACAATGTAAAACAGCAAATAATTAACTGCTAATTACACTAAATTGCTAAAATTGTCAACAAACATTGGCATACTTGTGCCATGGCCTCAACCAGTGTCATTTTGCAATAACATGATGATAGGCATTGTGGGAAGCCCTTTACAAATATTATCTCATTGGACATATCTCACTGGAAATTCTGGGAGGAAATATCCAATCAGAGGGAGAGGCCTCAGGGGAAGAGGGTACTTCCAAGATGTGAATTCCATGGCTGAAGGGTAAAGAAAAGCTTGGAGCATGGTGGAAAAGGTCCAGAGGGCAGCCTGCAGATGACCACAGCTCATCCATCACCATTCTGATAGAACCATCTGCCCCACCCTAATATTACTTTAACGTTATGTTTTTGTGGAGCCAATAAAAGATGTTATCAGGCCAACATAGTGTGCTCCCAGGTGTTGAGAGGGTACATGTTGGAAAGCAGTATGAAAACAGATTAGAGAAAGGGTGGGTCCAGAGCATGGAGAATTTTGAAAGCCAAGCCGAAGAGTATGTTCTTGATATAGTAGGAAAAAGCCAACTCCGACTGGCCTCTAAACAGAAGAGGGATATGACAAAAAGAATGTTTATGGACAATTACTTTCACAGCAGCGTATGCAAGACAGAATGGAAAGGGACAAAACAGGTCAGATAGGAGGTTTGCTAAAATAATTCCACCTGGAAGTAATGAGAGCCCAGAAAAGGACAGAAACAGTAGGAATATTATCCTGTACCCCTCAGAAAAGGAAATCTCATCATTGCGCATATTTCATAGAGATCCCTTTAAAAAAGTAAAATCCACTTTAAAATAAAAATGAAATGAAGAGCCTATTATAGAATCTAACATCACAACTTTTTTGTTACTGAAAACACATAAAATAATAAAATTCCACAAATTTTACTGCTCTCAACTGTAGGCCGGTAAACAGAACCCTAAATTTAGATCTAAGCAATTTTAGACAAAGAACTGGTTGAAATGAAGTTCAAAATAAAATTTTTTTCATATAAAGGAACATTTTATTCTTACTATTTATGGTCGTGCCTAAGTACAGTTTGGGGCTATGATAACCTTCTCACTGCACTGTTTCCATAATTATGATTCTATAAAATTCTAAACACAGCAAAGCTCGGGCAGATGGAGACTGAGGGAACTTGAGACCAATATCAGTTTGTACTGCATATTCAAGAGTACTGCAGCTTACAGAACAAAACCTGCAAGGCCAGTTGTGTGCAGCAATGCAGTCAGTGATGTCACACTCACAACACAGCAGCAGTTAGGGAATGGGCGATAACCTGTCCCCTCCCCACCCCCCTCCACACTCTGTTCTCATCTCTTAATGATGAGATGCCCCTCTGAAATGTCACATACAATCAGTCCCTCAGCTCCCGAAAGGCTGTACCAGTGGGATGACTCATTGGCACAAATAGAAAACCACAGACAATCTGCCTAGTTGGAATAAAGTCATGGCCCAAGCTAGCTAGGAAGCAGGACTGGGGTCTCTGTCCCCACAAAGGGACCTTTGACCCTTTGATGGTAATGGGTAGAGGGTTTAATTGTGAAATCAACATATCAAGATACACTGACATTACTAAATTTTTATGGTGACTGAGTGGGATGGGGGGTGGAGGTTGAGGGAAAGGGGGCAGGATGATTAATTTCAACTGGTGAACAGGTATAACTGCTACCACTACTATTAATAATAATAACCTCAGTTCTTGGCACATAGTAGGCACAAACATTATTGATTAATTATATAATTAGCATTTATATAATGCTTTAAGTGTTTGCAAAAGCACTTTACATATGTTATCTCATTGAGATAAACAATAACCCTGTTAGGAATATGCTATTATTAATCTCATTTTACAGATGAGGAAAATGAGGCTGAGAGAGATTAAGTCACTTGCCCAGCGTCACACTAAGTGTCTGAGGCAGGATCTGAACTCAGGTCTTTCTCCAGAAAACCATCTAGCCACTTACACTACAAATACTGTTGTATTTGTGTCCTAGTATACTTACCACAGGTATTCCTCCAAATGCCCTCCACCCACATTATAGGATAAAACCACTTATCTGAGTGTTTTTTTGGCTGGCTGGTAGCAAACTTCTTTCCCTACAGTCTTTAATGTCACTTGGCCAACAAGTGTCTTTGGAACCAATCCCTACCGTGAATCCCCCGCTCCTGCCCAAGACCCAACATCACAAGAGACTAAGCATGGTACAGTGCAAAAAGGACCATCTAAGAGATCAGGCACCCTGAATGCCAGTCCTCACTCTGTCCCTAATTACAAGCCTTTCTCTTTCATTCTGGAGCCCTGTCCTCTCTATTCTTCCACCTGAGTCCCAGTCCATCACACCCTTCTCTGGTCATAGCCTCCCCTTACCTAACCCACTTCCCAGGTAGGGCTTGGGTGAAACTCTCCTACACTCCATGCCCCATAACCATCCTCACACCCCAGAGCCTGACTCTTCCCACAAGGGCCAACAAACCATAAAGAAGGGAAGGCGACCCTGGATAGAAGGCTACTCACTCAGGTCACCAGATTTTATATTTTTATTTTGTATTCATTTTCTATTTGTATTTCCACCTCCTCTGGATGAAAAATAACATCAATAAACAAAGCTGTGTGATCTTGGGTAACAAGGATGACAAAGATTACCATACCACTTCTCTGTAACCCCACAAGATTGGCATAAGAATAGCTTTAAAATATAATGTACAAAAATGTAAGTGAATATTATTACTACTATTCTGGCCACATGGTCCCGTTATTCCACTACCCACTGCTCATCTTGCCTGGTGGCCAAGCTGCCTTATCCAGGGAGGCTGGCAACATGCTTCCATGCCTCCCTAGCTTGCCCACACCTCCAGAGAGAAGAGAGGAATTCCTGTAACAAACACCTGTATACTGCCATGACTAGGAGGACGATGTCTCATAGGAAAAATGTCCATTCAAAAAAAGCCTAAGAAAAAATCCCAAAACGTAAAATCAACATAGAAGAAAATAAAATGGTAGCCCAGTGGGCTACTGACAGGCAAGTTAAGCACATTTCTATTTTGCATATTGCTGCTTTGAAATATATGTGAAGGTGCTCGGCAGAAAGCTATTTTTGTTGGAATCTGAGAATGTCTTGTCTGTCACAATTTCATTTCAACATCCATACGAGGTTGTTTAGCTGCAGAAAGAACCAGGTACATTGTCAAAACAACGAAGACTAAATATAACTCAGATGAACTGATCCTGCAAAAAACCAAGACTTATGAAATAATTAACTCTTGCCTCAACTTCTGTCTAAAAGCAACTTTCTTTCCAAGGGACTTTTAGGTATCAGAAGGAAAAAAAAGGAAGGTTTACAAGCTTAGTATGAGAACCCTACAGAAGCAGACTTTAGTGTGTTTTTGAGTATTGAATTCCTTTTAAATTCTATTACTCTTTCATTTCTAGTGCACTGTAGTGGATAAAGGAAAATGATTAATTTTAAAAAATAATATTGTATTATTCCCTTTTTGCAGCCCAGCACAGTGTCCACGTCTTCTGATTTGTAGGCCCTTCACCGGACAAGTATTCAACGTCCATGCCGGTAAGTTATTGGAAGAGATTTAAGATGATGAAAATGAAAAGATCTAGGTTGCATTCATGTTAGTGAAATGTCAAACTTTTATTGTATTAATACATTAGAATATCAAGTAAAAGTCAAATTTAATTTTAACTTGGCCCAGTTAGAAGCCAAACATCTTTGATTCTTCAAATAATGTATAAAAATGACTTCAGAACATTGTATGATGAGGAAAATTTGTATCTCAACTAAGCATCAAAATATCCTTCACCATTTTAAAATAAAATTTAGTATTAGATTTTTCTTGTCAAAGGGTTTTTGCTTGCAGTATTGGATAAAGACTTGACAATGAATATTTGAAAAAGCAGTTTATTTTGCTAAATTTAGACATTATTTTCTGGTTAGGAAATCTGATTCTCTTGGATGGGTAAAGGGAAGAAGCACATAGAACTTTTCTAGGATCAAACAAAAAAGAGATGTGTTTATATTTTTAAAATGAAAATAAAAATGTTCCTCATTCAAGGAAACTAGATTATCAGTAATGTCTTTTTTCAGCCTTCAAAATCTTTATCTTAAAGACAGAGCTCCAACCAGTAATTTCTCATTTTTAAGGTTCATAACATCATACTGCTTCCCATACAGAAACTAAGTATGAAACAGAACACAAGGGCCATCTCTACTTTCATCACCAATATGAAGAGATTGTCTTAATAAAGGACTAATAAATCCTTTAATTTAATTAACTAATCTTTAATAAAAGGATCTGCTCTGTGAACTTTGGAGTCAGTCAAAGGGCCACACTTGAGGACCTAAAGGGCCTTGAGGTCGAAGGCTCCCCACCCTTGGTAAACACTGCTCAGACAAGAGGATGAAGCAGAAACACGCAGCTACTATGGCTGTTTTGTTAAGTATTTGCTTGTGTGTCTGGTTTACCTTTCTTAAGTAGTAAGTAATAAGAAGAAGCATCTGGCATATTTTCAGAGGCTGAAATAGGTAGCTTTCTAAAAAGCAGAGTCCTACTGATAATTTATCCACTGAAATGGAGTAAAATGTTAAAAACGTTTCAGCATTACCTGACAACTCTTGTTTCACAAAAGAAAGTACAGCCAAGTAAACCTGACAGTCTGCTATAATTATTTGCCTCTGAAGTCGATCGACCATAGACGGTGCAGATTTTCGGGCATCAACCTGTTCGAATAATGCAAAAAAGGAAAGGCAATGTCATAATAAAACATAAAATTAGCAATCCTATACACTACCCTTTTGAGATATCTTTTCTTTTTACTGAATGAAACAATTCCAAAATTAGAATTGTGAAACATAATTGCTCAAAAACGTGTCATAATTTAACAGCGTTTCACATTTTACAGCTCCACTGACATGACTTGTTATTTTAAGAGTGTTGCCTGTGGAATATCTAGACAAATTTATGAGATTAGAAGAAAATATCTCAAAACATTATATAACTAAAAGTGAATTTTAAGAACCTATTCAAGTCTGCATATCTTTCTTTACCTTGTTTATAGGAATAAATTTTTATTAACATGTTTTTTTATTACTTCCCGCTATTCTAAATCCATAGTCTCCCACCTCTTAAAGAAGGGGAGTGGGATTGCTTTTTATATGCCTTCTCTGAGGTCAGGCTTAGTCATTCTAATGTCGGGGCAGAGAGTAGAACACTGCCCTGGAGTCAGGAGTTCAAATCCGGCTTCAGACACTTGACGCATTTACTAGCTGTGTGACCTTGGGCAAGTCACTTAACCCCAACTGCCCTGCCCCCCCCCAAAATCGTTCTAATATTGCAGTTTTCAGTTTCTTTACTTTTTTGTTAAACAGTCAATTCTCATTTCTGCAAAGCTAAGAGAGGGAAATGATGGTGGTACAAATAAATACTCAGAGTAAAGAATCTAAAAGTTAATTTGAAATATTTGCCATCCTGATTATGTTTCCTTCAGGCTTATGCTAAAGTCAGTTTATGATCCTACAGTAACCTGGCTCTTGGTAGTGTTTCAACAATCTGGCTAGGAGCTTCCGTGGGGGTGTAAAACCAACAACGACCAGCTCACAGAACGCTGCAAGCCCAAGTTCTTTTGATCTGCTTTACTAAAGAAAGCAACGTTGAGGGGTTTATCTCAATTTAATCCAGCATACAGATATCATTCACTTAGTTCAGGGGAAAAAGCCAGCACCCTGAACTTCAGAGCAAATACCAACAAATGAAAACATCAGCACACCAAATACAACTCACAGTTACCAAGAAAACCAAGTCCGAACATCCGGGTTTACAAGCTGGAGGGCTCTTAGCTACAGCTGCCAGGAGTCTCCACATCAGCGAGCCACCAAGAGTGAGAGCCCCAAGCAAATAGCTCTGTCTTCCCTTTTTATGCACTCTTCAGCAGTCACCAAACAGTCATCTGAGGAACCAGAACTTAAGCTCTTACTATTGGCTCTGGAGCTAGCACCTCTCCCAGGACCCTGAGGGCTTCACGCCCACATCGACTTAGCACCCAATAGCTGGCGGTTTTGGGCCTACTTGGGAGTGAAGATATAATCAGACCTCCCTTCACTGGCCCCACCTGGAGCTACACCTTAAGTTACCAATTCACACTCACGTAGTCTTAGCACCTAATAGATAGGGGTTTGGGCCTGGGTTAGCACCAAGTAATAGGGGTTAGCACCTAGTAAGACTCAATCAAAGATGCTTAATCATTTTAAAACAGTAAGAAAATCCCAACTTAATTGATATTACAGGTAGCTAAGAGGTTGGAGAGTATGTGCAGTTAGGATGGAAATACCTAGGAATCTAATGGATGATTGATTAAAAAAAAAATCTAGCCTAAACTTAAAAATAAGCTTTGGAGAATTCACAAAGGGAAATGAATGCTTAGTTGAAATTAAAATTCACCCCCTCCCCACTATGTACTTTTAGTAAGGTGGGGAGGTGGGGAAGCGGCCCCTACAACTTAGATCTGTATTATAAAAGCAAGATTTTCCACTTACTATACAAATGCCCTCCTCCTTCCCCCCACAAAGTCCTACTCTGGTGTCTCTTCACAGTGGTGCAAAGTGGGGAGACCTGATGTTTTTGAAGGCTCTGCCACCCGGTACAAGCTCAGGGCAGGGCCACTAATGCTGAAAGGGATTACAAAAACTGTTTAGTAGGAGACAGCTAAGTAGTATAGCAGGTGGTGTGCTGAAACTGCAGTGGGGAAGAACTGAGTTCAAATCCTGCCTAAATCATGTAAGAGCTGTGTGAATGTGAGCATCCGTAAAATGGGAATGGTCACAGCATCCATGCATCCAGGTCATCGGGAGGCTCAAATGATGCACACTATCATTTACAAACCTTAAAGCGCTATATGAATGCCTGTATATTAGCAACCACAATAACAGTACTAAGAGGCAGGATCTGTACAGCACCCTGCGCTGAGAGCTTTATCAATGGTGTCTCATCGGATCCTCCCACAACCCTTCCGGTCAGGAGTCATCATTATTCCATTTTACAGATGAAAAAACTAAGGCAAACAGAAGCTAAATGAACTGCCCAAGGTCACGTGGCTAGTGAGTGCCTGAGGCCGCATTCTACCTGGATTCTTCTCGACTCAGGGTGGCCAGTGCTCTATCCCTGGAGGCTCCTAGCTGCCTCCTTTCACAGCAAACATGCTGGTGAGTGGTATGGGAGGAGGGATATTATTTTGTAAAGATGAAAACAAGATGCGGTCTATATGTTTGCAACTAAACATGGAGAATTAAAGCTTGTCTTATGAAATTTTTTATATTTTAATTTTTTTATTATTTAATATATTTAGTTTTCAGCATTGATTTTCACAGGAGTTTGAATTACAAATTTTCTCCCCATTTCTACCCTCCCCGCCAACTCCAAGATGATGTATATTCTGGTTGCCCTGTTCCCCAGTCAGCCCTCCCTTCTGTCA
>CM053622.1:208693563-208717214 GCA_028646595.1 Phalanger gymnotis | reverse complement strand
CTTGTTTTTCATGGTTTTCTCTCATCCTTCTCATTTCTCTTCCCAATTTTTCCTCTACTTCTCTAACTTGCTTTTCTAAATCCTTTTTGAGTTCTTCCATGGCCCGAGATCAGTTCATGTTTTTCTTGGAGGCTTTTGTTGTAGGCTCTTTGACTTTGTTGACTTCTTCTGGCTCTATGTTTTGGTCTTCTTTGTCACCAAAGAAGGATTCCAGAGTCTGAGACTGAATCTGGGTGCGTTTTTGCTGCCTGGCCATGTTCCCAGCCAACTCACTTGATCCTTGAGTTTTTCACTGGGGTATGACTGCTTGTAGACTAAAGAGTTCTATGTTCCAAGCCTGGGGGGGATGCACCAGCTCTTCCACACCAGCACTCCTCCTTCCTCAAGAACCCCCAACCTGGATTAGACTTAGATCTTCAGCAGGCTCTTCACTCCTGCTCTGATCCCCCACTTAATTCCTCCCACCAGGTGGGCCTGGGGCCAAAAGCAACTGCAGCTGTAGTTCTAAAGCTGCCCCACCTCCACGGCCGAACCATAAACTCTATCCCAGTCCCCAGCAGCTTTTCCCACTAATGTACTCTGTTGCCCCTGGTGTTTGTGGGTTGATAAGTCTGGTAACTGCCGCAGCTCACTGATTCAGGGCGCTAGGGCATCCTCCACCCAGCTCTTGGTCTGGTCAGTCCATGCTGCCCACACTAGGCTCTGCTCCACTCAGCTCTGCTCCCTTCCGCTCCTAGCTCTGTGTGGGATAGACCTTACCCAGAGACCATCCAGGCTGTCCTAGGCTAGAGCCCTGCTTCCCTCTGCTGTTTTGTGGGTTCTGCAGTTCTAGAATTGGTTCAGAGCCATTTTTTACAGGTTTTTGGAGGGACTTGGCAGGGAGCTCTCGCTAGTCCCTGCTTTCCAGCCGCCATCTTGGCTCTGCCCCCCACAATATTGTTCTTTATGGGATTCTCCTTACATTTGTATGACTGATCTTTCTTTGGCCTCCTTTGCTAAAAAATCACCATCCAATTCCCATCCTCCAAGCGCTGCCCTGGGCCATGCTTTTCTTTCTTTCTCTACACCATGGTGATCCTGTCCTGAATCCTAGGTTCTATCCCTGCACTTTATGTGTTCTGGACACCTCCACCTGGCGCCTCAAGTTGAACATATCAAGAACTAAACTTATGTTCCCCTCCCCCACTCACTTTCTCCCAACCTCCTTGTTTGTATTAAGATTACTAGTGCCCTCCTATCCACCTAGGTTCATACCTGGGAATCATCCTCCACTCTTCTCTCTTAGCCTTAATATCCAAATCACTTGCTAAATAAATCCAGTCGGTTCTGCCTACTCAACATTTCTCTCACTTGTTCTTTGACTTCCGCTCACATCTCTCGCCTAGACTACTATAAGTCTCCTAATGGGTCTCCCTGTTTTTAGTCTCTCTCCCATCTAATCTATGACATCTGGCAAAAATATTCTAATGCACAGATATGACGATCACTTCCCTGCTCAAGAACTTTTCCCTACTAGCTCTAGGATGAAATATAGGCTGTCTAGACTGCCGCTTAAAGCTCCATACAATCTTGTTTAGTCATTTCAGTTGTGTCTGACTCCTGGCGATCCCCTTTGGGGTTTTCTCAGTAAAGATACTGGAGTGGTTTGTCCTTTTCTTCTCCAGCTCATTTTACAGATGAAGAAGGCCAGTAGAGTTAAGTGACTTGCCCAGGGTCATACAGCTAGTAAGTCTCTGAGGCCAGATTTGAACACAGGAGAAGATGAGTTATTCTGACTCCAGGCCCTGCACTCTATCTTACTGTGCCACCTAGCTGCCCATTATACAATCTAGCTCTTATCTAAACTTTATTAGTATGTCTTATATTACTGCTCCCCTTCATGTTCTCTATATTTTAGGAAAATTAGACTACTAACTGTTTACCCACCTCAACATTTCATCTCCTGTCTCCATGCATTCATACAAACTGTCTCCCATCTTTGGTATGTACTACTTCTTCATCTGTCTTTCAAAATCCTCTTCTTACTTCAAATCTAGATGAGGTACCCCACCTCTACAAAGTCTTCCCTGATATCAGCCCCAGCTGCTCAAACAATGGGTCACACTTTCATGTGTACAGTGTAGATGTCATATGGCCCCAGCAGAATGTAAACCCTTTGAAGGTAAAGACATATTTATTCAATTTTTGTCTCTGTATCACCAGTACCTAGCATATTGCTTTGCATACATTTATTACTTAATAAATGTTTAATTTGAATAAATGTAAGAACTATACATGGTTCAAAAAAATCAACTGTACAGATACAGCATAGGGAAAGTAAGGCTACATAACAGTCATCATGTGAAAGAGATGAAGGAGTTCTGATGGACTGGTAAAGGGAGGAAAAATCCTGTTGTAGTGTGCCCTGGTGAGATCAAATATGGAATACTGATTTTAGTTCTGCTTGTAGAATTTTGGGAAGAACATTACCAGTTTGGTGAGTGTTCAAAAGGCCACAATAACTGTGAAAAGAGTGGAAACAATGTTTGTTCTCAGATAATAAGATGAAGAACATAAAGAAATTCAGTATAAAAGATGCTGAGTCCAGGAGGATGATGGCTATTTTCCCCCTCATGCACAATTGAATTTCACATTCTCATGCAGTGCTGACTCTATGAAAGGTGGCAGCAGTATAATTCTAGTCTTACCTACTTCTGGAGCATTGCTAGAAAAAGCTTTTTAAGAAATATAGCAAACAAGATAGCTCTGGGAATGGAATTTCTAAATATTGTTTCAGTATGAAAGACCTTTGGATGGACTGTACTTGGTACACAAAACGCAAGTTCCTTGAGGATAGTGTCTCTCTTGGGTTTTTGTCTTTATATATACTCGAGACTTACCACTCTGCTTTGCAAGTAATAAATATTTGTTGGATATAAATTAATTATGCGCTTGACAGACTGGCAAGGAGACGAGGTATTAGATTTGCTTTACTTTCCCTGAAAATAAAAGTAGGAACAACGTACTAAAGTTACACAAAAGCAGGTGTTGTTATACAAGGGAAAAATTCCTAAAAAGCTGAATAGACAACCTTGGGAGACAGGGAATTTCTCCATCAAGCCAGGAGTATTTTGTTAGGAATGCTACCGAGTAAGCAGAGTGAGCTAGGTAACACAGTCCTTTCCAATTCTCAGATCTTACGATTCTGCAATACATATTTCAGAAAGATGGATTTTGGATACAGATGGACAGGGAGCTGAGCCTCAGAATTGGGGGAAGGAATTTGGAATGCATTATATCTGAGAAATTACCAAATGATTTTATACAGTTATATAATTACACAATGATTCTTGCTGGCTGCAACAAAAGCCCATCTCTTGAACTATTCTCCAAGTGATGCTGTGTGGCTTTCCATTACGAAAATTTATAGAAAACATGGACAAGAATTCCACAGGAAGGAGTATAGACACCAATGAAATGACAGATCCTAAGCATCTAAGTGTCAAGTTTTCCTGTTCAACATCTTGTTCCTCCACTTAGAATGTAAGTTCCTTCAGGTTAGGGGCTGTTTCCATTTTGCTTTTGTATGACCTCATTAACATTTACAGTGTTTTGAATATGGCAGGCAATATATATTAGAATTATGAGTAACACCCGTCCTCTCATGTATCCAGTTAAACTTGTCTTTTAAAAATATATAAAACATATCATCTTTGTAGATGTATAGAAATAAAGCCCCATTCCTATGTTTCATTACGGCATGGGGGGGGGACAGACAGTTAAGTGCTAACCTAGCAAAGCCCAACTGGCTGTTACACTAAGCTGTAAAGGCTTTGCTTATAGTCTAGACCTTTTTTGTATCATGTTTTAAAGTACATAAACAAAAAATATAGGTTTATAAATTATATCAAATTGCATTTATCAAAATATTTTTACAGAATTTTATTTTTAAATCTTTTCCCCAATTACATGTAAAAACAATTTTTAACATTTTTTTTTTATTTTTAAAAAGTTCCAAGTTCTGTTCCTTCTTCCCATTCTGAGACAGTAAACAATCTCATTTATCAAAATATTTAAAAAACAAGTTCATGGACCCCAGGTTAAGAACCCCTGATCTAGAGTGTTTATTAATCAGTAAATAAACCTAGCCAAGTCTGGCAAGGCTCAACTACCACATGATCAAATTTTTGGCCATGCCACTTCAAACCATTAATAAATGCATGGAAAGGTTGAAACCTGCAAAGATATTAGAAGTATCTGCATCAATGAAATTAAAGATCCTAATGATAATAATGACAATGATTCAAACCTGAATGGTGTTTTACCTTTGTTATATATCTCAGTGTTATCCTTATAACAATCCTGTGAGGAAGGTAAGAGAACCGAGGTGCCAACTAATTGTCACAAAATTAAAAGTTCAACAGATTTCTATCCTAAATACTGGGAAGGCCATTGAGTGCCTTCAGAAGAGGAGGGTGTATAAGGAGAATGCAGGGAGAAAACAGGAAGCTAAGCTAAGCTTCATTCACAGCAATGAGGGCAATTTCATTTTGATGTTTATCTTTTTCTGTGCTCAAATGTACTAAATGGCAATCTGGTGTGATTTTTTAAATGACTTCACTGTCACAGGGATTCTTTTCAATTTTTTTCTAAAAAGGCAAAATCTTGGCTACAAAGCAATTAATTTCCACCACAACCTCCTTGGACCATACCCTTTAAAAAAAAACAACAACCAACATTTCTCAAGAAGTCTAATCCATTAGAGTTATTCAACATTTTTGTGTCAAGGATACCTTTGGCAAGCTGATGAAACCTATGGATATGGACCCCTTCTCAGAATAATGTTTTTAAATGCATAAAACAAAATATTTAGGATTACAAAGGAAATCAGTTATACTGAAATACAGTTACCGATATGTGTGTGTGCATGTGCATGTACATATGTATGTATGTATAAAGCACATTCACAGATATAGGTTAAGAAACTCTCCCTTAGAGTGAACTGAGTTTGAAGCTTCAAGAACAGAGGATTTAAATGAGAAACAAAACTAAAATGGAAGAGACTATCAAAAAAAAACACCTTTTTTAACCTACTTAGAGAAAAATAACTCAGTATTCTAACTCTGATAAAACCATTGTGAGGTTGAATAATAATAGGAGTGAATTTGACTAATGTTTGTCACAAGCTTAACATAATGACTGTGACAAAGAGCCTCTGCATATTGCCAAGAAACCATAAAGCTATCTGTGAGTTTCTTCATTAAATGATTTTTCTCATTGGACTCTATAAAAGTTATTCTAAGAAGATGAAATAGTTAGAGCTTATCTAATAGTTACAGAAATGACTACTGAAAAACATCATGATTATAGAAAAAATTACTATAAATTTTAGATTAGTCAAAAATAAACTTTTAAAAATTCTATGCATTTTAATTCTAATGCCATCTTGGGGCGGGGAAGAATTTAGAACTCAAAATCTTATAAAAGTGAATGCTGAAAACTAGAAATAAATAAATAAATTTAAATTAAAAAAATAAAAATTCTATACAATATGAAAAGGGGACATAAGAGTTTCAAATTATCAACAGATAACTTTTAGATTTTAGCTACTGTGATTAACATCAACAACTATAGTCATGATAACATTTTCGAACTTTTCACAGAAATATACAGTGAAAATATTTCTAGAATGTAGTTTTAGAGAAAAGGCTAAATGAAATTTAATAATATATGCTAAGGACTCCACAATATCTTTTTAAAATATGCCAACACTTTAACTTATAATCCTACAAGTACATTTAAAATAGCAGTAAGAAAACAAAAAATTCCAAATGCATGCTGAAAATTCAATTCAACAAACGTTAACTACCTATTTTATGCAAGTCACTATACTCAACACTGGAAAATGAAGAGACTTCTTTTAAAAGAATCTATGTAGATGTTGAAGAGACACTACTGGACAAATTTACCAAGTAATATAGTTCATATTTCTTTTTACTTTATCTTTTTACTTACCTCTTTAATAAAGAACACAAAACCATATTATGACCACATTACTGCTGTGTGCTGAAGAAAATATTTTAGTGCTTTAATGATGTTAGGTAGTAGTTTGTTTTGTTTTGTTTTGAAAAACATCAATACAAATAGACTGAAATAACGCTGGCAATGTTTCCCTATAGTTTTTCCTTATACACTTGAAACTATACATTATCTATGAAGTGAAATCTCAGGAACAATATTGGATAGGGAAGAGGTTTTCTTCATTTAAGAGTAATTAGTTATAGATACTCTTCAAGTGTCAAAGGACAACAACTGGAAAATAAAGACCATCTAAATACTAAAAATGCATTCATAAGAGAGAAATTAACATCAAACCTTCCCATCTCTCCCACCCTAATTTCCAAATGCGTAGATGCCACATTGCTGACTTTGAGAAACATCTACCTGTCCTTGGTAAGTAACTCATGAGAAAGGTGGAAGGAAACTTAGGGGTCATCCAAAGAGGGTACAAGGGCAGTAGAACAGATACCTCTAAATACGAAGCTTACTTCTTAAGCCAAATCATCACCTTGCATCTACAGAATCTCCTTATTACTGAATACGATATGCTGAATGACGGTAGTGCCTTTTAAGTGGTGTTCTACTAATCAGAAAACAGTTCTGGTTGATGAATATGCAAATTAGTTTCTTATTCTTTTTAACAATATGAAATTTGTGCTCTAACTGCCAGAAGCACGGCACAGTGGTAATTAATGTCAGAACTGAGCAGCAATCTTTCCAAATGTGCCAGGTTCATCACTGAGACGATGTTGTACTTACATTCTTCTTGATTTTGTTCTTGATGGTCTCAATAACCCCGGCTTCTTCACTTTCACATAATTTCTCTGTCGTTTTTAAGTCATCACATGCCAACTGCATTTTTTCTTCCTCAAATGTCATCATGGCATTCTTCCAAAAATAAAAATGTGAAAGATTGAATCACAGAGTGTCAGAAAATTTAAGACAGTTTATTATACCTAAATTTTGACAGGAAAAAAATGATGAATATACACAAAGCTACACTAACCCCCAAAAGAAAAAAAAAGTTATTCTCCTTCAATTAGTTCTTACAAAAGAAAAAAATTAATATAGGCTTTAAATTTTCCAGAATCAGAATTTACCTTAAGAGTCCAGTAAAATCTATTCTAATAAATAAATCTAAATAAACCTAATACAATAGATAAATACAAATAAAATCTAATATAAAAAGCTACTATGACATCTGCAAAGAAAAATTTTAATAATAAATATGTATGCAATTATTGACCAAAAGAATCCTTACTACATTAAATTTGAGTGTTTTATAACCATAAGGAGTAACAATGACCTTTTACTTTCTGATTAGCACACTGAGGGCAGCAGCTTTCACCCTGGGTTCTCTGTCCTAAATCCACTCTGCCTTCCCAGAAGACCCCTGGCTCTATAACATGTTTCGAAGAAGTTCAAGTGAAACAAATACAAAGTGTAAACTCTTTCAGAACAGACTCAGAATGTTGATTGTAGATCACCCAAACTCAATTTCCTCATTTCACAACTGAGAGAACTATAACGTGACTCAGTTGAGGTCACTGCTGTTTAGCTAAAAAAAAATGAAACCAAAATCCAATTTATGGATTCTCAGGCCTGTGGGTTTTCTACGATACCGTGATAATCATCGACTCATAAAGTGTCAGAACTAGACATGCTCTCAGAAATCATCTAATCTAACCTTGGGGAGTCTTTTCAAATAACAATGATTTTAGAGGGCTACTAACAGAGTAGTCCTACTGAAAACTCCAAAGATTATGCTGTCCTCAGTAAAAAAGGTACAGTGAGACCTAGCTTCCAGTCATGTTTTTCTGCTCAACGAATTCTAGGCAGAGGCAGGAAGAAATGGCAATAATAATAATAATCTTTACTAAGATTTTTTAATACTCATCATCTCAAATACCACTTCGCATCCTTTAGTACTTTCACATACAAACAAATAAACAAAAATCCCAAACTACTACCCATCTCCATTAACTTTTCCCACAACTCTGTGAGGTAAGACAGGGCAGGCACATCCATTTTATATATGAGAAAAGTTAAGAGATTAAGTCTTTTTCCTAAGGTCACTTGGCTAGTGAGTAGAAAAAAAGAATCAGAAAAAAATAAGGTTCTCTGAATCCTACTGTCTAATGACTTTCTTATGCAGCAAGATTCCTTTTTAATAGAATGGCCAAAGCAGCAACACGGACCACCTTATTTGCTTTTCTGGGTTTTATCATTTCCTGTTTCTCCACTTTTTGCTAATACTAATGAGTTAACACCAATGCTAATTCAGGCAGCTAGGTGGTGCAGTAGATATAGTGTACGGCCTGCAGTCAGGAAGATCTGAGTTAAAAATTAGGCCTCAGATACTTACTGTCTGTGTGACCCTGGACAAGTCACTTAACTTCCATCTGCCTCAGTTTCCTTATCTGTAAAATGAGGATAATAATAGCACCTACCTCCCATAGTATTGTGAGGATTAAATGAGAAAACAATTTTAAAGCACTTAGTACAGTGCCTGGCAAATAGCAAATGCTATATAAATATCAGCTGCTTTTACATTATCATTATCATTATTATCATTACTACTCCTTCTGTAGTCTGGCCTATTTTTTTCTTCTTTCCTGTTGTTTATACCTCTGCTTGCCAATTTATAACTGGAGGTAAGGAATGATTCTGTAAAAATCCATCTATTGTCAACATTTTAAAAAATATACTTGGTTTAAATGTTTGCACAATATCTTATACTTTTTAAAGTATGAGTTAATAAAAAGTACCCAAACTATGAACTCTTATACACTATTCAATTTGTTGTATAAGCAAATTTCATCCTTCTTCCCTAATTTCCTATAGCTGGGCTTCTAATGTGACAATAATTGGCAACTTTGGCTTGGCTATCCTGACCCACATTCACGATTATATTAGAGTATAATTTTATTACTTAAACTCAAATATCAACCCTTTTAGTAATCCTAGAGGGAATTTTCTCTCTTTGGAGGCCTTTTCAATTGTATCTTTATTTTAACAATTGATTTTTTAAAATAAAGAAAACAGAAAAATCAAAAAGTAGAGAATTCATAAGCAACTTAGTTTTAAAATAAGTAAGAAAAATGATCCAGTAGACATTGTTTAATAATTCAGGCTTACTTTTCAGTTTCAAACTCTGTATGATCTTTTCCAAACAGTAGGTAAAGAATAGGCTTACAGAACCTATCTATCCTCTTCTCCCTTTGTTCTATTCTCAGATCAACTTACCAAAAAACTGACAAAGCTGGCTCCGAAACTCATTAATGGGCTGTGATTTCTGTTAAGGAAACACAAAAATTATTCCTGTATTAATTGTGATACACCCTTTCAAAAGCATAACAAATCATTATAATGATAAAACCTTTGCAATGGAAAGGTAAAAATTCTTCAGTACCTCAGGCAGATGAAATTTTCTCAAACACAAACCAAGAAATCAAGAGGCTTCTCTGGAGTGGGAAGCCATCCAGGCAGTGCATTCATTTACATATTTCCAGAAAGATCAAAGCCAATACTGTAAGATTTATAAAAATAGATTATATTCTACCCAGTACTCAGTATAGGTATTGTAGAAGTGCCCTTGAGTTTAATATATCTGTTTTCTATGAGTTACCTTACCAGGTAGACGTCCTGGTAAGCCTGTTTGCTGAGAGCAGCCAAAGTTTTGCTCACTCCCAGATGCTTTTGCTGCAGTTCACTGGCTGCCCTTGCTGAGCTGTGCCCCCCAAACTGGCCCAAACCAGTCTTGCAATCAACTGTTCCTGCAAAACATCCAATTTCTGTGTCTACCTGTTCCTGGGATAGATTGTCCATTCTTTTTCCCAACCCCTCCCTGAACCTCCCTTTGTAGTTTTCAGGCATAAATCTCCCCTGCCTCTCTTGGGCTATGGGCTCCTTTGTACCTTGGCGGGGGAAGGTGGCGCGGAGCTTGGTACTAATATCTGATTTTCATAATAAAACTTTTCTGCTTTCAACCCAGCTTGGAGTCCTCTGCATTTTGAGGGGCAGGCTTCATCCAGCTGACAGTATTAAATACCAGTGTATCCAGGCCAGTGCTCCTACAGGTGCTACAGACATATTTAGTGAAGTTACAGAAAATGGTTCTTGTCACCAAAAACTTTGGCAATGTCACATGGTACAACTTCAAAAACTGATAGGGCTTTTTCAGTGGAAATGACATTAAATTCGGACGTGGTCAGTCAGCTCTGTCCACGCCTTCCACTTGCATGACAACATAAATAGGAATTATTTATGCTAGGCATTACCATCTGTTTTGCTGCTATACTGTAAGGACCAAGGGACCTTTCCATCTGACTTGCAGCTGGAATGTCTTCCCCACTAGACTATGAGCTCCCCAGGGGCTGGGTTACTTATCTAATTTTATCTCCAATGCTTACTTAACACAGTGCTTTGCAAAGATTATCAGACCCCCTCCCCGACCTTTCCAGTTACCATGCACCCTTCTCTCCCATACTCTGTGTTCTAGTGAGACAGGCCTCAATCTGTTCCTCAAACTAGACCATTCGTATCTCCCAACTGACTCCTGGCATTTTCACTGGCTGCCCTCATAGACAGAATTCTCTCTCTCCTCTGTCTCTCTCTCTGTTTCTCTCTCTCTCTCTCTCTCTCTCTCTCTCTCTCTCTCTCTCTCTCTGTGTTTTTTTCTCTCTCTCCTCCACCTGAAGGCTTCTCAAATCCCAGCTAAAATCTCACTTTTTACAGGACACCTTTCCCAATCCTCTCCCTTCCCCCATCACCCACCAAAATCTAATGCTTTCTCTCTGTTGATGATTACTTTCAATTTATCCTGAAAAAGCAGCTTGTTTATACATAGTTGTTTGCATGTTTTCTGCCACATTAGACTGTGAGTTCCTGAAAAGCAGGGATGTCCTGCCTTTCTTTGTATTTCCAGTGCTCAGCACAGGGCCTGGCACAGAGTAGGCGTTTAATAAATGTTTACTGACAGACTAATAAAGGCTTCATTCATTCATTCAGTCATTAAAAATTTAAAATGGAATCCAAAAGTGACATCTGATATCTTTAAGAATTGTACATACAAAAAGAAGGTTACCAATAAAACAAATGCAATCCAACAGAATTTTGTTCAACCCTTTAGAGAGAAGTGATCTACAGAACAAAAGACGAAAGCTTAGGAAAGATGTCGCTGGATTATAGATTTGTAGCTAGAAAGGATCTTAGAAAACCTAGTCTAAATTCCACATTTTACAGATGAGGAAGACCTGAGGCTCAGGGCGGGTTAAATGACTTGCCCAAGATCACACACATCCGGAGCATCTCAATCAGGATTCAGACTCAGGCTGGTGAAAGATGCTAAAGATAACATAAAGGGGTTTTTAAAGCTCCTGGGTGGGGCAGCTAGGTGGAGCAAGGGATAGAGTTCTGGACCTGGAGTCAGGAAGACTTGTCTTCATGAGTTCAAATCTGGCCTCAGATATTTACTATCTGTGTGACCCAGGGCAAGTCACTTAACTCTGTTTGCCTCAGTTTCCTCATCTGTAAAACGAGCTAGAGAAGTGTAAAGCCAATCAGTAAGTGAAAAGATCTTTACTGCCTACTGAATAGGCTTCAGGTGGGGCTCCAGATAGGGCCAAGCTCCTATGTAGGCCCCAAACTCCTACTTACTAGGTGCTAAGCCAACGTGGGTGGGAAGCCCTCAGGGCCCTAAGGGGAGTTGCTAAGACCAGAGCCAATGGTATGTGCCTAAGTTCTGGTCAATCAGATGACTTCTAGTCAACTGGATGATGGCCAAGGACTGTATAAAAAGAGAGAACAGAGCTTGGAGAAAGGAGGAGCAGCGGAAGCAGAACCAGCAGAAGCTAGAGGAGCCGAAGCTGAGGAGCTAAAGAAGCAGCAGAGGCTGGAGAAACTGAGGATGAGGAGGACTGAGAACGGGGCAGAGAGCCGAGAGCCAGCTTCCAGAGCATACAGATAACAGGGTGCTGGGCAGGGGCTTGGGACTGCTGAGTAATCTCCTTAAAGGAGGGCCCTAGCATTGGAGGGAGCACAGGTATGGCTCGGCTTGCTGCCCCAACATTTTTCTGTAACCTCCTGGTTACAATTGTGAGATGGTCTTATTTGGAAGGTTCTTGCCACGATATCGAACTGGGGGCATTGGTCCTTGGGTCTGGTCCCTTGGAGTTTAACTAAATGCTTTAATTTCTCTGCCTTCTACTTAGAGAATTCCTTATATCCTGCAATTCCAAACAATTCAGGCATGCTCATGGTCCTCTTCGAAGTCATGAACTTTGCCTTAATGATATAAGAAGGAAATGGCAAACTACCCCAGTAATCTCTGCCAAGAAAACCCCAAACTGGGTTCCAAAGAGTCAGACATGACTGAAACAACTAAACAACAATAAAGGCTACTAGGTGGAAGGAATTAAAGAATAGAGTATTCTATAACAGAAAAAGTGGGTTTGGAGGCACATAGACCTGCATCCATATCCTGGATCTTCCAGTTATTACTTATGTGGGTTTAGGCAAGAGTTTAAGCAACCTCTCTGGGCTTTAGATCTCTCATCTGCAAAATAGGCAGTGGGGGGAGGAGGGTGTTAGAGAGGAGAGTGAACTATGTGACCTCTAAACCCTTTTCTAGCTCTGCACCTACGAGCCAGTGAAATGTGCTTCTTACACTTATAATAACATGAAGAATTAAAAGTGCTCCCTGAAATTACTCATTTAAATTACTTAACTATTACTATTATTATCCTATTTCCAGATGTATACCAAAGATGAAAAGTATAAGAAGTCAAAATCAAATACAAATTAAATCAATTAAAGATGTTCATTATTTTATGGTCTAAAAAGAAGTATCAGACCCAGAATCCTATCTCTCAATTTGTCAAGAAGAAAAAACAAGGAATGGGAGGCAAAAACATCAGTTTCCCGGTACCCTCTGCCCTGGGATTGGAGGGTGGAGCAAAGAGTTCCAAAACCTTCCATTTAAGGAGGGCGCCCAGGCTGGCTCTCTCTTCACTTCCCGCCTGGCTGCACTCCTTTGACTTCTCCGTCATGGCCCAGAGTCAGTTACCTCTTCTTCAGCTGCCTCTTGATGTGGTCTTCCTCTGTTAAATTACAAGTTCCTTACAGGGCAAGAACTATCTTTCTCTTTTCCCTATCTGTATCCCAAGAGCTTAGTATAGTCCCTGGCATGTAATATGTACTTAATAAGTGTTTATTAGCTAGAAAATAATTTACAAATAATATATATCCAAATAATATCCAATGTCCAAAGATACAAAGAGTAAAAGCAAACTGTACCTGGTCCTTAAATGCACGTAACTTTAATCTACTTTATGATAAAAAGTTTCTCTTCCTTATTTATTAAATTTTCAATAGATGCATTAATATTCATAGTTCAGGGGCAAATGGAAAAGGGCAATGATTTTCATTTGTTCAGCAAATATTTATCAATTTTCCTTCTCTAAGCAAGCTACTGAGCTAGGTGCTGGTATTTTGAGCAACCCCAAACAGGACACAGTATCTTACAAGTAAACTCACCCTCTCAATTATCCTCCTTTTCTATTTGGTCCGGTTTGGTTTTTTTGGTCCCTTCATGGCTTGAACAGTAACAAAGAGCTCAAAATTACTTGTTCATTACTTGGGATTTAACTAAAGTAACTTTTAAAAAATAAAACACTCAAAAGCAACTCAAGTATTCTGACACTCTGGCCCTATCTGTTCTAGATAATAACAGCCTATATTTAGTGAGCCTGTATTTACATACAGTAAACCACTGTAAGGTTTACTGATTGTTTTACCTGTATTATCTCATTTGATCCTTACAACAACCCAGTCCGGTCCTGCCATGCCCATTTGTTTTCCTTAACTTGCTATATTCTTAAGGAAACTGTCTCTTCTTACTCTCTTCTAAATTCTCTGAAATCTGGCTTCTGACCTCCTCACTAACTATATCCCCTAAATCTTCTTAATAAAAATTTTTGAAAGTGCAATTTTTAGCTAACTTTATGTAATTTCCTACTACCTGGACTACTGAACTAGCATTCTTATACTAGAAAAAAAGATTTCCCTTTCAACAGTTCTTCCCTCCCTTAGCCTCCCCCCACCCCATCTCATCACTTCAAAATTACATAAATGAAAGAGTTTAAAAAATAAAAATAACAATAACAATATTTATACCAAAGAGCCAAAGCAGGAAATGTGTGCCCAGTAACCTCTAGGCACAAGACGGAAGACTCATAAGATAGGAAACTGGAAGGCCTAGAGAATTATCTCCTTAGGACTGCTGTTCACTATTGATATTTTGGTATTCAAGCTGTATTATTATTTTTTTACTGCTCTAAATTTCAAGTTATTTTAGATTCAGAGTATTCTCAATCCAAAAAGAATACTTCATTTGGACACTCTGAAATGGACTCAATACTGATTTTCTCAAATTGATTTTATTTCCCAAGGACACCTAGCTATCATAGTGAGCTTCCCGAACCCAGTCTTAGTCTGGCTGCATAAGTCGAAAAAATAAGACAGAGAAGCAGCATGCAGTGGTGGCCTTAAAGTCAGGAAGGCCTGGGTTCAAATTCTGCTGGCTAACACATCCTATGTGACCGCAGGGCAAGTCATCTAACTTTTCCTTGCCTTTGGCGACTCTCTCAAACTATAAATTGCAGTCAATCAGTAAACACAGCATGGGGTGTAAAGTGTAAGAAATAAGGAGTCTGGGGTGGGGGTTATAAAGGGCTTTAAACGCCAAATGGAGGATTTCGTATTTGATCCTAGAGGTGAATGGGAGCCACTGTGGTTTATTGAGTAGGGGAGTGACATGGTTGGACCTTGGCTTAAGAAAAATTACTTTGGTAGCTAAGTGGAGAATGTAGTAGTAGTAGGAGAACGAATGCAGTAACGGGGAAACACTTGTGGCAGGCAGACCAACCAGCAGACTACTGCTATAATCCAGGCAGGAGGAAATGAGGACATGTACCAGGCTGTGTCAGTACCAGAGGAGAGAAGGGAGCATATTGAGAGATACGGCAAAGGGGACAGACCTTGGCAACAGACTGCTTATAGGGGGTGAGGAAGACACCCAAGGTGTGAGCCTGGGCAAACGGGAGGATGCTAGTACCTTCAACAACAATAGGAAAGTTTGAAGCGGGGAACAGTTTTGGGGGAAAGATAATGAGTTTAGACATGGTGAGTTTAGGACATCTCAGTTAAAGACGTCTAATAGGCAGTTGGATATATAAGACTGGAGGTCAGTAGACAGGATAGGGCCTGATAAGGAGATCTGAGAATCATCAGCATAGAGATGATGATTGAATGATGGGGAGCCAATGAGATCACCAAGTAAAACAGCATAGAGGGAGAAGAAAACAGGGCCCAGGATGGAATCCTGTAGGATATCCGCAGTTAATGGACATGACCTGGATGAAGATCCAGAAGGAGACTGAAGAAGAAGGGTCAGTTAGGTAGGAGGAGAATCAAGAGAAAGTATTGTCAAAAGAAGCTAAAGAGAAGAGATATGTAATACAATACAATAATACAATATAATAACAGGGTGATGTATTGACGATGTCAAGGCCTACAGAGAGGTCAAGAAGGACGAGGGCTAAGAAAAAGGCCATTGAATCTGGAAATTAAGACAGCAATACTGGTTGAATGATGAGGTCAGAAGCTAGACTATAGAGAGTTAAGCAGAGCATGAGAGAAGTAGATGACCTTCTTAAGGAATTCTGCCACAAAAGGCAGGAGAGATAAGGGATAATAGTTAATAAGTATAAAAAGATTAACAAGAGCTTTTTGAGTCTGGGGGAGACACAGGCATACTTTTGGGCAGTAGGGAAGGATCTGGTAGAGAGAGAGAATGGAGATCGTAGTGGAGGCAAGTTTTTGGAGGAGACAGGATGGAATGGAAGCACTTGGCCTTGGCGTCATGTGAGAGAGTTGAGGGAGAAGTTGGTAGAAGTCATCCAGGTGAGATGAGATAAGGACAGAAGAAGGAGCTGTTGGTGAATGGCTTCAGTACTTTCAGTAAAATATGAGGAAAGGTTCTCAGTGGGAGAGAAAGTGAGAGAGGGGGGGCCATAGGAAAACAATGGAAGAGCCACTATGGTGAGTGGGATAGTGAAGGGATTAGGGAGGTATAAAAAAAAAAGCTGACTAGCAGCAGTGAAGGCCCAGTTAATGTTATATAACAAATCTGTAGTGGACCTTCTCAGAATGATTGCACGGTTTTCTCCACTTGTGTTCAGCAGCACATGTGCTGGAGTAAAGGCAGAGGAAGGTAAGAGGGATCCAAGGCTGAAGCTTGGCAGCATAGAATCAATTATGTGATAAGAGAAACAAGGGACTAAAAAGAATACATATAGAGGTGAACTGGCTCACCAAGTGGACGAGATGAGGAAAGAAAGAGAGGGTGACTAGTGTAAGCAGTGACAGCCTGGGGGAGAACTAAGGGATCAAGTGATTGGAGGTCACAATGTGGATAAAGGTCAGAGTTCAGGAGTGGAAAGCAGAGGGAGAGACTGATGAGATAAAGGAATTTCAGAGTTCATGAGCCTGGAGGTAAGAACACTTCTGGGCGGGCAAGATCAAGGGCATGATAGTTTCTGAGGTCAGGTAGAAGAGTAAGCTATTGGGAATGAGTTGTTGATGAAAGAGATCATGGTTTCTGAGGAAGTATTAACAGGTACACTGACAAGCCTAGAATGAGGGCTGAAGTTGAGGAAGAAACAAAGTCTGTGAGCCAGGTACCAAATTCACTGGCGAAGGAAAGGGATTATCCTGAAGATAACAGACCAAAACTATCAGAATTTTGATTGGGTGGAAATGTGGATATATGAACCTCAACAGAGGAGAGGTTACTCAGTGACAGTGGTAGGGAGAAAATCTGGAAGTAGCAATAGGGGGCAAGGAGTATTCCAAATTCCCCACGTTGACTAGTGACTGGGGGATAATGAATCAAAGTGCAGCTAGTGCTGGAAAGTGTGGCCAGGGTGTCTGTGTCATCAGGGGGAAGCCAGGTCTCAGTGAGAAACAAAAGAAAGAGGAGGAAAGGAAGAGACTTAAGATGAAAATAAGTTTATTGTCTATGGAAAAGGCATTCTAGAGGACACAGTAAAAAGCATGGAGCTTTTGGTTGAGACTTTTGGGGAGGGGCTGGGGAAGATGGGAAATGATCTATGGGATTTCTGAATCACTGGGATGAGGAGGGTATGACTGGGTGGGAGGGAGTTTGTTAATCATTAAGTGGACATTTCTGTGATATCTTCAAAATCGATAGCATTGTGATCTCAAGGAAGAGTCCTTTAGGAGTCTTGGGCCCTTCAGACAAAGAAGCAAGAACTTGGAGCTGTAAGAGTAGTTGATATTATTCTTCCCTGCAGCAAAGAGACCAAGCTGGAAATTCCCCTCAAGAGTGGTGGTTGGTGGGGATGGTTTGGTTACTTTGTCTTCCTTTTAGTGAAGAGTAGGTCACTACCTTTCAGTTAAGGCATTTACTACTCTTGCTAATCAACAAACAAAACACCAAAAAAAGAATTTTTTCTAAATAAACTATGTGTGACTACCCACTGCCTTTAGCTTGTTACAGGTTTAAAAGGCAGTAAGAGTGAACGTGTAGTAAAACCTGTTATATTCTTCTCCAATACACTTATTAATTCACTTTTGAGATGAGTTTTATTATCTCTACCTTTTTGTTTAAGGATGCAAGCCGAAGCTTGCCTCTCTCACATAGTATTTTAAGCACATTTCTACTAGTTAGTGGTTTCACATTACAGAAGACTACAGGACCTTGTACTTAACACCTTTATTTATTATGGAAGATACCACTAAGCTAAGTTGTTGCCATTCTACTTCCACTTATTGAAATCCATGGAAAATAGTGTTTGTTTAGGGGCATCTTTTGTCAGAAGAATGATGGTTGAAAATATTTTTACTTAATTTTTTCCAAGGTTAAATGAAGGGGAAATAGTGTTATGCCTTCTATAAACCTTTATCAAACCATGTAGCTCTACTCCAAAACACCCAGAATGAGATATGCCATCATATTGTCTGCATTTGAAATCTAAATTACTTCAATATCTCTACCTTAATGAAAACTCCATACGAGTCAATTATTTGCTACTATGCTATAAGGTACCAAGGGTAGACAGAGTGTTTTATTCATCTTTCTTCCCCAAAAGTTTCTAGTTTACATTGGAAGAGGAGAGATATGCAAATAAATATAATGCATAGCAAGATATGATTAAGGATCAAAGGAAGCAAAGAATACAAAGAGTTCAGAGTTTTCAGCCAAGAGGTGAACTGAAAAGGTTTTACTCAAGGACACATAAATCTAGAAAGGAATTTTAATGAGCAATTATTATGATTATCATTACTGATATAATTTAAGGCTAATTCTGGCTAATCTACCACTCTCCTCTTCCTTGAAAACATAGATAAGGCAATATTATAATGCAATTGAATATTAAAGTGGCTGTAATTCACTGACAAGTTTTATAAAGCTGTTGAGATTGAACAGGTAGGATGCTGCATGCTCACAAAAAGAACAATTCATTTAAAAACACTTCCATTTTTAAAAGACTACTTCCAAAAATAATATGAAGTAAAAATGTCACTGTAAGGATAAAATCAATTAAAGAAATAATAAGCTCTATGAAAATGGGCTTTTACAGTAGGGTAGTTTGGATTGAATGCTAAAAGCGTTCTTTTCTGAGAGAATGTTTTTAAACCAGTTGTCACTAATGATATCTAGGGATAGCAACATAACTACAATTATTTAAATTTTTAAAAACTGGAAGGTTCCCCTCAAAACAAGTGATTTTCATAATAAATTTGTGAATACATTGTTTATATACTTTAAAGATACACTCCCAAAAAATACAAATGGATTCAAATTTCAAAATAGCAGGAGTGAATAGTTGTTACCAATTCTCAAGATCATGCTAATGATATTACTAAGTCTAAGAATAATAACTCTCTCAATAGAGTAAGATGGGTTAAATAATAAGTCTTTTTTAAAAAAAGTTATAAGACCATTGCTATAATAAATCAAGTTGGGAGTCTTAGTGAGGAATGAATTTGAATTTTTGTAAAAAAAAATGAGTAATGCAGATAAAGAATAAATGAGGCAGAGCCACAAATAATTTAGAATTTAGACTACCATTTATTACAAAGAGAGGAAAATAGGAAGATGTCTTTTCTGTTTTCCCACCTGGAAACAGAAACATGAAAATCAAACATCAAATGTTTGTCATGCAACTATTTCAATCTGGCTTAAACTTTAAAATCTTACCCCCTACGACACTCCTTCCCGTGATCAACCACCATCATGTTCTCCCAAGCTTAGATCCTTGGAAGCTGAGGCTCCTCTATTTCCTTTTCTCTCCATATTCAATTCACCACCAAGTTCTTCTTCTTCCTTTGCAATCTGCTCCTCCTCTTTTTTTTTTTTAAATTTCTAGTCACTTCCCTTGTCCAGGTTCTTATTACCTCATAACTGGGCTACTGTGACAGTTCCTAGCGGATCTCTGCTACTTCTCTCCAATCCACTCGAAGCAGCTGCTCAAACCATCTTTCCTAAATACGGTTTTCATCATGTCACTCCTTTGCTAAAAGCTACCAAAGGCTTTCTAGAGCTCAGCTTAACAGACAGAACTGCAAGTCCTGACCTTGAAGGTCCTCCAACAGCGTAACTCTTCATCTCACTGACTTTATTTATAGCTTCTCCCTGAATCAAGATTCTCTGCTGCAGCTAAGCACATCTCTGACTTCACTCCTCTCCCGGCCTTCGTGCTGATCTGCTGCT
The DNA here is from genome assembly GCA_028646595.1 of Phalanger gymnotis. Taxonomy (NCBI): domain Eukaryota; kingdom Metazoa; phylum Chordata; class Mammalia; order Diprotodontia; family Phalangeridae; genus Phalanger; species Phalanger gymnotis. Next base: position 208,697,377 of record CM053622.1, on the reverse strand, counting down.
CCCCAGATAGTGTACGTTGCAGCTGCTGCCGTTTAGAATGCCCTCCCCACTGTATCGGAGATTTGGAGACGGAAAGACCTTAGAATTCCAAATTCTATTTACAGATGAGAAGTTGTGATTTGTTCAAGGTTGCAAAGGCAGTAAATAACAAGATCTGGAATCAAATTCAAGTATTCTGACTCCAAACAGCGCAGTACTTACATGGTACAATGTGGCTAGAATAGCACACTCAACATGAGGGCATTCAAGAACCAGTATAGGTCAGGAAGCAGTACAGGAGAACTTAAGGAGAAAGAGAAATGATATTTTTATCATCAGAGTTTTCTACAAATCACCAAAAGGTGAGGAGGATAATGATGATACAAGCCAGAAGCATAATATTAATGATGAAGAAGGAGCCTTAAGTTTCTGAACATATGTGACAGGGTAAATTCACATTCCTCCTCTCCTTCAAAACTTGGGTTAAAAGCAATTCATCCTTTTCAAAGCATTTTCTCTCTCTCTCCCCCACAATTTACAAACATTCCTTTAATCTGCAACTGCTCAATACTAATGTAAGAGGTATGGATTGTTTTTTAAGAAATATGTTTCACCAGTTGTTTGGTCAAATCAATCATTATCTAGTGTTGATAAGTCTCTCTCAACAGAATGAGGCTGGTTTTTGGAAAGTATACCTAGTCTGTGTCTGGGACGATGTTCAAAGCCTTTATGGCTTTCAGGGACTTGGTAGAGCTCAGGCTTCACTGTCACACCCTTTAGAACTCAATATCACCTCACCACAATGAGGCAATAGGGTAGGAATATGTCCTCAGTACAATCAGTTATAAAGCAAATCTGACCTTTCTGTTGACTGTTATAAAAAATGAAATACATTCTTGTAGAAAAATTTCCCTGTCAATTAAGAGTTTAAAATTGGAGCCCTGTCATGGAGTTAGATGTGCCGTGACACAGCAGCATTATTCTTACTAAAGAGTGCACCAGTCACTTTTCCAATTCTGTGGTGTTCCCCCCAACACTATTTATCTCCTTGACAATATCTTAACTCACCCATTCTGCTTTAGAGCCCATGCCTAGGGAATTTTGTATGTGAAATCTAACAAAGAGGTAAACTGAGGCAGTTCTCTCCAAGCAAGATATCATTCATTAACAAGGGCATGCAACCCGATAATAAAGGATCAGTAGACTGCCTGCGTTTATGTTAAAGACCCAGAACTGAAAATGCAACTCATTTTTATAAACAAAGAGCCAAACAAAAAAACATGTAACTGGCCAGCATTAGAGAGAAAGACAGAGAGACAGAGAGAGAGAGAGATATTATGATTGGTTACCTTAAGTTAAGTAGGCATAGCCCCAACAGGGATGAAGACCACCTCTCTCTAAGGAATGCTTTTATGAATTTTGTGGGTTCTAGCTGCATCCTGAGGTTACCAATAAGGGCTCAGTTATATAGACTTTCTGGCGACTCAGGAATTAGACAAGATCATCTTTTTGGAAGATGGGACAAGGTCAATTAATTCAGCTTCTCAAGGATAACACACAAACCTTACAGGAAATACTGAGATAATGCTTTATGAGAGTATTGAGAACAGAGTTTTTTTCTTTTAACAGCAGTTGTGGGAAAAGCTTATCTAACTAGAGATAAAAACTGAACCTTTGGACTCAGTTTTCTCTGCTCAGAGACAGAGAAGAGCCTTAGAATACAGAATATAGATACAGAATAAAATTACTTACACAGTAATATCAAATATAAAATCAATATTAATTTTTCACAGGAACTCCTGGGTTTTACATCTGCAATTTTATGTTTCTTTGGTCAGAGAATTTATAAAGTCAGTTGTGTTGTAATATCCTCCAGCTGGTGTTACTACGTACTACACCAAATGTACTAATAAGTTCTTACGTTTGAGGCTTCATGCCCATATGTGCCATGTAGAGGAAAAAAGAAAACTTCTCTGCTTTATCAATTAATTCTCTAAAGCTAAAAAACTGGCTAGGGGAAGAGGATGTCTGGTCTGATTTCTGTTCTTTTTAAATCAGATACAGCATATGCTATATCTACTTTTTAAAACACAAATTCAATCCAAATATTTATTAAGGACCTACTGTGTGCAGAGCATGGCACAGAGGACAGGGTGCCAGACTCATCTTCCTGAGTTAAATCCAGGATCAAACACTATATGTGACCCTGGGCAAGTCACTTAACCCTGTTTGCCTCGGTTTCCTCATCTGTAAAAAAATGACCTGGAGAAAAATGTCAAACTACTCCATCATGTTTGCTAAAAAAAAAAAAAAATATTCCAAATGGAGTCACAGAGACTGAAATAACTAAATAACAAAGTATATAAAGTGCTGCTGTGAAAAACAAAAGTTTAGCTAAGGTATAGCTTGCTTTTATTCTTCCCAGATATTATATCATTGCTGCCATTTAGAATGCCCTTCCTATTAGATCAGAGAATTAGATATGGGAAAGTCTCACAGAACTTCCAGTCTACTACAGAGAAATGACAAGATATAGACATAAACACGCACACAGGTATGTTACATGTTTAAGTACAAAATATATTAAGCAGATCATAGAGATGCAGGCAAAATATTGTGAAGGGTCGAAGGCAGGGAAAGGCATTGATAATCATTGATTTGGGAGGGGAAGTCATGGGAATAAGGAAAATCAGGAAAGATTTCCAAGAGGTGACATCTAAGCTAGACTGGTAGGAATTCAATGGCAGTTGATGACAAGAGGGTATTAGAGGCAAAGGAAAAAGTGTGAAGCATATAAAGGGCAAGGTACCATTTAAGTTAATCTGCATTTACATAGTGTTTTTGAAGAATTACCAAGTATTGAGGGGCTGCACCAAGATGGCAGCTGGAAAGCAGGGAGCTGCATGAGCTCCCCACCTAGGTCCCTCCAAACACCTATAAAAATGGCTCTGAACAAATTCTAGAACTGCAGAACCTCCGAAATAGCAGAGGGAAGCAGGGCTCCAGCCCAGGACAGCCTGGATACTTGCGGGGTAAGGTCTATCCCATGGAGCTAGGAGCGGAGCAAAGCCCAGCATGAGCCTCACCTGAACCAACCAGACCAGAAGCTGGGCGCAACAGGCCCTAGCACCCTGAATCAGTGAGCTGTGGCGGTTACCAGACTTCTCAACCCACAAACACCAAAGACAAGAGAGCAGGATAGTGGGAAAAGCAGCTGGGACAGAGTGAAAGGAGTTCGCAATTTGGCCTCTGCCCCACGGACAACGGAGGTGGCACAGCTACAAAACTACAGCTGCAGTTGCTTCTGGCCCCAGGCCCACCTGGTGGGAGGAATTAAGTGGTGGATTAGAGCTGGAGTGCAGAGCCAGCTTAGATCTGAGCCCAGTCCCAGTAGGCAGTTCCTGGGGGAGGAATAGCACTGGTGTAGCAGAGCTTGCTGTGTAGCTCTGAAAACAACAGTGTAGGCCCTCAAGCTTGGGACAAAGTACTCTCTACTCTACAAGCAGTCATACCCCAGTGAAAAACTCAAAGGTCAAGTAAGTTGGTTGGGAACATGGCCAAGCAGCAAAAATGGACTCAGATTCAGACTCAGACTTTGGAATCTTTCCTTGGTGACAAAGAACACCAAAACATACAGCAAGAAAAAGTCAACAAAGTCAAAGAGCCTACAACAAAAGCCTCCAAGAAAAACATGAACTGGTCTCAGGCCGTGGAAGACCTCAAAAAGGATTTGGAAAAGCAAGTTAGAGAATTAGAGGAAAAATTGGGAAGAGAAATGAGAGGGATTCGAGAAAACACTGGAAAACAAGTAAATGACTGCCTAAAGGAGACCCCA
>CM053622.1:208681158-208693063 GCA_028646595.1 Phalanger gymnotis | reverse complement strand
AATAGAAAATTTGACTTTCAAACACAAGAATCAAGAGAAGCATGAAAAGGTAAACAAGAAAGAGAAATCATAAGGGACTTACTAAAGTTGAACTGTTTTGTTTACATTCCTACATGGAAAGATGATGTGTGTAATTCATGAGACCTCAGTATTAGGGTAGCTGAAGGGAATATACATATATAGAGAGACGGAGGGCACAGGGTGAGTTGAATATGAAGGGATGATATCTAAAAAAAATCAAATTAAGGGATGAGACAGGAATATATTGAAAGACTGAGAAAGGGAGAGATAGAATGGGGTAAATTATCTCACACAAAAGTAGCAAGAAAAAGCAATTCTGTAGGAAGGGAAGAGGGGGCAGGTGAGGGGGAAATGAGTGAATCTTGCTCTCATTGGATTTGACCTGAGGAGCAAATAACATACACACTCAATTGGGTAGCTTACCCCACAGGAAATAAGGAGGAAGGTGATAAAAAAGGGGGGACTTTAGAAGGGAGGGCAGATAGGGAGAGGAGGCAATCAAAAACAAACACTTTCGAAAAGGGACAGGGTCAAGGGAGACAATTGAATAAAGGTGGATAGGATAGGAAGAAGCAAAATATAGTTAGTCTTTCACAACATGAGTATTGTGGAAGGGTTTTACATAATGATAACATGTGGCCTATGTTGAAGTGCTTGCCTTCTTAGGGGGGGTGGGTGGGGAGGGAAGAGGGGAGAGAATCTGGAACTCAATGTTTTAAAAACAGACGTTCAAAAAAAATTTTTTTTGCATGCAACTAGGAAATAAGATATACAGGCATTGGGGCGTAGAAATCTATTTTTCCCTACAAGAAAGTAAGGGGAAAGGGGATGGGGGGAGTGGGGTGAGAGAAAGGAGGGCTGACTGGGGAATGGAGTAACCAGAATATATGCCATCTTGGAGTGGGAAGGAAGGGTAGAAATGGGGAGAAAATTTGTCTTCCAAACTCTTGTGAAAATCAATGCTGAAAACTAAAAATATTAAGTATAATAAACTTGAATTAGAAATACAAAAAAAATCCAAAAAAATTGTAATTGGAAAATATTTAACAAAATAAATTCAAATACAACAAAACAGATAATATTTAAAAAAGAATTACCAAGTCTTTTTGCATATATATTGCATAATTTCAACTAGATTATAACCTTCTGGAGAGCTGAGGCCAGCTCATTTCTTTTCTATACCCCTGCAGCATCTCACTAAAATATCTGATGAAAAAAACACCATGGGTCTGAATAATAATTGAATTCAATTTATTAAAAACTTAACTATGTATGTACAGTTCTCTGTGCTAGATGTTGATAATATAAGACAAAACCAAAACAGTCCTTGCCCTTGAGAAGACTATATTCTAGTGGGATGGACAATGTAACGAATAAGTAAATACAAAGTAATTTGAGAAGTGGTTTTGCTGCTAATGGTCAATTTTTCAATACATCTTATTTAACTTGTATAAATATTTTTACATTCCACTGCTTTTTAAATCTTTAAAAGTAAGTGATTTCTTATATAGCTCTTGGCTGTAGTGCAGAGAAGTAATCTTTGGACTCTAATGAGATGTTCAAGTACTTCTATTTTCTGTTTCCTGTGAGCAGAATTATTTTAAATAAGGGAAATAACGTACACAGCACTAAGATTTAAAAAAAAAAAACAACTTAGTAATTATTTACAACAATGTCAGCATAGTCTAAGCGAGCTTTCAGGCTGTAAATACAAAATATCATTAGAGCTTGCTTATTCGATACTATTTGAACTTTCACAAATAATCTACAAATTTATTGGGATAAAATTAAAATGATTTGCTTTTGTTACTGTTAACAAGAAAATCAACAGTCTTTTTAAATTCCTCCCCATCCTTTAAGGCCTAATGCAAATGCTATCTCCTCAAAGAAGCTTTCTCAGATTACCCCCCTCAAACCTCACAAAGTGCTTTGGCATACTCTGCAATGTACTTATTAACGACAATACTCCAATGCTAACAGGCCTTTTTTTTACTCAAACAGAAGCTTTTTTAGGGCACAGACCAATTCTAATCTAAATGTTTACCTATTCCAGTGCCTAGCACAGGGATTTCTATACAGTAAATGTTTAATAAATGCTTGTTGAATGACTTAGTGAATGAATAGCTACTGAATGGAAATGAAGTCCTGCATCCTTATGTAGCTCCCAATCCCAACTTCATTAGCCCTGGTCCTTTTAAGGTAAAGGCAGGATAGCATCATACTTAATGACCCAATTGGTTTCTATTTCCTTGTTAACCAATTAATGATGACCCTATCAACCTTAAGAAATGGAGTGTAAAGCATTGTTTAGAGTCTCTTTAAGTCGACAAAGCTTTTAGTAGTGGCAATAAAGAGTATGGGACAATTTCCAAAACTGATCATTTTAAATAATTTTATTAGTGGCCTAACAGCTTATGTTCTCAAATGAACAAAAACTGCAAAAGAAAAAGTTCCATTTATTAGCTCTTTTTGTAATCCAACATTCTTTCAGCAGTTCTCTCTGCTCCCTTTTTTCTTGGATTCACTGCAGTTCTCATAACTGTTGAGAAAATTTTCCATTCTCAGGCTTTTTAAAAATCACTATATCATATATTTTTCATACCTTCATCAAAAATGTCTTTCATTTGTATTTCAATTATTCTTATAAAATTTTTGTACAGATGGGAAAGCAGTAAAAGCAGTATGGGTCAGTAATAAGATCTGACATTTTTTCCCATGCCTTTGGTATCTTTACTGTGTAATATCTTCTAAACAACCTACATTTGCTTTTCTCAACTGTTTTAACTGTTTGCTACAATTCTATAGTGAAATGTATGTAGTTGTCAACTTTTTAAAGTCTGTAACAAACACCAACTCCTGGTGTTTTTACAGACATAATTAAAGTTTACATGTGAACCATATAAATCACCATAAGAAACAGTCCTGAATTGAAAATTTCAAAAGGAACAAAATGGGTAATCAAAAGTACATTTTAACATTCAATGATTTTGACACTAAAAAGGAAATATTAGCATACAGACTAGGGAAATATGCATCATTATGTTCAAGATTAAGTATCTGTAATTTTAAAAATTATTTTGGTTAAACATAGTTCAATATCAGTGCCTTTTCCAAAAGAACTCATATGCCTTATTTCACATTCATATAATGATAAATTTGAAAAGAATGGATCAGATTAATTCAAAGGATTAAAAATGAATATTACCCTCCTATGGCACTTATGCTCATACTTTTGTTCTCCAGTTTTGTTACGACTATGTGACTCTGGGCAAGTCACCTGACTTTTTGCACCTCGCTTTCTTCATATGTAAAAGGAGAGAGTTGGACTAGAGGAGAGGTGTCAGAATGTCAAACTCCCAAGTGCCAGTGCTGCCAGAATCCGATTAAAATGTAATTGGGAAATGCTTAAAAAACAAATAAAGAGATCAGTGAACTACAACCAAAGCCCTATTGACGTCGATAACCCCACCTGAACTCATTCACCAAATGGTTAACAAATTCCGCCCATGTCATACACTCTACCTCTCCATGATTCTGAACTGCCATGACCCCACCAGCTGCCATTATTTAAATCCTGATCTGACCAATTCCCTAATCCAATCCTCCTCAACCCAAATCTTCTCCCACCCCACTCTCACGTTCCACTAAAACTATACATACAACAAAATACAAAGCAACAAACTTGCTTTCGTTTTAAATCTTTGCCTTTCCCACTCCTTCCCTCTTCTGGCTCTCACTGAGAACTAGCTCCCTCTTGAAGAGACAGCCATCCAGTGCTGGCTGCATTTTAACTCATTTCCCTCAACTCACTGGTCAAGATGACCCATCCTAAACTCAACAAATACAAAACCGAACTCATTACCCCCTCCCCTAACCCATACCAAATTTCCCCTTTACTGTCCAGGGTCCCACCACTCTCCAAGAGAGCCAAGCTCACCATGCAGGTGTAATCCTTGAATCCTCACTCTCTCCCCCCACCACATCCATTCTGTTGCTAAGGCCTCTGGATCTTACTTCATAACTAATCTTTGCATATGCCCTCTCCTCTCTGAGACTGCTGCCAGACTGGTGCAAGCCCTTGTCGCCTCATGCCTAGACTCTTATAAAACGCTGCTGAATGTCTCCCTGACACAAGGGTATCCCCCACTACAATCCATCCTCCTCCAACAGCAAAAGTGATGTTCCAAAAGCACAGGTTTGACCATGTCACCTTACTATCACCTCTGGATCAAATGTAAAATCCTCTGTTCGGCATTCAAACCTTCATAACTTGCCTCCCTCCTCACTTTGCCAGTCTTTCTCATCCCTTATACCATCCACATGCCCTTTCCTGCCATACTTGGTAGTTCAGTGACACTGGCCTCTTTGCTGATCCTCCCATGAGATAGTCCATTTCCTGAATGAGTATTTTCACTGGTTGTCTTCCATACCTGAAACTCTCTTCCTCCTCATCCCTACCCCCTACCTCCTTGCTATCCTCATTCCTTCAAGTCCCAGCTAAATCCTACCTATACAAGTTTTTCCTGACCCCACTTCATGTCAGTATCATCCCTATTGATTAGCTCTAATTCATATTACAGACAGCATGTTTGTACAGAGTTGGTCATATGTTGTCTCCCCCCGTTTAGCCTGTGAGCTCCATGAGAGCAGGAAACGTCTTGTGCCTTTCTTTGTATCTACAGTGCCTGGCACATAGTAGGTACTTAATAAATGTTTGCTGACCGACTGAAATACAAGTGAAATTTAACACAGCCATCAGCTCCATGTCTTTTTTGTCTATGTGAGGCTGTAGCAGGGAGATTATTTCAAGTGAGTTAAGGTCTAGAAAATGCACCGATAAACTCTTTAAACTGGTCGATATGCCACTGCCTGATATGTATTATGATGTGCTATTAGATGATGCTGGTAAGCTAGAATATGACCCATGTGGGCAAATTGCAGGATTAAGAACTGGCTAAGACTCATGAAAATGAGAAAGAGGCAGCAAGAAAGTGGTTTATGGCTCCCTGTATCTTCCTTCTCCTTTCTCTCTGACCCTAACAACCCTCAAGTATAAGCAATGTGCGTGCTCCCTATACTTCATCGTCCACAACTGCCAGGTGCTTCCCAAGCCATTACCTCACTATGTTGTTGAGGAAGGCAAGAAGAGGCGGTGACGAGCTGCGTGTTTAGGATTCACAATTCTAGCTACGCTCATTCCTGCTAAGGCATTGGGACATAACACTGAGCAACTCAGTTGAGTCTCCCACTTAGCCAACATTTATTAAGTTCTTACTATGTACAAAGCAATAAGGCAGATAAAATTACAAAAAGGCTCAGTCCTTGCCATCAGGAGTGGATAGACAGGTAGGGGAGATAAAATATGCATAAAATAATTATAATACAAAGCAGAACAAATGTGATAGATGTCTGTAAGAGAATTACCAAGATGTAATGAACACACAGAGGAAGGAAAGAGAACTTCCAATTTTTCTTTTCTTTTTCTTGGGGGATTGGGAGGAAAAAACCACAGAATGGCTAAATGAGAGAAGACATGTCCAAACTTTTAAGAATGTGTAAGATTTGGACAGGGAATGGGAGATAGGAGAAAAGGACAGAGTCAAGTAAAGGAGACAGCCCAACCCAAGGAAGGAAGTCTGAAAACAGAATAACCTTAAGGTAGCTGCACTATGGGTTACATGAAGGGGAATAGTAAAAGATTAGGTCTTAAAAGTAATTTGCAGCCCCAACATGGATGACTTTGAATGGCTGAAGAATTTGAACTTTGCTCAAAAATCTTCAATGGCTATCCACTACCCAATGAACAGGGAGGCAAAATGATGACTTTGCTGTGGGAACAATGTAAAGGATAGTTTAGGAAGTACACCGAGAAGACTCCAAACTATTCCATTAATTACTAGTGAATTAATCTTTCTAGAGTATGATAGGATGGAGGGAGGAGATGGGAGGCATATGAGTCATCTAATCATCTGGACAAAGGTAACGAGGGACTGGGAGAGAGGGAAGGAAGAAAGGGGTAGCTACTGCAGAACCTAATGACTGACTGGAAGCGACGGGTAAAGAAGTCAGAAGAGTTAAAGATGATTTCAGAATTTTAAGCCTAGGCAACTGGGAACTAAAATGAATTGGGCATTCAAAAGATTAGAGGGAAGATTATAAAGCAAACAGAACAGAATCCCTTTATAAGCTGGTGTTTGAGAGTAAGACCAACACCACAGCCCAAAAATGTCATCACCAAATCCAAAAGCATTACCTACTATGTACCAGGCAACCCGCTAGGTGCTGAAAATAGAAATATAGTGAATTAAACAAACCCTACACACAAGGACCTTATGAATATTGGAATAGAGAAGACAAGAAGACAAGAGTATATAAAGAATAAATGTGGATAATACAAATAAATGCAAAGTAATTAAATAAAAAGAAGTTTGAAAGAGAAGGCACTAGCAGCAGGCAAGACTTTTGCTTTATGCGTTGAAATTATTTAGAAGCCACAATCTCACAGTACATCCAAGTATTGCAATCCTAAACAGTGTTTTTTTTTAAATAGCTGTTTCTAGTTTATCTTATTTCATAATTTGTTTTTCCCACTGAGAACTTTACCTAAGCTTCAGTCATTCAAGTTAAGTGATATATCCTAAAGCATATTCTTCAGGTCAAGGCTAGTTAAACTAGGATCACTTTTCTCCTCTTAGCACTTACCCTCATTAGGCTAATGCAACAACATCATTCTGATCTACAGATATGCCTCACCTACCACCGTTAGTTGGCCCTACTAAGAGACATACATTCCAAGGGCAAGTTACTTCAAAACTGAGCTGAGCAGACAGGACATTAGTGTGACAAATGGGAGGAGCGAAGTCAAATGGGTGAGTCTACTGTAATCTATACAAGCTATACAAAAGCATTTCCCAACATTTTGGTGGGATGTGATTATAAATGCCTTGTAAAACTGCTGTAAAACTTTGTTGGTGGGTCCAATCTGGTAGGGTATGCCAGCACCTGTTTTAGCTCTATCTCATTATTGAGTCAGACAGCATTTTTAAAGCACTTAGCACAATGTGTGGCACATGGTAGGCACTAAATAAACACTCCTTCTCTTCTGCTCTCCTCTTTACTATGAATACAATTCACTGCCATTATCAGTTATCTATGCTATTAAAGCCAAGGCTAACATGAGAAAGTGAAATCCAGATTATCCTTAAACTTCGTTTACAATTCAATACAAAAAATACTTATTAGGCCTTAAGAGAAATATAGAAACAAATAAGATATGCTTTAAGCTGCTTCCCAAACTTTTCACCAGTGCAACTAAAAAAAGAAGGAAAATGAAACTGAATTTTCATCCCTTTGTTATCTCCCCTACAAACTCAAAGGGATGCTAACCAACAATACAACAAAGTACAATAATGCACAATTTGAAAAGACTACTTAAAAATTAAAATTTATCGAAAGAATACAAATCAGCAGGAATAAAAATGGTTTCATACATACGAGACACAAAGTAGATCACACTATTACTTTCAGGAAAATGCATTCTTTTGCAATTTTAAAAGTATTTCATCAAAGAGCTTTGTAACTAGGAACTGAATTTCCTTTCCTGAATAATGAAATAGCAGGCAATTTGCCTTCCTTTAGTTTGGGACTAGCCTTAAATATCATGGTTCCATTCATTTGGCTTTATTTTTCATTAAGGTTTTATTAAAGCCCAAGAAGAGTTCAGAACTCTTAAATGCCCAGTACAACTATCTGATACAATAACACCTCAACTCTGTATCAAGAGAATTATCCAGAACTCTTTTAGTCTCAATTTTCGTAAACTACAGAAAATCAGCCCAGACTAAAGGTAAAACCTGTCCATGAATGTCCAATCCGCCTCTCATATCTTGCCAATTTTTCCTTGGCAATGTCTCTACAACAGGACTCTAATTAGACCTCAAGTACAACTCCCTTTAATATTTGTGTCTATGGATGCTGAACAAACAGGCATAGTTCAACACTGACTGTAAAGATCATTGCCCAATTCTTGAAATCTTATGCAAATGTTAGAGCCCAACCCAAAAGTCACTCGCTCCCAAAAGCCCCCCACAGAGAACCATCACAGAGAACTATCCCACTCAGACTAAGCACTTCACTTTGCAACCCTCCAATAAACTCAGCACCTATTATCATCACTAACTATGCAATGGATGGCCCTTATTCTCCTCCTAGACAGTAAGCTGCAAGAAGGCAGGGACTAGGTCTCAGCTAATTTTTTCCCTTTTGCAATACATGTCTGACACAAAAGGTGTTTAGTTGTTGACCATAATACTAGGGCTCCTTTGCCTTATATTGTTACTTCAGGAACAATTTCTAGCACAACTGGAAATTTTGATTAATTCCAAAATTATTGGCTCATGGAAGCATATATGTCCAAAGAGTAATCTGACATGGAATATCTGAAGCAAAGAGTGTTCCTACGTAAACCAAACCAAACCTTTTACAGAACCTGTAGATTTTAGTAATAATGGGGAAGAAAGTCTGGAATACCAGTTCCACTGACAATTCTAGGCTTAGAAAAGCACTCTCTCATACCACCAGATAAATGTGCAGCTAATGACTATAGCCCACTTCTTTATTCCAGTTCTAAATAAAAGAGGTAGGCAAATATATGCTTACTTTATAGGCCACACAGACCTCAAGCTCCTTCTTACATTATGTATCAGCTCACAAGCTTTTGAGATTCAAAATTCAAAGAAAACAAAACAAATTCAAAGCTAAGATAGTAATTCACTAGAATAAAAGTAATCCTATGCATCCCAGATTAAACCTTAAATTTGGTTTCTTTCCATTCACTAAAAAATAAACTGAATTTGAGTGGAAAGCCACCTCTGTAGCCATCAAGTTCAGTGTGGACTGGAAAGGAATCTTCACTATAATGTAACCATCAAGTGGCCATGTGACTGCTTGACAACCTTCAAGGAAAGGGGAACCTACTACCTCTGAGGCAATCCATTTCACTCACAGACAGCACTAGTTGTCAGGAAGTTTTTCTTCATGTCAAGCCTAAACTAACCTCTTTGCAACTTCCACCGCATTTCTCCTGGTTCTATCCTCTAGGGCCACACAGAACAAGGCTAAATCCGTTTATTAAGTGGATTTGTTCTGTGAAGTTTGGATTCAGTCAAAGTGTGGAACTTGAGGATGTAGAGGGCCACATGTGGCCTTGTGGCCACAGGTTCCCCACCCTTCACCCAGATAATTGCAATGACTTCCTAACTGGCCTCCCTGCCTCAAGTCTATCCCATTCCAATCCTTCTTTCACACAGTGACCAACATTATTTTTCTTAAGCATACATCTATGTTAATCCCCTATTTAAGTAGCTTCTGTAGCTTCTGTCGCTTCTAGGATCAAATGTAAACTCATGTTTGGCTTTTAAAGCCCTTCACAGCTTGGCCCCAACCTATCTTTCCAACCTCACTATACATTGTTCCCCCTTCCACACTTTGTCCAAAAAGCAGAGACCACTCTGTTCTTCATCCATGGCACCCCCATTTACCATCTCCATGCCTTTGCATCAGCTGTCCCCCATACCTGGAATGTACTACTTTCTCACAGAGTTCCTATTTTCCTTAAAGCTCCAGTTTTTAAGCACCACCTTCTACACTATACCTTCCAGATCTCTGCAACTGCTATTACCCTCTTTAACCAACTTCTATTTAACTGTCATAATTTGTTTTGCATTTAATTCAGCACATACTTCTATATGTAAAAGTTGTTTTTCTTGATGGAATATAATTTCTTTGAAAGTAGGTACTCTCATTTTTGGTTTTGTACCCAAGCCCTTAGCAAAGTGCTTGGTATATATTAAGTACTTAACAAATGCTTAATTTATTGTTTCAAATCACTTCTCTTCTAATATATAAATTTACCAGCAAGGAAGGCGGGGCCAAATGATCTCTAATATTCCTCTCTGTTGACTTCCAGTTTTGCATCTCCAACTGCTTTTCAGACATCTCGAAGTGGATGTCCTGTAGACATCTTAAACTCAACATGTCCAAAATTAAACCCATAATCTTTTCCCCTAAACTCTTCCCCCATTCATAAGTTCCCTATTACTGTCAAGGTACCACCAACCTCCCACGCCCCCAGGCTCGCAACCTAGGTGTTATCCTCAATCCCTATTCTCTCTCACCCTCCATATCCAATCTGTGGCCAAAGTCTATCCATTTCACCTTTGAAACCTCTCTCAAAGAAGCTCTCTTCCCTCCTCAGATACCGCTACTGTGTTCACCGTCTCATACCTGGACTACTAGAACAGCCTGCTGGTTGGTCTGCCTGCCAAAAGTCTCTCCCTACTCCAACCCATTCTCCATTCGGCTGCCAAAATGATTCTCCTAAAGAGCAGGTTTGACCATATTATCTCCTACTCAATAAAATCTATTGGCTCCTTTTCACCTCCAGGTTCTTATTAGTATTTGAAGCCCTTCACTCTACACACACACACTCCCTTTCCAGTTTTCTTATACTTATTACTCGCCCCGCCCCCAGTCCTACCCCCTCCTGAGTACTCTTTGACCCAGAGACCTGGTTGTTCCACCCACACTCCCATCTCTTAGCTCTAGACATTTTCTCTAGCTATCCCCTATGCTTGGAATACTTTCTATCTGTATCTCTAACTCCTGGCTCCCTTGACTTCCTTCAAGTCCCAGCTAAAATCCCACCTTCTACAGAAAGCCTTTGCCACTCTCCCTTAATGCTAATGCCTTCCCTATGTTGATTATTTTCCACTTGTCATGTACGTATCTTATTTGTACATAGATATTATTTGCATGGTGTCTCTCCATTAGATTGTGAGCTCCTCGAGGGCAGGGACAGTCTTTTGTCTTCCATTGTATCCCCAGCACTTACTACGGTACCTGACACAGGCGCTTAATAAATGCTTATTGACTGACTGACTTTAAATTCTAAATTCTATGATTCTACAAAATATCTGAAGGGACAAGCTGGACTCTTCTGCTTGGCCCTAGACAGATACACCAGAAGCAACAGCTGAAAGTCACAAGGAAAGTATTTAGGCTCAATATAAGGGAAAAAACTTCCTAAAATTTAGAGTTATTAAAAAAAATTGAAGGGGTTGCCTCATGAGGCAGAAGGTAAGTCCTCAAATATCTTCAATTAATAAACCTTTATTTGGCATTGATTATGCAGTTTGAGATGCAAAGGTCACAATGAGTGTTCCTGCCTTCAAGGAGATTACATTCTACTGAGGGACAACATTTACACAGAAGTAAATGTAAAATAGTTATCCAAATAAATAGAAAGTAACTTTAAGATGGGGAGAAGCAGTAATAACCAAGGAAAATCAGATAAGGCCTCTTGTAGGAGGTGATTAGGCTGAGCCTTGAGAGAAGTTTTGAGTTCTAAGAAGTAAAGTAGCCCTTTGATCCAGCAATATCACTGTTAATTCTATATCCCAAAGAGATCCAAAAAAGGGGAAAAGAACCTACTTGTACAAAAATACTTATAACAGCTTTTTTTTGGTGGTGGCTAAGAATAAGAAATCAATTTCATCAATTGCTTATCAGTTGGAGAATGGCTGAACAAGCTGTGGCATATGATTGTGACAGAACACTATTATGCTATAAGAAATGGTAAGCAGGATGATTTCAGAAAAACCTGTAAAGACTTACATCAACTGATGCAAAGCAAAATGAGCAGAACCAGGAGAATGCTGTACAAAGTAACAGTAACGACAGCTATTCTCAGTAATACAATGGTCAAAGACAATCCCAACAGATTCATGATGAAAAATACTATCACCTCCAGAAAAAGGACTGATGTCTGAATAGAGACTGAAGCATATATTTTTCACTTCCTTTGTTTTTTTTTTGTTCAAGTCTT
>CM053622.1:208629384-208681058 GCA_028646595.1 Phalanger gymnotis | reverse complement strand
GTGGAATGTTGAATATCATATATAGAGAGGAGCAAATAGGCCAATTGGGCTGACATGTGATGTACATGAAGGGAAGTAATGTGAGATTAGTCTGAGAAGGTAGCTTGTGGATAGACTGTCCAGGTTTTTAAGGCCAAAATGAAGAGTTTGTATTTTATCCTGGAGGCATAAATGGAGTTTCTTGAACATTGTCTATTCTGTGCTTTAGGGATATCAAATTGGCAGCTGGATGGAAAATAGATTTAAAAAGAGAAGAAAAGCAGACAAGAAGATTAATTAGGAGGCTACTCTAATAATCCAAGAAGAGGTGATGAGGGTCTGAACTTGGGTGGTGTTCCTATAAGTGGTCGGAAAGGGATATATGAGATGTTATGGTAGCAAAATTAACAAGACTTGCAACTGACTAGAATCACACAAAAGCACAGAACCTGGCATACCATAAGCACTTATATATTTATTAACTGGCTGAGAATCGAGGTTGACTTCAAGGTTGTAAATCTGATTGACTAAAGAAATGGTGAACCCTTAGCAATAATAGCAAAGTTAGAAGGAGGTTGGGTTTAGGGGGTTAGTAAAAGATCACCAATGGCTCTGAGCAAAACAGCCTCTCTTGGAAAAACCATTCCAAAGGCATATCAAACTGAATAGGTATTTCAATGCCTATTGTATACCTATTACTGCTAGGTGTTCAGTGGAGTATCCACAGCTTTAAAACATCCCCCTCCCTCTCTCTCAGGGGAAGGTCCTTCTTGTTGACAAGTGAGGCAGCATAAAAGCAACAACAAAATACTTGAAAACCTTAGAGTATCTGTCGACTAAGGGGTGTTGGAACATGGAGTACCTTGGAGTGTAAGCCAGGCCTATTGTGTCCTTTACCTCAAAGTAAGTGTGCTTACAATAGGAAACTCAGAACAATAAGGTGTTTATGGAGAACAACATCATGAAGTGAGACAGAAGTAGAGAAAAGGAAGGAGAAAGGACAAGTGTCAAAGACAACCTTTGTAAATTTTGTTTAGGTTTGTTCCTAAGCCAGGAAAGGAGGGAAAAATCTTCCACTTCCTCAAGTCTACTTCTCTTGGCTCCAGAACCCAATGTTTGTTAGGCTAGTGCTATTAGTACATGCTGATAGTACTATGATTTAGATACAAGTTTTAAAAAATTTTGTGGGCTAACCTAGAAACTAACAACCTTTGTTTTATTGTGGAAAAAAAAATTCTCGTTACCAGCAATTGACAAACTTTTGTAGGGCATCTATCTACTTGTCCTAACCTCTCTTCCAATCTCCAGCCTTGAATCCCCAACTGCCTTATGGACATCTCTGACCATCCAGATATCCTATAGACATCTTAAACTCAACATGTCCCAAACTAAATCCATTATCTTCCCCAGAAACCCTCCTACATTCCTAACTTTCAGATTACTGTGGAAGGTACTACCATCTTCTCAGTAACACAGGCTCATAACTTAGGAGTCATCCTAGATTCCTCATTCTTTCACCTCTCCTCATCTCCCCATGTCCAATCTATTGTCAAGGCCTGTCAATTTCACCTTCATACCTTCTCTTGTATATGCCCCCTTCTCTCCTCTGACACTGGCACCAGTCCAGTGAAGTGTTATCACCTCATGGACTACTTCAGTAGACTGATAATTGGTCTCCTTGTCTCAAGTCTTATCCCTCTACTATCCATCCTACACTTACCTGTCAAAATGATTTCCTAAAGTGCAGGTCTAATCACATCATTCTATGTCCCACAAAGTCCAGTGGCTCCCTTTTACCTCCATGATAAAATATAAATCCTTTGTTTAGCATTCAAAGCCCTTCATCACCTGCCCTCCACCCCCATCTTTATAGTGTTAGCACCTATCACTCCCAAATCCTAACCCATAACTCATATGCCAATAAAACTAAAAAAGAGTTAACTTTTTTCCCAAGAGAGTTGGAAAGCTCAGTGGTGTTAGGGGAAAAAACATAGAAAAAGTCATTAATTTGGCTATCACTAGTTTGTTATGGGCAGGGATTAAGTTAAAGTTTACCTTTGTCTTTCCATATAGTTGGTAGCTTAACCAATATTTGTTGACTGGAACTAAATTCTATGTATGAAAAGAAGGCATGTATGACAAGCAAATGAGTAGTATAAATAAAAAGATTTCCAGGGTAATGTTTGTCTACTGAAAAGAACATCCTTTTCAAGCACTTTCAAAACATCCATTTAAATACAAATATGCCTGCAATATGCCTATGCCTGGTGAGCTCACTATGGTTAGAGCATTAAGTAAATAACAAACACAAGGTCCTGCCTGGGGTTTGAGTCTGTGGGCCCGGTTAACTGTGTTGGATGACCACATATTATGCTCTAAGACAACCAAGGACACAAGACATAGATCATAAAAATCTGTCACCACTAATCAAAAAGCCCCTCAAAGATGGACAAGTAGCCTCTTCTCTCTCTGTAGAAGACAGTCTATTATGCTGTTTTTGACTAATGTTGTTTAGGCTGATACGTGTAGTGTACTTCCAAATAATAAACTTCATTAAAAAATATATTGTGGTGTAGTGGATAAAGACCTAGATTCAATTCCTGCATCTGACACATCCTGTCAACGTGACAGGAGACAAGTCACTTAACCTCTCAGTGCCTCCAGGAAACTTTCTAAGACCAGAAGTTTGACTGGCACAAGTAGAGGGAATTTCCTCCCCAGGAGTTCCTAAACCAATCTATTTGTAGAAATAGATACGAAGC
Organism: Phalanger gymnotis; assembly: GCA_028646595.1. Lineage (NCBI taxonomy): Eukaryota > Metazoa > Chordata > Mammalia > Diprotodontia > Phalangeridae > Phalanger > Phalanger gymnotis. The sequence continues at coordinate 208,678,317 of CM053622.1, read as the reverse complement.
ATGATTCAAAAAAAAAAGGCTTTATCCTAATTGTCCTGTATAAATGAAGTTAATTACCTATTTTAAAGTATTTCCTTTTCTTCATTTCCATGAGAATCTACTTCTATAAATAACTATTTCCCACAGGTAAAAAGTTTTTTTTCCCCTTGTTCTAATAGTATGAGTTGCTGGCAGGGAAAAAAAAGATAATATTTAAATAGCATTCATTTTTAAGTTGGCAAAGTCCTTCATGTACATTATCTCATTTACTCTTCATAACAAAATTATGAGGTAATTATTACAGGTATCATTATCCCTGTTTTACAGAAAAAGAAACTGAGGTACAGAAAAGTGAAATGACTGGCCCGTGGTGACACAGCTAATAAAAAAAAATAGAGATCATAGGATTCAGAGCTGAATGGGATCTTCCAGATTGAAATTCCAGGTTCTGAATCCAAGGCCAATACTGTACACCCTACATTGTGCTGTTTTCCAGAGAAGCAGTGGTAGGTAGGGGATGGACAGCAACACAAGAATGCAACATGCCAATGTAAACTGAAATCTGCAATTTTCTAAATTCAGCATCCAAACTGTAATAATTAAGACGGCCTTAAAGACACTTTGTTTCCTAATGTTAGGTTAGCCAGATAAAATGAAAACCCAATAACCAAGCTGACAGAACATGTAATGAATAGTGACAATATTTTTCAAACTTTTAAAATATTGTTTGGGGAAGCACGAATGGAGAGGAAAAAGACAAGGAAGCAGGAACTAAACTATTAAATCATTAATAGCTTTAATTTTTTACTTCAAACAAAGGCTACCTATCTGCATGTCATTTCCACCAGAAGTGGTTTCCTCACTTTACATCATTCTCCTCAAATATTTGTTTAAACAAGTCTCTGGATAAAAAAGTATAATTTGGATGACAGACATACCAATCATTTAAAGATGACCAGAAGAGTTTGCACATGATATAACATATCGTTGAGAAAGGGGCTATCAATGCCGTGGGAGACGAGACAACTACTAAAATTGACATATGTGAGGTTCTGAATAAATACTATAAAACATAGCATGTGTGCAATTAATTATTTAACAAGAAAGACTACAAACAAATGACTCCTTTAAAATAGCCCAGTATACCAAAACTTGCAAGGGTAAAAACCAAACATTGTGAATTCCCTCACTGTTCTGCAACAAGTCATAGTATGGTAACTATAAAACATGGCATGTTGGCAATTAATTATTTAACAAGAAAGACTATAAACAAATGAATCTTTTAAAACTGCCACCCTTCATTGTCTTTGAAAATAGTCCAGTAAACTTAAACCCGGATGAAAATTAGCTTTGTGTTAAAGATAAAAAAAAATCTAAAAATGTGATACGTTCACCTAAAAAGTTCGTTTGCCTAAAAAGACTTATTCCTTGCCTGGTGAAAACAATGTACCAGTTCCAACTTAGATGAAGTAATTACTAACACTTTGAGAGATCTAACATCTTTAAAGGCATTACACTGAAATAACATTCTTTAAATGGATGCGTTTGTAATTTTTAGTTATTCTTGAAGATCTTGTAGTAACAGTCTATCATGTACTATTACTTCAACCAAACCAAATTTTAATATGCAAAGTAGATGACAGCTGAAACTTTTCAGGAAAGATATTTAACAGCAAATGTCAGTAAAAGACTACTGGGTCTTGTCATCCTTCGAAACATATGCCTACTTGCTTAGCCAGAAAAAAAAGATGCTTATAATAAAATGTTCTCCCACCATCTATCTTCAAGGATGTGTCTACCATCCGGCTAACTTTTAGCTACATTCTCTCTATAAAAGCCAAACGACGAAAACCTGCTTCTTTTTCTTTCTTATCATGTACACCCTACAGAGAAGCAGTGGTAGGTAGGGGATGGCCAGCAACACAAGAGTGCAACACGCCAATGTAAACTGAAATCTGCAATTTTCTAAATTCAGCATCCATACTGTAATAATTAAAACGGCCTTAAAGACACTTTGTTTCCTAATGTCAGGTTAGCCAGATAAAATGAAAACCCAATAACCAAGCTGACCAAAATGAATTTTAAGCAAAAGAGTTAGAAAAGTAGCATTGTTGGGAATTATGAAGAGCGCTGTGGCTTTCAACATCGCAAATCTGATAGTTAAAAATCCAATACTAGTTAAGGACCTACTATGGACAAAACTGCTGCAGAAGTTCAGTAAATATCTCCCAAGCTATCTACATAGATGCGGACCCATATATCCTGCAGGTGGAGGGCAGTGTTTTGAGATTTTATGTATGTGACATATGTGTGTACATATATACATACATACCCATATATGTATATACGCACACACATCCCTATTTCTTCCTCCTCTCCTCTTACATTATATATCTTAGGAGAAACAAATTTCTAATACTTTCCAAACTCTTCTACAGATCATATTTTAGGGTATTTTCAGAAGACTGGGAGAGATAAAGATACAGAGTTCAGTCTGGTTTCAGTCTCGAATGGCAATTATGTATCTTATCTTCAAAGAGCAGATTTTTTCTGACCACGAAGGTAAAGCGCCTAGAGAAGCTAGAAGTACCCACTAAATAGTTAACGACCAGAGGGAATCCGCAAGCCTTCTACAAATCCTTGCAAAACACTGACAAGGAAACGTTCTCTCTCCAAAGCCTAAGCACAACAAGGCAATTCTGACTCAGGTTCCTCCTTCAAGAAGATCTAATTCCAAACATAAAATGATCTCCAAACAAGAAGAGATGAAGAGGGGACACCATGGTGTGAGAGCGGGAAACGAACACGTAAAAAATACACACGGGCACGCATGCCCTCATACCTTCCTGGAGAGGGAAAGAGATGGATGGAAAAAAGCAGCTGCAGAAAGAACTAAGGGGGAGAAGGGAGAGAGCGAGCCAAGGCTAAATACGAGAAGGGAGAAAGGAATCAAGGCTAACTATATAGCGCGTCTTCTTTTCGGAAGGGGAGGACGTAGATCTCAGGTGCGGTGGGCGCAGTGATGGGCAACAATTTGGGAGCCGGACGCGCTAGGCAGAGAGAGCCAGGAAGACTCGGTGCCCAGCTGCAGGGGCAGCGCCCTGACCCAGTGGAGGGAAATGGAACAAGAGGGTTAAATGAGCAGTAAAGGAGGAAGAGAAAGCGGGTGCAGAAAATGGGGGGGGGGAGGGGGGAGGTATCACCTGTATTGTTTGAAGAGCTGGTCGGACTCTCGGAAACCGTTGTTAAGCAGCATGTTGATGCCGGCCAGGGCCAGCTCGGCATCGTGCAGGGGCGCCGCGGCCGCCGAGTCCTGCTCGCTCTCTTCCTCGCGCCGCCGAGGCGGCTGCTGCTGCTCCGACATGGAGGAGGAGGAGGCAGCGAGGGGAGAAAAGGGGAGGGGGCTCTGAGAAGCCCCAGGGACAAGGGGCACTGGCCCGGAGAAGAGCCTAAGCGGCGGCAGCTGCAAGGGAAGAGCCGGGAGGAGGAGTTGGAGCTGCTGCTGCTGCTGGAGCCTCTACTGCTGCAGCAACTACTGTGCCTGCAGTTAGTCGATAGGACGTGGAAGCCAAACCCTCGCGTGGCGGCCGCCGCCGCTGCCGCCGGCAATTACTCAGCAGCCACTTGGGGCCGGCAGGTCTCTCTCCTCTCCCCACGCTCGGAAATCGCGGTGGCACCGAAGTGAAATCCGTTTCCGGGGTGCCTCCGACCCCTCTCCGCCGGTCCCCCGAGGGGCTGCGGCGCCGCCCCCACTTCCTGCAGCGCTCTCCCCTTCTGAAATCCCTGCTCCAGGCTCAGCCCTCTTCCCCTTCCCCCCGCCTGCTGCCACTCTGCCGGGCCCGCACTGCCGCCGGTCGGCCAGCCCGAGTGAAAAGCTGGCCGTAAGCCTGAGAAAGGCGAAGAGATGAACTGCCCGCCCCCGGGAATCCCACGCGGGGCCGGCCCACCGGGCCCCCCTCCCCGCACGTAGCGGAGCTGCAGTGGCCCGGGCGTCTCAGCCCCCAATCCCAAAGCCGCACCACCTCCCGCTCCGAGCCACTGCCGGGCTGCGGGGTGCACCCGGCAAGTAGCTCCGGCAGAGGGCCCCCCGCTCTCTCCCGCGCCAGCTCTAGGTTTCCTTGAGCCTCGTGCAAGCCTGGCAGCTCCTGAGAAGCACCGGCGAAGACAGAGCACACCGCCCCCGCCCCATCCCGGGCTGAACCATCCTGAGAAAACGCGAAAGGGGGGGAAGTATGTGGGGACTGAGAAGAATCGTCGATTGGAGAAAAGAAGGCGAAGCGAGAGAAGGAAGACGAGTACGAAAATCAAGTCCGAAAAAGAACTTTGGCTATAAACTAAGAAACTTGAGCAAGGATGGGGTACAGAAACAACCTCCACCTGCTCTTCCCCTCTACCCTCAGTGCTTGTGTCACATTCCTAGACCCCAAGTGGCTCATAGGAGCAAGCTCTTTCCCCCCAGTGCTGCTGGTTCCACACAACCCTCCTCCCCGCCAGCAAGCCTGTTTTTTCATTCTGACAGCTGAGCTCCTCCCTCTCTCTCTACAGCAGCCAATCCCTAGGGAGGAGGGAAGAAAGGGGAGGGGCAAGCAGCTCGGGCACGTGGGGGCTTGCTGCAAAGGCGAAGGCTAGCTACCTCTAGCTTTGTTAGGGGTTGCTGAGCTCTGTCCATCTCTGAGGCCACGTTTGCTGCTTGGGAGTGCCCCAAAGGTGTCACGACACAGGAGAGTTCTTCTTCCTCGCACTGGCTCTTAGAAGCATGTATATCCTGCCTGTTTTTTTTTCCTTTGTGCACTTTAGGATATCTTGAAAATGTAAAATTGAAAACCTCAAAGACCAGAAAATTCCTTTACTGTTCAGAAAAAAAAGTAGAAAAGCAGAAGGGAAAGACAGTCATTCCACATACACGGCTTCACCCCCTCCACCCCCACTCCTCTTTGCTAGGTCCATTTCTACTCATTAATTTACCCTAGTGCTTTTGGAAGAGCCTGTTCATTCAGTGAGAAGACAAGATGGGATGAGGACTACATAACAAAGTGGGTCAACGGTTCAAGAGGCATCAGGGTTTTGACCTTGACACCATATTCCATGTCACTGCCGTATTCCATGTACTCTTGATTTGCCAATTAGTTTGTAGGCTCAGATTTAGAGCCCAAAGGGACCTCAGTCTAATCCAATCCCCTCATTTTACTGATGAGGAAACTGAGGCCTAAAATTATTTACCCATGGTCACCCAGACAGTACATTTCAGACGAGGGGTAGGGAACCTTTGGCCTTGAGGCCACATATGGTTCTCGAGGTCCTCAAGTGTGGCATTTTGACAGTCCAAGTTTTACAGAACAAATCTTTTTATTAAGGGCATTTGTTCTGTGAAGTTTGGATTCAGTCAAAGGGCCATACTTAAGGACTTAGAGGGCCACAGGTGGCCTCAAGGCCAAAGATTCCCCATCCCTGGTCTAGAGGTAGGATCTGAACTGAGGCCTCTTTCCACTACTCCACACTCCTTTGCAGCCCTCCCAGATTACTGGTAGCCTATTTGGACTTCTGTTTTCAAGTCATCTAAGAATTCAATTTGTGCCATATGGTGCTTTGCAAGTCTTTTAAGGGCTTGGGTTTTTGGTTTGGGCTTGTGCATATGTGTGTTTTCATCAAAAGCTATGATTTCATCTCTTTAAAGAAACTGCCTCTATTGATCCAGATCAGTGATTCAGTTATAATTTCTCAAAATCCTAGGAAAAGAGCAGAAAAGTACCTTAGAAACAAGTCAGTCCAACTCTATCATTTTATGGATGAGGAAACTGAGGCCCAATGAAGTTAAGTGACTTGCCCTGGGTCTCATGTGTAGTAAGAGAAACATTATTGAGAGCCTACTATGTGCCAAGCACTGTGCTAAGGGGATACAAATAAGAAAGAACAGGAGCTCATAATCTATCAGGGGAAGACAATACATAGAAGGAAGCTGAAAAGGAGGCGGAACAGGGTATCATGTACAGTACAAAGGTATGATATGATAAAATGGAGTCAAAACCAAGTAGAGTAGTTGGGGACAAAAGAGATGTGGGGAATTTTAAATCCTCTTTCAAGGAGGCTGTAGGAGGAGATTTTTGCTCCAGCCTCCAGCTTCCAATCTGAGAGGCAGAAGCAACTGAGTGTACTGAAGAAGAGTGGATTGCAAAGCTGAAAAAACCTCCAGTTTTCTGGTGATGAGTTTATCATGTGTGGGACATCATGAAGATAATGATTGAATTGAAACCAGGCAGAATAGCAGGTGGCAAATGAAAGATCAGAAGTAGCATTTGAGTTTAGGTCCTCACTCCAGACCCAGGAATCTTTCCATTGTACTGTGTTGTACACTGATAAAGGCCCATGGTCCTCCAGCCTGTTCATGTCAGAGGCAGTATCTGAATCTAGGTCTTTCTGACTACTAGGCAATCCCTCTACCGTACTTGCTTCTCTTGTTGTTGTTCAGTCATTTCAGCCATGTCCACTCTTCATGACCCCATTTGGGGATTTCTTAGCAAAGATACTGGAGTGGTTTGCCATTTCCTTCTCCAGTTCATTTTACAGATGAGGAAACTGAGGCAAACAGAGTTAAATTACTTGCCCAGGGTCATGCACCTAGGAAGTGTCTGAGGCCAGGTTTAAATTCAAGTCTTCCTAACTCTAGGTCTGGCTCTCTACCACTGAGCCTCCTAGATGCCCGTGCTTACTATAGCTTGCCTATATTAAGTGTTAGATGAATGTAGTCAAGGAACTAGGATCTATTGGATACAAGAGGTGTCAGAAGACTATCTGAATTCTTGGTTTTCACCTACTTACTTCCTATGTGCCCTTAGACTTCAATCACTTTAATTTTCTGAACCAAAATTTCCTCAGCTGCAAGATGAAATACAGGGGCTACAGTGCTGGGCCCTCGAGTTAAGAAGACTCATCTTTCTGCATCCAGATCTGACCTCAGACACTTCTTGAAGCTTCTGAAACTCTCTCTTCCTGAATATCCTTTCCTCCCAAGGCTCTGTCTTGGGCACTCTTCTAATCTCCCTCTCTCTATCTTCTTTCTTAATTTGACCAGCTCCCATAAATTCATCTTTGACTTTTCCGTCTTACTCACCTTCCATATAAAATCAGTCACCAAGTCCTATGAATGCTACTTCCCCAAAAATCTTAGTTATCTATCTCCTTTGCACCCTATTTTCAACCATTATCATCTTTCATTTGGTCAATTGCAATGACTTACTAATCCCAGTCTCTCGCCACGTAGCTGCCAAGATATTCTTCCTACAATCTAGGTCTGACCTTGTCACTCTCCTCCACAAGAATATTCTGTGTCTCCCTATTCCCCTCTGAGTCATAAAATATTAGCGTAGCATTTCACAATCTGGCTCCAGCCTACCTTTCCAAACTCTTCAAATTATTCTCCTTCATGCACTCTATATGCCAGCCAAACTGGTCTGTTTGCTGTATCCGAAACTCATCCTCCCATCCCTTGCCCCTCCCCTGACCCAAATAATTCTAGTTGTGGGAGATACAAAAGAGCTACTCCTGAGGGACTGAGACTTTCCTTGCCTCAAAAGGTTTACTGTGGGCAGAAGAAATACACAATTGAAAGAAGACAAGGCTGAGCAAGGCTGGGTACTTGGAAAGATAGTAGCTGACAGGTCTGTAAGCAGCACTGTCAACTAGATTGGAGGTGGAGTGAAGGGGGAAAATGAGGAGTAGTATAGATACTTTTTAGGTTTAATCTATATTATTAACATTTGCATCATCACTTTCTTAAATCTAGACCAGGATTGTCCAAAATTAGGCCACGGGCCTCATGCAGCCCCCACAGTGTGATTTATGCCGCCTGCCTACAAGCATAGAATTTTTTTTTTATTTTTGCTTTTTTTTTTGGCGGGGCAATTGGGGTTAAGTGACTTGCCCAAGGTCACACAGGTAGGCAATGCGTCAAGTGTCTGAGGCCGTAATTGAACTCAGGTCCTCCTGACTGCAGGGCCAGTGCTCTACTCACTGTACTACTTAGCTGCCCCTACAAGCATAGACATTGACAAAGGCTTTAGTAAATGAAGCAGAGCTCTCACTAAAATGGCAAATCAAAATATATTGTCTATTGTTTTCATAAACCTAAGGTGGGACAGGCCGGATCTAGACAATCAACAAAATAAACCAAGCCCTGATTTGTGGATTCCCGCATTGTAAATGCTAACACTGAAATTTTAACAATAATAGCAAACCTCTGACTTTAAGGCTACAAAGTACTTTTCCCTACATTAGGTCATTTGATCCAATGCCTAGCACATAGCAGGCACTAATGGAATTGTTAGCCGGTTGGTGAGGTTGTGCAAGTATTATCCTAGTTTTACAGGTGATTGCTGTAAATGCCCAAACACCTGGTATGATGTCATTATGAGTGTGTGGAGCACCTGGGGCAGAATCCCAAGTTTGCCCTTTCCTCCCAGGAATCTTGGGCAAGTCACAATCTCTCTAAACTTGACTTTACTAATAGTTGGTTTTTTTTTAAAAAGCAGGGGTTAGACCAAACAACTTTTAAGACCCCTTCCAGCTCTAAATCTATGATTGTATGGTATATGCTTCTATGCTTATCAATCACCCCCCTCCCCACCTTCCCCCACTCCCAAAAATCCTGCCATATGCTAGTCGGGGGGAACTTTCTGCCTCAAGGCCACAGGTTCCCCACCCCTGTTAAATAGGCAGTAGGAGTACAAAGAGGTCCAAATATAGTCCCTCTCCTACAGAAGCTTATAGTTTGAGAAGACCAGCCATAGAGATGTACAAGATGTATGGAGCAGCTATGATTGGCTCTCACTACTGCTATATCCCATTACTTCTGGTAGGAGACTGTCAAGCGCATATTTTCTTTTGCAACACACTATTCTCTAATAGTGTCGCTCAAAAAAATTCTGATCCATAACAAAGGGTAACTGAGGCAGAGCTTTGAGCACAATCAATTTATTAGGAAGACTGGTGGCCCCTAAGCAATTAGATCCAAGACTTTCCTCACAGCCAAGGATGCCTCTGGTCATCAGCAAGGGGGTTTTATAGACCTTGGAAGGTCTCTAAAAGTAGAATGAGGAGTTAAAATTCATGATTGGTCATCTTCAGTATCTGTGAACTCCTTTGATTGGCTAAGGGAAATGTCCATCAATCACTAAGCTTTTTATCACACTTTGTCAGCAATATTCAGGAGCTTTTCTCAGCGTCAGCAGTACTCTGGGGTTTTCCACAGGCTGTAAGACTTGTAAGAACATTTATGACAATGAATGAGGAAAGTAAACTTTGGTTTACAAGCCTAGTTCTTGCACAGTACTCTTAGGAGTGGGAGAGGGAGGTGGTGCTAGCACAGCAAACTCCTAATACAAGTTAATATCAGACCTAATAAAGTATAAAGCTAGCCTATGAATCAATTCGGAGTAACATTATGATCGATACGTAGTGAACTAATTATGGCTGTTATTCTTACAGCATTAATTAACATAACTAAATTAAACTTAATTCTATTTAACTCACTATTATAATCAGATACCCATTAAATCACAATGAATTGAGTAAATACTGATTAAATTGACTATGGGCATAAAAATTATTTTTGAAATTGCTAATATTCATATAGTGTTTTAGAGGTTTGCAAAGCAGACAGGTATCTGGTGTGGTGGATATAGAGTGCTAGCCCTAGGATCAGGATGACCCGAGTTCAAATCTAGCCTTTTCCATGTACTAGCTGTGTGACCCTGGGCAAGTCACTTAACCCCTTTTGCCTCAGTCCCTCACCTGCAAAATGAGCTGGAGAAGGAAATGGCAAATCACTCCAGTATCTGCCAAGAAAACCCCAAATGGGGTCACAAAGAGTTGGAACAACAACAAAAAAGGTTTGCAAAAATACTTTCCAAATATCTCATTTTCTTCTGACAACAACTCTGGAAGGTTAGGCACTATTATTATCCCCATTTTACAGGTGAAGAAAATGAAGCAGACAGAGGTTTAAGTGCCTTTCTTAGGGTCACACAACTAGTAAGTGAAGACAGAAATAAATCTAGGAATTTACTAATGTATGTTTTCATTCCCTACTGAAGGGAAAACAACAACTAGATCTCTGCTAGTTTTCCAGGGAACCCCTGGACTTGAGGATTTGGGCTGGACTGGCATTTAACTAAAGAATTAATACAATCTTCAGGAGAACTGACTTCGACAGAATAGGACCTACCAGTCTACCTAAGAAGTTGTTTGGGAGATCTGAATCTTTGATCACAACACTTAATGACAGGAACTGGAGCCATGGCTTCACTAGAATAGGAATTCTGGAATGAAGACGCTGTCTCTACAAAGACAGGTCAGTCTTTGTGTTCTCTGCGACTTATAGTTTCAGGGACTGACCCTAGAGTATTAAGAATGAGAAGTTACGTGACTCGCCCAGGGTCATACTACCAGTTTATATTGGAAGTAGGATTAGAAAGTAAGTTCTCCTGGCTTTGAGACTCTTCTCTATTCACTATGTACACTGCCTCTCACAACAATAGGAAAGAATCTATTTCTTTTAGGCTCCCTTCAGCAGATTAATGTATGTTTATGTGCTTTATTACAAAAATGAAACATAAAACTAACTTGGTCAGGAGTGAATTATTTCTACACATAAGGACTTCTATTTACACAATAGAGGTATATTCTTGTAAAAAGTTGTGTGTAAATTTATTCTTATTGGAGAAACAGAAAGTTTAAGTTAAAGAATCCCAGTGTATGTTCTTTGGCAAAGTAAAGAATGTTTTTATACAGATTATAACCACACCTTACTTATCTTTTATATAAATCTGGATTATCACAATTAAGTATATTTAAAATGAGACACACCTTTAAGGCCAATCAACGATAAAGAACTGAAAATATATGTGTCAGTCACATGGAGACACGTTCCCTAGTCCTTACAATCAAAAATAATATGTGACTTCTATATCTCATTTAAGGGGCAGCTAGATGCACAAGGCCTGGAGTCAAGAAGACTCATCTTCCTGAGTTCAAATCTGGCCTCAGACACTAGCTGTGTGACCCTGGGCAAGTCTCTTAACCCCGTTTGCCTCAGTTTCCCCATATGTGAAATGAGCTGGAGAAGGAAATGGCAAACCACTCCAATATCTTTGCCAAGAAAATCTCAAATGGGGTCATGAAGAGTGGACATGGCTTAAACAACTGAACGACAAAATATTTGAAGACATTAGTAAGGCAGTAGCCCCACAGTACATGTTGCTTATATTTCTCCTAAAATGCTGACCTTCAACCGTAAGTGTTGATACTAGGTAAGCTCCTTGAGGGCAAAGGATAGTGTTAGGCTGCTTATCTCCCCCAGCACCTAGCATACTGCCTTGTACATAGAAGAAACTTATAAATGTTTGAATGAATAATTACAACTGAGCTTTGGACATTTATTAAGCATCTCCAATATGCAGAGCACTGTGCTAGGCACTATCAGGGGAAATACATGGAGTTCACAGACTAGCAGGAAAATGAAACGCCCGTGAAGATAGTTATGGAGCTAGTGTCTCACTCTGAGCCCTTCATTTAGCTCATTTAGGTTCTAATCCTCTTCAAACCATAGCTTATAATCTCCCAGTGTACATTTTACTTTTAACCAGTCAGTTAGATTGATAGATTTAGTTCATAACAAAAGCATTTTCATTAACTAGTAAGGCAAATAGAGTAACTAAAGAACAATACCTGACCTCCCCTCATCCCCCCCCCCCCAAAAAAAAACCCTTGAGTTATTCTCCCAAAAATAAACTAAGAGGGAACAGGGACCTTTACAGAGATAGAGGGTAGAGAATCCACACCTAGGAAATACATGTGAACAGGACTCCTATGTGAAGTGATGTACATGTGACCAGGGCACATGTATAGAGGGTCAACTTATACTTCCCATGCTGCAAAGCTGTTTTCTGCTAAATCTACTCCCTGCCACACATCAGTCTCTGCTTTTACCCCCCACCAGGCATTGCTCTTTATTCCCTATGGTTGTCAATTCTAGCTATTTTCAGAATTACCTAATACCCAGTACAACATAGAAATACTGTGGTGACAACTCTTTGGGCCACCTCCATCATTCACTTGTAGGTTGTTTGATTAATAAACCTTCTTCTGCAGAGAAGACTACAGTGAGTCAGCAAACATTTATTAAGTAATTTCTATGTGCCAGCTATTTTGCTAAGATGTCTGGATTTGCCTTCAAGGACTTCACCTTCTAAAAGGCGATAACAACACATAGATAGCGATGTACTTAAAGATATAAACAGAATAGACTGAAGATTAATCTTGGCTATCCTCAATCAGCATTCTCAGATAATGGCTAAGAAAGATGTCCTCTCAGCCTAGCTATACCGGAGAGTATAGAGACAAAGTTCACACCTGCCCTTTGAACTCTTTCTAGCGTTCTGCCCTTAATTTCCTCTCTTCCAGAACTCTCTTGTAAACTAATCTTCAACTTTCTTTCACTGAACTTTGCTCTGCTGCCTCTTGGGTGTCTCAGTTCAAATGTCACTTAACTTGTCAGAAACCTATTATACTGTAGTTCTTAGATCTTATTATACCCTCTCATTAAAGTAAAACTTCCCAGTACTCTTCTTTCTCAACACAAAAGGTATTATAAAACACCCTGGCAGGAAAACTGTGCAAACTTCACCTTAAGCAGCCCCTCTCTGTTTCAGGCAAATAGCAACTGCTCTTCAAACTAAAGAATTCTGAGAAAACTCTGTGACCTCCATCCCACATGCCTCCAGAATGTATCAGTCTAGTCTCTCTCCCTTATCTCTCTACTTTTATACTACTCATTGTGATGTGAGTAGTATAAGGCCTTTTTTTAAAAAAGAAAAGCAGTATGTAAGGATCAAGGAGAGGTCCTATCAACAGGGAAATCAGAGAAGGCTTTGTGTAGGATATGACATTTCAGTTAGACTTTAAAAGATATATAGGAATTCAGTAGGCAAAAATGGTGAGGGAGAACATTCAGACATAGGGAACAGCATTTAGGGGCAGGGCAAAGAGTCCAGTTTGGCTAAAGAACATAGCATAGGGAAGGTCGATATAAGATAAGCTGAAAAGATAGGACAGCACCAGGTTGTGGGGGTATCTGAATGCCAGATAGGTGAAATATAACTTTACTTAATATTGCCATAAGAAGCTACTAAAAACATTTGTCAAAGGAGTGACATGACTATTTCTGTATTAGTCAGTCACTCAATAAACATTTAATAAACACCTACTATGTGCCAGGCATTGTTAAGTGCTGCATATACAACAAAAGGTAAAAAGATAGTCCTTGCTCTCAAGGAGCTCACAATATAATGGGGGAGAAAACATACAAAGAACTTTTGGGAAATAAACTACAATACACGGGAAAAATTGGAAATAACCACAGAGGGAAAACACTAGAATTAAGGGGGAAAGAGGAAAAGTTTCCATTAGAAGATGGAATTTTAGCTGCAACTTGATGAAAGCCAGGGAAAGTAGGAGGTAGAGAGGGAAGAAAGAGCATTCCAGGCACAGGAACCAGTCGGTAAAAATGATTGGAGTTGAGACATGGAGTGTCTTATGTGAGGAACAGTAAGGAGGCCAGTGACCCTGAACCTCCGAGTACGTGAATGGGAAAGAATATAAAGTAAAAGAAGAATGAAAAAGGGGGTGGAGTATGAGGGTAAGGTTATATTATTCACCCAATGGTGTGAAAGATGGTACTAGGCTGGTAGTGGTGAAAATAGAAAGGAGGAGATGGCTGTAAAGGATATTGTAGAGACGGAATTCATGGGACTTGGTAACATGGGAAACTAGGCGACATGATGTCACAAATAGAAAGAGTCAAGTCAGAAGGAAGAGCAGGTTTAGAGAGATAGATAACATGGTGATTTGAAGTATTATCAGTTCAGGTAGAATTAGCGTTTAAGCAGTTGGTGATACAAATCTGGAACTCAAAAGAGAGCTCAAGACTGGGGGCGAAAATTTGGTTTTTACCTGTCTAGAAGTCATAGTTGGAGCCATGGGAATGAATGAAACTTCCAAAGGATATGATATAGAAGAGATATATGATATATGTGTATGATATGTATCAACCTATCTACATCTATATATGTCTACATGTGTCAGTATGTATGTGTATGTGTACATGTACATATATATGATATAGAAGAGAAAAAAAAGAGACCTTTGACGAACACCTATATAGTAAGAGATAAAGATGATGAGGAACCAGAAAAAAAGACAGAGAAGGTGTGCTTAAACGTGCCAGAGAATCAAAAGAATGTAGTGTCACTGAAGCCCAAGGGATTGAGAATATTCTGAAGAAGGACTTGTTCAACAACACCAAAAGTTGCAAAAGTGTCATAAAGAATGAAGACTGGAAAGAGACTGTAGGATTTGTTAGCTGAATGACTGAATATTTTTGAATGAATGGAATCCCAAATGTTTAAAATTACAAGAAAGAAGAGGTCGGAAAAACAAAAGTTGCTTCTTATACTATTCTGTTTTAATGAAACAGATGCAGGCTCCTGAATACCCAGAATTTAAAATTTGGCAAGTTTTAGTTCAGCAGAACTGATTTTAGGGCACTTGGGATATAGAATTTAGATGTGCAAGAGCATCATTAATGTTGCACTTTAAATTCTCCAATGGATTTGTTTCTAAATGTGAAAAAATGATTTGGGATAGTGTGTAAGTGAACAAAAAAGGTTACTATTTGAAGCTATTCAAATAATATTGTGATTTTGTATAGCACTTTATACACATTTGAACATCACAGTAGCTTTATAAGCTAGGTACCACTGTCTCCCTTTTGTAAATGAGGAAACTGTGGTTGTGATTTGTTAAAAGTCTTACATCTAGTAATCTTAGCTCTCCTTAGCAATACAATGATCCAAGACAGTTCCAAAGGAACTCACAATGAAAAATGCTATCCATCTCCAAAGAAAGAACTGATGGGGTCTAAATGCAGATCAAAGTATTCTATTTTTTCACTCTTCTTCTGGATTTTTTTGTTCAATGTTTTCTTTTACAGCATGACTAATGTGAAAATGTTTTGTATGATTGCACATGTATAACCTATATAAAATTGCTTTTCATCTTGGGGAGGGAGGAAGGGAGAGGGAAAGAGTTTGGAATGTAAAATTTTTTTAAATGAATGTTTAAAATTGCTTTTACATGTAATGGAAAATTAAAATATTACTTAAGAAAACAAACAAAAAAAAGGTTTAAAAAATAAAATAAATAAAATAAAATCAGGAAATTGATTCCTTATAATAATGAATAAAGAAGTCTCTCAACTAATAACTGTCAGAGGTGGGATTCAAAGATGCAGTTAGGTTTTTCTAACTCCAGGGCCGGTACTCTAACCAATTGGCAATACTGCTTCAAAAAACACTTTGCTATTAAAAACATAATTTACCTTTCAATATTGTACTCTTCAAATATCTACCCAAAAAGTGGTGAAGCAATTCGAATTAAAATTCAGATGCTGTGTGTAGACACAGAACTTAAGTTTTGGAAGGGACTTCAGAGGAAGGACATTGTAAAGGCAATCAGTGAATGGGTAGATCTTTCCCACCCATTCACTGGGCGTCGGGGGCAGGGCTCTCAGGGGCCTGGGAGGAGTGTCTAGGACTGGAGCCAATGGTAGGCACCTGAGTTCTGGTCCACCTGATGACATGAAGCCTATGGTGAGACGAGCTTGCTGAACAGTTGGAGCAGAGCTAGGAGGCAGTTGGTGAGGCAGTTGGTGAGAGCAGTTAAAAGCTGAAGGCGAGAGGAAGCAGTAAGCTAGCTGGAACACAGCTTGGAGATTGTGGTGGAAGTGGTGGCAACGGTGGCAGGAGCTACAAAAAAGCAGGACTGACCCTCGTGAGACCGGAGAGTGCCGAGCAGAGGCTTGAGGCCAGTGGGTGGTCTTCTTGCTGGAGGGCCCTGGCATTGGGGTGGGGGAAGTACCAGTATGGCTTGGCTTGCTGCCATAATGTTTTTCTGTGGCCTCCTGGTTGCTATTGTCAGATGCGCATACTGGTTTTGGAAGGTTCTTGCCAGGGTGTCGAATTGGGGACACTGGTCCATGGGTCTGCTACTTTTGAGTTTCAATAAATGCTTTAACTCCTCTGCCTTCTACTTAGAGAATTCCTTACATCTGCGATTCTGGACCATTCAGGCATATTCGTGGTTATCTCTGAAGTCATGAATTTTGCCTTAATGTTATAGACATCTAGTATGATCTGACACTGGACAAGAATTTCCTCAACAATGTACCAAAAATGAGGTTAATCTAGGACAGATGCTCTTAACTTTTTTTTTATGACACGGCCCCTTTTGGCTATCTCCTGAAGCCCATAAACCCTCCTTAGAATAATATTTTAAAGGCATAAAATACATAGGATTACAAAAGGAAACCAATTGTATTGAAATAGTTAACAAAATATTTTTTTAAGTTACTATGTAGCATTATATATATGCTTCTTTACTAATACATTAAATAACAGGACAATACATTTAAAATATAGGTATGTTAAAGTTATACTTTTATTTTTAAATAAACAATATGAAAATTGTTGTTTAGCTTGAAAAAGAACATTAAACTGCAGGGTGGTCTTTGACAAAGCAACAATACATGTCATGTTGGACATCTAATGAATTTTCAACCAAAATGTGGTATGAAAATAACCATAATTTGTATTGGTGCTGAAGCCACAGGTGCTACTAACATTGCTGTGGTTTGTGGCCTACATTTATAATGAATGAAATACTAAATTTCAGTGAGAAATCAAGGAAAATAAAGACGTAATTTTTTTTTTCTCATCCAAATTCTCTGAAATCTCTCCATAGACTTTCAGGTTGAAAACCTCCATTTTAGGCTTTCTTGAAGACCTCTAGTGAGAATTCTTCCCCAAATAGCTATGTCAATACAAATACCTGGAACCTATAAACCTCTCTGAGACCAATAAAACTCATTTGTGGCAAGCTGCCTCTGCTCTAGACATTGGATATGCCCTCTTATCCTGTCTAACATGTTCCCTGACACTGTCATTTGCTATAAATGTCCTTTCAGTACTTATATTGTTCTACTTTAATGTTTGTACTATTTATTTATTTCCACCAACACACCCCTGACCCCAACCAATACCTAGTGTCTCCTTGACTGTGACATCACTCATGAGAAACAAACCAGACAGTGAGCTTGGTGGAACTGGGTGTGCCAAGTCTGAAGGAGGTCTCTCCAAAAAACTGGCACTGACCTCCTTTGTCTCCCTGCTATGGGAGCTGACTCCTCCTCTGGCAACTGCCTGAGACAATCCTTTGTCTAAATAGTCCCTAATTCCCTTCTGATTACCCATGTTGCCATCTCCCCATGTTTCTTTTAGAATACAAACCTCTGCTTGAGAGACTTAAAATGAACATTAATAAAAATGTGTTGCCTCATATGTCATCAGTTTATCTGATTTATTCATGAAATATCTTCAAAGTCCCTTAACTATTGGTAAGGACTGAGATAACAGTATATTCCACTTTGGCATAGCTCTAATTTTTAGGAAGTTTTTCCTTCTAATAACAAGCATAATTTTTTCTCTTTGAAGCTTCCACCCATCACTACTAGTTTTGCCCATTGAGACCAAACCAAACAAATCTAATTTCTCTTACTCCTTCAAGTATTTGAAAACAGCTTAAACCTAAAAGCTTAATTTAGCCTGCAATTAGTTTGCTGTAAATGGAGATAATCAGGGGAGTTCCCCAAATCAATTTACTTAGCATCTCTTTCCCTGCTCTAGAATCAGGGATATGCCTCTTGGTAGTTATTTAGAGGATAAGACAACCCCAGATTGGCTTCCAATGAGTAGTCCCATCTGCCCCAAAGATCATAAGTTAGTTGAGAGTCTTGGAAAGATGGATTTTTTGGTAAATAGTATTTTTTCCCCAATTATATGTAAAGATAGTTTTCAATATCCATTTTTTACAAGATTTTGAGTTCTAAATTTTTTCCCTCCCTCCCCAAGACAGCAAGCAATCTGACATAGGTTATACATATGCAATCGTATTAAGCATATTTTCACATCAGTAATCTTGTAAAAGAAGAAACAGAACAAAAGGGATAAATCACAAAAAAACCCCAAAATTGAAAATGGTATGCTTTGATCTGCATTCAGATTTCATAGTTCTTTCTCCGGATGTGGATAGCATTTTCCATCACAAGTCTTGCATCATTGCATTGCTGAGAAGGGCTAAGTCAGTCATAGTTGATCATTGCACAGTGTTGCTGTTACTGTGTACAGTGTTCTCCTAATTAAGAGACGCACTCTTGTGAGAGGAACTATCCTCTCCTGAAGGCCTGGAAAAGTGAAGGAACTGCTCATCCTCTTTTCAATGCATGTTATTTCTTTGTTTAGAGGATCAACCAGAGCTTAGCAAAACAGACCAGGATGGAGATGGAGAGTAGGGAAGGAGGGTGGACAGAGAAACTTGTTTCTGTATGGTTACCTACCCAGAGTAGCTTAATGGCAGCCTTGAGACAGGAGCACATCAGTGAATCTGCATTTATTAAGCACCTACTGTGTGCTACAGAGTTACACAAGGGAACATATAGGATTTTCTTTTCTTTTCTCTTTTTTTTTCCTCAGGTTTTTGCCAGCAGCTTCCTTACCCATTTGGCAAGAAAGAAGAGTTCTTGATAGTGGGCTTTCCCAGACAAAGAGAAGGTAATGACCAAGGGTAACTGTGGAGTATTAAGAGTTTCTTCAAATTCTAAAATGGAGTAGCAGTTTCCTACCAAGGTTTCCATCATTTTCACTTTAAAACAAAACATAAACCTAATTAATTATTCGCGAGAATCAATTCTAGAATTTCTATTCTAGTTATTTCTCCTTTCTAAGGATAAAATTATCACTAATGCAAGTCATGAAATTATTGGGAGAACTTGAACAGATGTCTGAGTAATTGAAGTCTTCCATTGTATCAATATTATGCCTTTATATAAGATTTTAAATGTTTCCAAACTCATCAGATTTTCCTCCCTTTCTGTTCAAGTGACCTGTATTATGCTTTAATGGTCATATCATTTTTTTTTTACCTCTCCCAATTTTTACCCAAATGCTCTCTGCAATGCTACTTCTGTTGGCTCTTGGATTTCCTCACATGAATGCATATTTTTATCATACAAGGTTTTTCCATCCCCCCCTTTTTTAAGTATTGTATTCCTTTTGAGATAGGCTAAGCTCTTAAAGTCAAAGGCATGAGTCTCATTCTGCTAAATTTCATAGGTACCTATGAAGTCAAATTTGCCTCCTTGAATTAGAATCTCAAGTACATTGTTCTTGTTATACATGTAATGGGGAGCAGATGAGCAGGTATCAATATGCTCAGCTGATGTAATCTCTACCCTCTCTGGAGGAGGGTTGGGGCCCTGCTTCCAAAGAGGCATGCTGAAATATAATACAAGTACCTTGGAGAGATCTGGAGCATGCACCAACATTCTGTGACTGATTCCTAGTCTGCTAACCATATGATAAAACAGAGCCTTTCTTAGTGGCCATGTAGCCATGTATACAAAAGGCCCTTCTCAGCCAGAACCAGTACTTTGGTCCGACCCCTTCCAGCCTGGCCATTTTTCAGTGAGAGAAGAGGGGAGGGGCATCTGGCTTGCCATCTGATGCTAAAATATGGCCTGAGAATATGGGGGCTCAGGTTTTGTTTTGACGTTTGTTCTTTCCTGTTTTAGGTGAAGGAGTTTGAAGATGGTTATGACTTTGTGCACTTTGAGAGGTCAGAAAAAAGAGTCACCAGGAGGTCTAGAAGTAGATTCCATACAAGATTTTACAGCCAACTAGTTTCGACATCAAGACTCCAAGAACAAGGAGTGACCTTCAGACTCCAGCTCAGTGGTTACTGAGTCACTAACTCATCCGTAGGCTGTGCCATATTCGGATGGAAACTTGGTGGGACCAGTACTATGCACAAACCTTATTAAGTCTGAACATTCTTTCCCCAGGGACCAAAGTGATATTGAGTAGACTGTATGTCCCACCCGTTTCTTCCCCCACCAGGTGTCAAGGGGAAATGTCGGTAGTCCTGTTCTTGCTATATCCTCAAAGCAAATATACTTTTGTAAAAGCTAATTGATATGAATTGGTTAAATGAATCTTGGCATTAATAACTAACTGGGGGAAGGGGGATGCTGGAATTGGGGCTTGAGCTAATTCCGGTAGGAAAAATAATCCCAATCCAATTCCTAACTGAGACAGCTGGTGGCACAGTGGATAGAATGTTGGGCCTGTAGTCAGGAAGACCTGAGTTCAACTCTGGCCTCAGATACTTACCAGCTGTGTGACCCTGGATGAATCACTTGACCTCTCTCAGCTTCATTTTCCTCAACTGTAAAATAGCACCTACTTCTCAGGGTCCTTGTAAACATTAAATGAGATATTTTAAAGAAACATTTGGCATAGTGCCTGGCATTATATAAACGCTTATTTCATTCCAACACCTTGGGATACCCCTGGGATGTAACCTTCTAGGAGAGGGGAGATGTAATCTTCCTCCCTCTGGCAGAGGTAGGCCAGACAGGAATTGATATCTAAAGCAATGAGTTTTATTTCTGGCTTCTTTATTGGATTCTCCTATGAATTTCCAAGCATCTCTATTGCCATTGTTTCCTACACCATACCTCTTTTTTTGTGATATCTAGCTTGGTGGATGTATGTTCACAGTTTTCTCCCTCTTCCTTCCTTTTCACTTTAAAGCTCATTTAGTCAGATTTGATGACTCTAGGCAGATATATTCTTTCTGGCTCTTACTAGGTACACTCTCAAGGTGCCCCTGATTTCTACATTTTAAGCCAGGGTCTACAATACCAAATCATATTCTCAATACAATTTTAACCAGCTGTTCATTTCTTTGTAAATGCCCTTTCGAGTGGATAGTGGTGATAATAACACCGCCTGTGCTCTTAGTATCTTCAATTTTTCTGCCTAATGCTTAGCAATTCTTTTTTCAATACGTATCCAGAGAAGACATCTAAATAGAAATAATTATTAACATACACTAGACAATTTGGCACATGTTAATGCAGCTTGAGGAAAAAGCATGAGTAGATTTTCTTCAAAATCTATAGAAATGTAAAAAAAAGGGTTCATTTAAATCTGAGCTTTCTTGAATTATGTATCCATTACTCTGGGTTTGCCTTTGCTTTGAAGAGTAGTATTAGAAAATGAGTAATGCCTAATCTGTATGAAGACATTTTATAATCAAAACAATTTGACAGCAAAGTTAAATTAGTTCAACTCAATAAATACTTATTAAGAACTATTTGTGAGACATTATGGTAGGCTCTAGGGATACTTGAGTATTCAAATAATCAAATAAACCTATGACGTCATCAATGTGGATGTCTCCTCCTAGGATGCAGACCAAAACCCATCTATGCTTGTCCATCCTACCCTTTCTCATTCATATTCTCCCATAAGTTCACCACAGGAAGTCTGCCCAACATACTGTGGCCTTTTTTCATTTTCTCCTGGCACCAACAGATGACACTGAAGCATATGAGTTCTCAATCAGTTATCTCTCACTTTCCCCTGTCATCACCATGTAATAGACTAACATCCCATACCACATACCAAGACAAACTTTAAATCAGCATATGACTTAGACATAAAGGATGATAAACAAAGGAAAGGATCAAGGAAGACCTTTCAGATTTATAGAAAGGTTCAGGGATAGAGAGGATCACAGAAGATAAAGTGGACAACTTTGATTATATAAAATTAAAAAGTTTTTGCACAAACAAAAGCAAAGGAACTAAATTATAAAGGAAAAGATAACTGTGTGTGTAGGGTGGGGAGTGTGGGAGGGGTAGAACTTTACAGCAAGTTTCCCTGATAAAGATTTTATTTCCAAGATATGTCGGAAAGTGATTCAAATTTGTAAGAATAAAAGCCAATTTCCAATTGATAAATGATCAAAGGATATGAACAGGCAGTTGTCAAAGAAAGACATTCAAGCTATCAATTATCCTCTGCAATTACCCTATTCAAATCACTAATAGCTAGAGAAATTAAAGTAACTTATTAACAATTAAAGCAAATTAAATCAACTCTAAGGTTACAAACCATACTTTTCAGATTGAAAAGGCTGAAAAAAGAGAAAATGACAAATTTTGCACGAGATGTGGGAAAACAGGTACCTTAATACGTTGTTGGTAGAGCTGTGAATTTGGTCCAGCCACTGTGGAAAGCAAGCCAAATAGTGGCCAAAAAGTTACTCAGCTGTCCATAATCTTTGATCCAGTAATGCCGCTACTAGGTCAGCAACCCCAAAAAGATAAAAAAGGAAAAAAGACCTATGATATAAAATATATTTATATCATCTTTTTTACGTGGTGGCAAAAACTAGAAATTAAGGGGGTGCCCATCAATTAAAGAATGAATGAGCAAATTATAGTATGTAAAGGTAATAGAATACTATTCTGCCTACGAAATGATGGAGGGGATGATTTCAGAGAAACCTGGGAACACTTGTGAAATCCTAGGCCCAAAGCCCATTGACAAAGGACTTTCTCCTGATTGGTGGGCGTGAA
Organism: Phalanger gymnotis; assembly: GCA_028646595.1. Classification (NCBI taxonomy): domain Eukaryota; kingdom Metazoa; phylum Chordata; class Mammalia; order Diprotodontia; family Phalangeridae; genus Phalanger; species Phalanger gymnotis. The sequence goes on along the minus strand of CM053622.1, from coordinate 208,655,747 downwards.
TGCCTTGTCCCGCGTAAGGGATGAGGAAGAGTTGGTGAGAGTGGGAGAACTCAGGGAAACTCAGTTCTTATCCAAATCTCCTTCAAGCTTTGAATCACTTCGGGTGCTTTTGTTTCCCAGCTTCAAGAAGAAAGTTGGATGAAACCAACCCCATTTCAGGTTACTGAATGAGAAGACTGTGGGAAGATATGAGAAAAGCTCCATCATATCCCTATCCCCAGTTTGATACAGTAGAGATTTTGGTGAGTTTCCCTTTGGGTAAGATCTGAGACTCTCTCTTTTGACTAAACTAAGTTACCTCACTCCCAATGAGAGAGCTCCTTCACTCTGTATTGTCTGGTATATGTCATCCGATGTATACCTTATCTGATTTCTATTTTGCTAATGATTTGAATGAAAGGGTTTCTTGGCTACCTGTGATATATTTTTTCATTATGGAACTGGTATTTGGTAGGAAAGCCCTAGATATAGGGTTGGGGTTCTCATTTCACCACAATAATGACTCAGAATTTAGGCTGAACCTAATTATATCCCCTAGACTAACAAAATCTAAGCGAGAAGATAGATATAATTCTAGCCTTGTACCGTCTCTAATACTGAGGGGAGTAAAGTGACCTCTCCCTCCCACCTCCTGCATCCCCTCCTGGCAAGAATGAAAATCTCCCTGGGAGAAAAGGCTGGGGATGTCTATTCTGCCTCTTTTTGAGCTACACAGTTGGGGGGGGGGTCAATCCTCACAACACAAGGGGCCTTGCTACACACATTGGGTCTCATTTCATTTGTATGAACTGAGGGAGAATGAAGTGAGCAAAACCAGGAGAACAATTCATACCATAACGACAACATTGAAAAGACAAGCAGCTTTTAAGGACTTAAGAACTCCGATAAATGCAATGACAAAAATATAATTACAGAAGACCTATGGTGAAACCTGGTACACACTCTTAACAGGGTGATAGACTTAGAGTGTAAATAGAGACATATATATTTTGTGTATGTGGTCAATGAGGAATTTTGTGGGGTTTTTCAACCCTGAATATTTATTAAAAGGATTTTGTTTTTACTTTTTTTTTTTTCTAGTGAGGTGGGTGGGAGAGAAAACACATTTTTGTTAAATGGAAAAAAATTAATTTTAAGAATAAGTAGTCTCGTACATCTACTTCAACTGGGCCTAAATGTATTGTTATATCCTGGCACAATAAAATGAATATTCACACTGTGTAATTACAATGACTGAGTCTGGTCGCAGAAAAAAAGTTGATAAAAAGCAACTCCCTCCCTTTTCATGAAGAGGTGGGTGTCTATGAGTTTAGAATATTACCTATATTGTCAGATGTAGTAAATGTGTTGGTTGGTTTTATTGAACTTTTTTTTTCTCTTTTTGAATGCTACAAGGGAAAGTTCTCAGGGCAGAAGAATGGGAAGGATCTAGGTATCAATTATAAATTAAAAAGAATCAATGGAAATGATTCATGAATCATTTGACTATTATTGACTATAAAAAGTTAGGGTATCACTTAAAATTAGAACAAAAATAGTCCTTTTCAGCATGTGTATTATTGTGACTTTCAAAACAAAGATATATCATACAACATCTTAAGAACACCACAGAATCATTGAATTTTAGATTTGGAAGGGACCTCTGTGATCCAAGTGGGTGCCATCATATGCATAACCTAACCTAATCCTCACTATAACATTCCTAACAAATGGTCATCCAATAATGCATTCTACTCATTAGTGGTTTATACAATACGCTATTTTGGAGTAAGGTCAAACTATTCTATTTTAGGATAGATACACTCTTCATTGGTGAGTCAAACGTTGAATTTGTTCACTGGCTAAGGAATAGGCCTTCATTAAGTAAGGAAGTCTGAGAAGCATGCCCTTCGAATTCATTTAAACCCTAACCCTGAAAATTTAATTAAATAGGTACTTGTGAAAGAAGGAACAGAGTGGAAAGCTGCATTATGGCTAAAAAAATAAAACATTTTTCTTCATGTCTCCTGAATCTCTTCATCCTGAGACCTCTTTTGGGAAGCAAACTGAAATTATAGAATGTTGTGTGATGGGAGAAATGAAAAGAACTTTATATCCACAGACTGAGAAACGTAATACCCTGAGACCCAAGGGACTTGTGTTTTCATTCACAAGAGCTAGTGGAGGAACAATGCATGGCTGAACTCAGAGCAATTTCATTTCTTCTGCTAGTCTGGAAATGAAAACAACTCCCTGGGGAGGTTAAAACTTTATCACTGCCTTAAACAAGGTTAGTTGTTAAAGGATGTATTTTCTTCCACAATATTTAGGGAAAGAGTACAGCACAGTGAGGGGAAAAAACTGGGCTGGGAATCGGGATTTGGGTCCTGGTTCTGCCACTTATTAGTCATGTGCCCTTGAGGTATGACCTGCTGGACTCTGTAATAGAACATGTACCTTGTCTAAACTTTGGTGGCCTCATCTGCAGAAAGAAAGAAAGAAAGGAAGAAAGAAAGAAAAAAAGAAAGAAAGAAAGAAAAAGGAAGAAAGGGAGGAAAAGAGAGAGAGAGAGAGAAAGAGGAAGGAAGAAAGGAAGGAAGGGAGGAATACTAAGTAAGAGAGTAAACAAGCAAGAAAGAGGTAATTAAGAAACGTTTATAGGTAATTTTTTAGCTCTTAAGATTCTCTAATTCGTTGACAATGAGTACCTAATATGTAAAAATATAAACATATAAAAAGAAATTTCATCCTATACTTGTCCATTGCTCTACCCTGTGACAATTAGATTTTGGAAGTAAGCAGCTTGGCTGAAGCCAGAGAAGTTGAACTATTAATTAACCATAAAGATGTTTTTGACATATTAATGGATTATCTGGTTACCCTGTCATTGAGGCAGACTGGCAATAACGGGGGCAAATGGTAAAGAGTTATTGGGGAGGGGGCTTTGGGAATAATTGTGGATTCAGGGCTGGGGAGAGAACCCCAGGATAAGTGGAAGATTTGAAAGTGTTCATCCCATTAGAGAAGGAAGAGAAGAGAGAACTGGGTTGGCAAGAGCTGAACTAGATTAACTAGAACATGCTGAAGATACATAGCTTAGCGAGTGACTGAGTGTCCAGAACAAAGAAAGGGGCTAATGAATCGAGGTCTTTAGGCTGGCCTAGGAGTCATTAGCCCAATTAACTGGTTAGGGGATTGAAGTATTTCAACTTGAGGCCAAATCAGGGTAGGCCTGAAATTTAGATAGGCTAGAATTTTGCCTCTGACTGTCATTTTTACTGGGAAGACAGGACAGTGACCCTTAGGGTTAAGGCTAAGAAAGGGCCTTTCTATTGCAGAATTAGTGACAACAGAAAATGCCTGAGAAAGTTTTCTTAGGATTGTAAATCTATGCCAAGATACTTGAGTAATGTAGGATTGTGTACTTGTAGTTTTCCTGAGTATCATCTTCAAGCTGATAAATAGTTTGGGCATAGCAACCCTCCAAGACTATATCCTAAATAATAGAAGGGTTACTATCTTTATCCATGGAAGAAGGGCCCACACTGTGAAAATTTTGGCTCTTTGAAATATTCAGTTACGATTCTCCTCAGTTATATAGGGTATTTACCCTTAGTGTCCTACATATTTGATTAGTTGTACAGGTGGATGAAATCTGACTATGTTTTACTGTGGCAGATGCCGTGGAAAAGTGGTACCAATGAAGAAAGGAAAGTGAGGGGAAAGCTATGATCCTAAAATGTCAGACTTTAGAAAAGAACTCCAGAGCCACCATCATTACTTCTGCTCTATGAGCTGCCCAAGGCAAGCGGCAACAGAGATCTATGTAGGGAGCCTCCTGTTTGGGGGAACCCTACCATAATTGTGATATTAAAGTATAAAATGGTATGCGGTTGTTACTCATAGGTGATCAGAATAGGTGAACTGTGGTGTAGCAGAGGTCAGATTGGCCATTCCATATAATATATTCACAGTGATCCTTTCCCATTCCAGTCAACCACATAAGAGCTCTTGGAGACTTCTTCTAGCTTTATGGTGACCCAGCACTGAAAGGACTTTGCTTTTTGTTATGATGTGGCAAACCCCGAATGTTCCCTTGGTCCTCCTCTCTCCCATAACAGTAGCTGGGGCACTATAACTGGGAAAAGAGGAGAAAAACTGACTGATTCTGTCTTCCTTCAACTCTCCAGGGGACAAAATGTAGCCAAGACTTCTAATAAGGGATGGAGAGGGATGCATTTCCCCATGCCCTCGACATCATGACAACCATGCAAAAAGATGAGCTCGCGCCTGGGTCCCGGACTACTTTTCTTGTTTTTCTGTTTGTTCTTTACTGACTTTGGGTGAATAAGTATCTATCTCAAGTTAGACCTGTCCAGGCTTGGAAGTGAATTTATGAGTTTGAGAGGAGGTCCAGAGATCCTGGAACCCATTGACCCAGACATGAATGATGGCACAGGCAGAAGGTCCCAGGAATTTGGACTACAGACCTCTTAGAAAGGATGGCTACCAGCAAGAAGATTGGTTTAAGCCTAGCCATCTTATCATCTCAGACATGTATCAGGAGTTGTTTGGACACTGCAGGTTCCAGGTGAAATATGAAATACCTAGGTAGATTAAAATGCTTTATGTTCAGGGAGGTGTAGGCAAATGTGCCAAACTGAGGCCTGGACTGCAAAAGTCTGGAACCAAATTAAAATGTAATCGGCAAATGTTTAACAAAATAAATAAAAATACAACATAGATAATCCTAATTTGTTATTTTCTAAGTCAATATGTGGCCCATTGGGATGTATTTCTCTTCGAGTTTTACATTACTGATAAGGGTCCTGGAGTCAGGAGGGTCTAGATTCAAATCCTGCTTCAGTTACAAACTAGCCAGAAATAGTCTCGAAAACAAAAGGGATTTCATCTGAATGTGTAAAAATAGCAACTTTGTCCTGTGGACTTCTGAGACACAGGATTTTGTTTAAAGCATGTGGACTTTTCTTTTGCATACTTCCAAATTCCTCAGTAGCAATTAAAGGAGTAAATTATTTTTAAACCATCCAGTTCAGACCTACTAAAAAGCTCTCCTGGTGCTGCATATCTGGGCTAATCACTGTTTTCTGTTTTTGGACAACCTTCTCTCATCTCCTGGGCTGGCTCATGTCACCCCCCTTCCCTAAAATGGGCTCCTCACTACCACTACTGTTGTCTTTGCACTATACCTGCTGACTGAAATCTCTCCCTTTTTTCAAAACTCAGCTTAAAAAAACAACAGTAACACAAAACTCAGCTCAAGAGAAGCCTCCCCCATTTCTGGTCCCTCTTCAGTAAGGAACCTCTTCCTCCTTTCATTTCTCATAGCAACTTTTCCACCTCTCTTTTACTTACAGCACATTGTGCCTTGTACCATTCTTACTTTTTCACATAGCTTATCAACACAGCTTCCTTTATCCCATCTCCTTCTCCCATTATATTGTAAGCTCCTTGGCGTAGCATCTGGATCTTATTTCTTTTTTTCCCCTACCCAGACATAGCATGATACCGCACATAACATTAGGTACATGTCAATATTTATTGAATGGGATGAAGTAGAATGAAATGGAAGGGAATCGATTGGGTTTGCAAAATTCAAATGGAGCAATAATTAGAGATGCAGAAAATAGGATGCTTTGTACATATTTCTTTCATCTCTTCAATGATCTCCTCTATCCCTTGTTACCACATTGAGGCCTCATTTGTATCCCCCTGCCCCATCTTCCATGAAAGTTTGAACCAATAAATTGCAGTTTTCCTTCTAAGTCTTTTAACATCCCATGGGGACCATTGTGGTGAATAGGTCTTGTACATTTCTTTATTGCTCTTTTGAACACCTACAATTTTTATTCTTCAGGTATTATAGTACTCCATCCTATCCATGGCAATAGAGTATTGGTGCTTTTACATATTATTTATTTACATATAAATGTGTATCTGTGTGTTGATGTATCGATATATATGCATATAGTTAGATTTAGAAAACTATAGTGATTTTAATGGTCTCAAGCTGTTCTTTGACAAAAAAAACATACAAAAATATATATCTATGTATAACCCCCGTAAATCATATATAAATATATACATATATATGCATATATGATTTGTTTGGCTTTTTTGGTCAGGGAGAAGCTTGGGACAATTAAAATCACAAGCTGCTCTCTGACAAAAAATATTATTTGTATATATTCTTATACATATAATTACATCTGTATGTGTATATATAGGATGTTTTTGGGCTATATATCTATAGGATTTCCTTTTTGTCAGAGAGTAGCTTGGGACCATTAAAATCACTATGCAGTTTTCTAAATCAATTTTGTTTGTCCTCATTCTTCTGGTCAATTCTGGGCCCACTTCCTCTGAAAATCTGACCATGTCATCCTCACGCTCAAGAATCTTCAAAGTCTCCCTATTTCCTCTGGGATATAATACAAGCTTCTCTGTGTAGCACTTAAAAGCCTTCGCAATCTAGCTCCAAACTGTGTTTCTAGAAGAATCACACATTATTTCACTTCATATACTTTATAGTCTAGCCATAGACTTCCGTTTCTTGTACCTTACACATGACATTCGATCTTCTCCCATTCCTTTGTACAGGTCATTCCCCATGCCTAGAAATTGCTTCTTCTTCAGCTTTATTGCATAGAATCCTTAGTTTTCTTCAAAGCATCTTTAGGAACTCCCTCCAACAGGATGCCTTTCCTGATTCTCCCTATTTGTTACTGCTCTTCCCCCTCTCCCAATTAGTTTGTGTTTTGTTCATAATTACGCAATTAATTTGTGTGTTGTAATTTATTACAGATAGACAGATAGACAGACAGACAGATAGATAGATAGATAGATAGATAGATAGATAGATAGATAGATAGATAGATAGATGTAGATGGCTGGAAACAGAGATAGATGGATGGATAGATAGATTGTAAACTCTCTGAGAGCAGGGACTATCTTTTGCCTCTTTTTCTATCCCTAGCACTTAGCACAATGCTTGGCACATAATAAGCACTTAATAAATGTTTATTGATTAATAATATGTTATTTACTTTTATGTGTATTCTACGTACTTAGTGAATGCCTAGCTACCTACATGTTATCTCCGTTCCAACACCAATTAGAGAGTAGAGACTTTTTCCAGCATCTGGCATAGTGCCTGGCATATCGTAGGTGCTCAATAAACGTTTGTTGAATTGAAAAATGAGCTAAATCTTCAGCATCTGTCCAAAGACCATGTGCTAATGGACTAACTCACTGGGCTGCCTATTCCATTGCATACCATAGGCTAAACAATAAGCATTCTTCTTCTTAGGCACTTGATTTTTCCTTTGAAGATTATTATCTTTTCAGTGGTTGTGGATCTCTCTCTTAAGAGATTCTATAGCGGGGATGAGTAAACCACGGCCCACTGCCTGCTTTTGTATGGACTTCGAACCCAAAATAGGTCATACAATAACAGCCAACCCCTTTTCTATAGTATTCTGGGGCTTGATGCAATAAGTACAATATATTCTGCAAGTAAGAACATCTGGAACATCTGGCATCTAGGCTGTGCTTAATAAATATTTGCTGAAGGAATAAATGAATGCAGGAATGAATGCTTTCTTGCTTTTATTTTTATTTTTTTAAAAGTGAGTTTTTATTGCTGGCTTCTGTGTTTTACATGAGCATAGCTATCCCCAATATCTCTCACCTTACTCCCAGAGAGCCACCCCATATAAAAAAAATAGTGGTTTTTAAAGACAAAAAAAAGAAAAGGAAAAAATCAGCACGACTGATGAATACATTGAAAAATTCCCAAAACGTGCAATGTGTAACACTTATGGATTTCCCACCTTCACAAAGGGGTGGATTAGGGGTGTCTTTTCATATTCTTCATTTGAGTGCCGCTTGATCTTTATAATTGTTACATTCACTTTTGATTTTTTGGTGTGTGGTTGTTCTTTAAATTTATATTGTTGTAGTCATTTTGTATATTTTCTTGGTTCTGCTCACTTCACTCTGCATTAGTTCAAGTAGTTTTCCATGCTTCTCTGTATTCTTCATACATCATTTCTTACAGCACAGTAATATTCCATTGCATTCCTTTATTCAGGCAACTAAGTGGCTTAGTGGATAGAGTGCTGGGCCTAGAGTCAGCAAGACCTGAATTCGAATCTGGCCTTGGACACAGTAGCTGTGTAACTCTGGGCAAGTCACTTAACCTCTGATTGCCTTAGTTTCCTTAATTGTAAAATGAGAATAATAGTAGCACCTTTCTAGGGTTATTTTGAGGATAAAATGAGATAATATCTGTAGAACATTTAGCATGGTGTCTGACATACAGTAGGTGCTATATAAATGCTTATTCTTTTTCTCCCCATTAAATTTATGTACCACAATCTATTTAGCCGTTCTGTAATCAACGCACATCTAATGAATATAGTTTAAAAGTAGTGCTTAGTCATTAATTCCATTGGCAAAAATAAAAAAAATAGATCATCTAGTGCTATAAAAACATATTTGTGAATTTTTTCATTAAAAAAATCTCAGATCTTATTTAATTTGCAGAACATTCAAACCAACATTTGAATGTCAGCATGGGTGCAGCAACTTATTTGCAGCCATCTAAAAGGATTATTATAATTGGTTGTTTTATCCACAGATTCTGTTCCCTTTAATCTCTGTAGGAAGGTAAACAACAAACCTCTGTTGAGGTGCAGTAACACTTTGATCTCTAGTATCTGTTGCAAAGTAATAATTGATAAATATATATTTAAAACTAGACCATTATTAGATTTAGTAAGCATTTATTCATTCACTCATTTATTCCTTTATTCATTCAATAAAACATTTTTTAAGCATCTATGGCACACAGAACATAGGCATAGGTGTTTGGTGAAATATAAAGTTTGGATAGCTCTATCTTTTTTGAGCTGAGAGTCTACTAAGGATTCAAGATAGTAACATGGATTATAATTAATCTTTGAAATGTGGTTTACACCCATCATTCTCCTTTGACCCTCAAAACAACCCTATGAGATAGATGTGATTCCATTCATATGGGGAGTTGCCAGTGTGGAAACTCCCTCCACCATTGCAGGTTTTCAATCTGTCTGTAATGTAGTCATAGAGAATTGACAGGGTGCTAAAAGGGTGAGTAATTTGGCTACTGTCACACAGCTAGTATGCGTAAGAGAGCACTTAAGTCCAGTTCCTCCACGTTTCCAAGGCCAATGCTTTATCCCCTGTGCTACGCCTCTTCTCAATAATGCCTCACGTGGTTTTCATCTACATTTTATAGAGTCATTAAGTCATATATAGCTGGAGATTCAGGGTTCATCTACTCCTTCCCTCATTTTTTTGTGTTGCTGTTCAGTCATATCTGACTCATTGTGGTCCCATTTTGGGACTTTCTTGGCAAAGATACTGGAATGGCTGGCCATTTCCTTCTCCAGCTCATTTTATAGATAAGGAAACTGAGGCAAATAGGGTGAAGTGACTTGCTCAGGGTCACACAGCTATTAAGTGTCTGAGGCCGGCTTGTACTCAGGGAGATGAGTCATCCTGATTCCAAGTCCAGGGCTCTATCTGGTGCCAGATGTAGCTGCCCGGCCTCATTTTACAGGTAAGGAAACTGAACTCACCCATAATCACATAGTTCTGCTTCTTACTACCTTGGACAAATCACTTGAACTTTCCAGGACTCAATTTTCTCAAAAAACTAAGGAAGAAAAAAGGAGAAAAATAAAGATTGGACCAGATGGTCTCTAAGCCTTTTTTTCAGCCCTCTCCTATGATCCTAAGTGTTGGAGGAAGAAGTCAGACCTAGGCACTGAATCCAGATCCAGAGGTGTTGGCATTACATTCCACTGCCTTCATAACAGTTGGCCCTAACACACACAATGTTCGTGGAGGTTTGATAATCATTAACTAGATTAGCGTAACAACAACGTAAATGAGAAAGAAAAAAACCTCATCAAAACTGAATCTTGTAGAAGTAAAATGGTCAAGGCTGGTCTTCCAGAAGAGCTCAGAAAATGCAGAGGTAGAGAACCTAGGGGGGGGTGGTGAAATTTGCATATCCAGCAGCCCTGGATTAACGTGATTTTTAGTTTTTCTGAGTTGCCTTTTTTTTTCTTTTACTTTCGTTCTCTGGGACAAGGGATAAGTTCTTGGGTGGTGGATGGGGAGGGATACATTCAGAAGTTAAGATGTAAAGACAAAAGCTAGCAATCCCAATTAGTGTGTAAAACAGAGCTTTGGCGAGGAGGCAGCAAGGGTGTAGGGTAGGGGGGAGGAGGAACTCATTTAGTTTTAAATGAGGGTAAGAAAGGTCCTCATTTTTAATCCCCTAACCGCAAAAAAAAAAAAAAATCAAAACTTCTCACTGTGTTAGGTATGAAGTCATAAAAACAGATGCAACCCACAACTTAACGACTTAGGTATCTGTAAGGCACCTGTCAAAAGGGTCCTGAGGGACTGAAGACCAGGATTTTTATCATTTCATTGTAATGTCCTTTACCATCACTTTTATTTTTCTGCAGTAATCTTTATTTGAGGGCAATTAGGTGGCACAGTGGGTAGAGTGTTGGGTCTGGAGTCAGGAAGAAATCTTCCTGAATTCAAATCTGGCCTTAGACACTTACTAGCTGTGTTACTTTGGATACTTAACCATCTTTGCCTCAGTTTCTCATCTGCAAAATGAGCTGGAGAAGGAAATGGCAAACCACTCCAGTATCTTTGCCAAGAAAACCTCAAATGGGGTCAGGTAGGGTTAGGGTTGGACACGACTAAACAACAGCACACTTTTTATTTGAACCAGTTGAAAGCTGATGGGGACAAAAAGAGATTATGGCAAAAACAACAATAACACAAATTTGGTTCTTTTTCATGTTTTTGTGTTTAGTCAGCATAACTGATGTTTTTTAGATTGCTATGACAGGATCCTGCTGCTCAGCATTCCAAAGAAAACTAATGAGTGGCATTACTTTCATTTTATTTATTTTTAATTTTAATTTTCTTTTTTATTATGAACCTAACATAAAAAGATATGAACATTTCCATATACGAAGCACAGAAAAAGATTTATATGAAACCTCAAATCTTTGTTATTTATAGATTTTTTTTTAAAAGAGGACATATTAAATTTAACATGGCAGTTCCAACATTGCCTTGCGTGTGTGTGTTTCTTGCTCTTTTGGGGGTATTTTTTTTATTTGTTCTTTTTAATATATATTTTTGTTTATTTCACAAAATATTTCCCAATTACATGTAAAAAAAAGTTAACTGTTCATTTATGAAAATTTCGAGTTCCAAATTCTCTCCCTCCTTCCTACCCCTCTCATACCCGTTGAGAAGGCAAGCAATATATTAGCTATACATACGAAACCAGGCAAAACATATTAGCCACATTGACACTACTTTTTAAAACTTAATTCAGTCTCCTGTTTTCTTATACCATAGCCTACATTTGTTTCTCACTGTTAGATTTTCTTTTTTGTTTCACATCTTTTCAGAGTTGTATTCCCTAATACTTTAAAATTTAATAGTAAAATTTTAAATACTCTAAAAATAATGCAAAGAACAAAATCTCTGTAGCTGCCCTACCTGAGCTATAAACATGAGTACTTTGTTAATTATAATTGCTCATTAGAATTTAAGATGGATAGGAAGCATTCTGGTTGGATGTTGGTGATGTCATAGAATGTTAAGCAATCTTCTATGGTAGTCCTAGCTCCTGTGCTCTGAGGTATATTGACCTCAGAATGGTATATTTCAAGTGGATTATTGTAGTAATTATTTTTCTGTAATTAGTCAGCCTTTGGTTTTGTGCCTTACGATATCACTCAGACACCCTACAGCCATCCAGAATGTCATTGCTTATTGTGGCACTGATTAAATATTTATGAACAATGAACTTTGAGCTGTCATTTCTCTAATAGCTGCTCCAAGATAGGTGAAATTCTGAGCTTCGTGCCTGGCAGGCTTTTCCTCACCCTCAATACATTTTGCAGCCTCTATTGAGTGTCTGCTGAGGATTACACTGGAGTTGTGCTTTCTGTTTATCAATTCTATATACATTTTTCTAACCAAATCACGCCATGGGAATGGGAAAAGGTGGTATTTATCTCATTTTGTCACTTGTCTTGAACAATAAGAAAGGTTCAAAGCTTTGATCTCTCCCTCTGAGGAAGTCTTTTTGCTTTTATAGAAACTCGTGCTTATAGATGTGTTTTAGACTGTTTCTTTCTCTTTCTGTATTGGCAGGCCCTTATTTCTATCACTTTAGTTAGATTACTAGGGTGGGTTCATGTCCCTGGTCAACTGGGTTAATACATTAAAATGTGTAATAATGAAATAAAATGACCCTGAATGACAAGGGTTTTTATTCTTGGTCCCTAATCATGTCATATCCACCCACTTGTCACAAAGGGAGCATGGAATTTAATAAAAGTGAAATTCTGGAAAATATGGAGCTCAGTTAATAGGAAAAATAAGTATTCAGCAAAGCTATTTGGGAGGGACAGAGGGAGAGGGGATCTGGTAGCTGTATTAGCATCATCATAAATGTAATTTTTGCAGCTAGCCAGGGCTTGGAGGAAAAGCAAAAAAGGGAGTCTTGAAAAAAAGGTCTCTGTTTTTCCCCATCTCCTAGTAAATGTGGCTGGAAAACTAGATATATAACCACAATGGTCTGTTCCATACAGCCCATTCATGAATACTGTCTGAGGCATTCTGCATCACATTTAATCTAAAACAGGCCACCTACCTCTGCTTGTTGTGCGTTAATCTGATCTGTGGGCTTATCTTGTTTTCCCATTATTCCACAATCTGTGCTGCATGAAATGTATGCTCTGCTAATTAGATTGTGGCAACCCTGTCCCTGAAAGTCAAGAAGACCACAGCAACTGCTAATATTTTAAACAGAATGACCATTACAGTTGAGGCCAAATGGAACAATGACTTTCGCTCTCATGCAGACCTAAAATTGTAGTTAAATAAGTCTACAATGAGACAGCGATTCATTCATGCATTCAACAAGCCTTTATTAAGTGCTCACTATTTGCAAGGGACTATACTCCAGGGGATGATCCAAAGATGAAAAACTAAATGGGTCAGGAGCCAGTACAGTGAGGAATGTCTTGGTTGTTTGATGTAATCAAAGAAATTCAGCTTGGTGCTGAAATTGTAGGGAAGAAGAATTAATTTGGTGTTTTCAATTTAATTTAATTCTATTTAACAAGCCCTGGTTAGGCATTAATATGTCCTGCATTGTGCAAGTTGAATCTCTGGCTCAGAATTTACATATTGACTTCTCAACACTATATAAAAAGTAGAGACATCGGTGACTTTCAATGCCTTGACTGTCACAGGGGATCAGAGGAATGGAAGAGTGGGTGGGAGATGACCAGGTCCATTTGTCTCTTCTCCCTCCAATATCAGAGTATACCTAGTTCATCTTATAAAGGCAAATAATTATCTTAATTTTAAATATCCCTTGGGAAAAGATTTCATTAGCCCACTCAGTAATTAATTCCAAAGTTTAGCAAGTCTGAGCATGTCTCCCATGTCCTTGGTTTATAGCAAATGTTAAGTAAAAATGATCATTGCTCTTCCAAATTGGATAAAACGATAAAACAATTTCAGCTAGTGAATCCTTGGCATGAGTTGATTCTAGCGCCTCTGCTTTTAAGTTCAATAACATTGGGGTCAGATAAGGTGCATCTAGTTTTTATGGAGCTTTCCTGCCAGAAGAGGACATTTCCCCCACCTCTTTTATATTTTGGCTTGCTCAGCAGTTTTTTTGTGGTCCATGGCTCCAGGGAAAAGGCTGGGCTCTGAGGCAAATCTGGGCCATTTTGCTCTGCAGAAGCTGAAGGCAGGACCTATCTTGTTCAATTATTACCTAGTGGCAAAGAATTGGAAACTGAGGGGATGCCCATTAATTGGGAATTGGCTGAAAAAGTTATGGTATATGGTTGTGATGGTATACTATTTATTATAAGAAATAACAAGCAGGATACCTTCAGAAAAACCTGGGAAGACTCATATGAACTCATGCAAAGTGAAGTGAGCAAAACCAGGAGAACATTGTACATAGTAACAGCAATATGCTATGATGATCAACTGTGAATGATTTAGTGAACTCATTCTCAGCAATACAATGATCCAAGACAATTCTGAAGGGCTCACGATGAAAAATGCAATCCACTTCCACAGCAGAATTATAAAGTCTGAATGCAGATTGAGGCATACTTACAAAACTTTTTTTTATTATTGTTGGTGGTGTTTTCTTTTTGGTCTGTATTTTCTTTTGCAACCTGCTAATATGGAAATGTTTTGCATAATTGCACATGTGTAACCTCTATCAAATTGCTTGCTTCCCAAGGAAAGGGAGGGGAAGGAGGGAGGAGAGAATTTGGAATTCAAAATTTTTAAAAACGTTAAAATTTTTTGTTTAAACATGACTAATATGGAAATATTTTACATGATTGCACATATATAACCTATATCAAATTTTGATCATTTTGGGGGGGGGGGAGGGAGAAATATTTCAAACTCATAATTTAAAAAATGAATGTTAAAAATCGTCTTCATACCTAATCACAAAAATACTATTAAAATAAATAAAATTATGGGTTGACAGAAAAAAAATTTGTTTACATGTTAATGAGAAAAAATAAAATGAAAATAAAAATAAATTAATACCCAGGTTTTTCTTCTGCATATTTGTCAAACACAGAACCTTATAAATGCTACATCTTTTATTGAAGTTGCAGGGAGGCAGTATGGTATAGCAGAGAGGGTACTAAACTTTTAGTCAGAAAGACCTGAGTTCAGATCTTACTTCATACACTTAACAGCAAGAAGTAATCTAGAAAACCAGAGGAATTTCACTGGGTCTGAAAATTTGAAAATTCTTATCACTAATCAGGAACAGCTAGGTAGTATAGTGGATAGAGAGCTGGGCCTGGAGTCAGGAAGACTCGTCTTCCTGAGTTCAAATCTGACCCCAGACCGTTATTAGCTGTGTGATCCCAGCAAGTTACTTAACCTGTTTGCCTCAGTTTCCTCATCTGTAAAATGAGCTGGAGAAGGAAATGACAAGCCACTCTAGTATCTCAGCCAAGAAAATCCCAAATAGGGTCACAAAGAGTCAGACATGGCTGAACAACAACAAAACAAATTTCATCTTAGTTAACCACTCTTTAATTAATGTCTTAAAGACTTCCTGAAGAGGAAGAATGACACAAATCTTTGGCATTATTTTTATTTTGGTTTACACTTAATCTTAGGATTTTAGAGTTAGAACTTTTGTTAGAGAAGGCTCACTCCAACGTGCTTCGGTTTACAAATGAAGAAATGTACTCACGATGTTACTATTCAGAGTCAGGCCTCTCACCCAGGTCCTCTGACTCCAAATCTAGTGCTCTTTCTACCAGGATGAGGATATTTCCTTCCCCCTACCCTTTCCTGTCCCTTTTCTGTTTTGACCTGTTCAGCAGTTTTGGTGGTGAATGGCTCCAGGGCAAAGGTTGGCCTCTGAAGCAGGGTCTGGATGGCATCATATCAGGATGCCTTGCTCATTTGCTTACACCATCTGGACTCCTGGATGATTATTTGGCAGCTGTGCTTCAGCATGCTATTTAATTTTCTTGCATTATCCTAACATTAGATTCTTAGGTGTTGCTGCCTTCTCTCCAGGGCCTCAGGTGATGTATCTTCCTTCCCAAGGGGGGCAGTGACTCAGTAGCACTTTGCTTGAGAAGGCCTCAAAGCGATGAGCTGTAATGGCAGCTGTCTCATGTGTCTGCCCATTCATTATCACGTTTAGCTTAAAATTTTTTTCTGGTTTCTTTGAAACTTTTAACACCAGTGACTTGTTTTTGTCTTGGATTTCTAAGTACTGTTTTCATACAGCCACTAATATACTCAGCAAATTCATGTTTTATTGGAGAAAGGTTCCATTAATTGTTCCCATCTTTCTTATAATAGTAACAGTAGATGTTTGACTAGAGTTTATACTTCATAAAGTATTTTATCTCCTGTCTCATTTGATCTTCATAACAATCCTGTGAAGTCTGTAATGAAAGTACTTACAGTTTACAGATGAGGAAACTGTAAGAGATGGGGGGAAGGGTTTTGTTTCCATAGAGTTGAAGGAGTCCTTCTACCCCTCCCCCATCCCAGCTTTAGCAGAATGTAAGTCAGATGACTGGAACTATTTCCAGTCAGAGCTCTGATCTAGCAGAAACCAGGCCTCAGGTTGGTCAGGTGAAAGGTCAGAGGCTTGTGTGCATGATTCAATGAGCCATTTGAGGATGGCATGACGTAGGCAGTCAGGGGGTCGTATCTGGCCAATGAAGAGCCTGGTGGGAGAAGTCAATAAAAGGACTGGCATTCATCTGAGTCCTTTGTACTCTCCTGTACTCTGTTCAGGAGATGTACCCATGAATAAATGTAAAACATAATTAGAATGCCCCCACTTGGGTGGCATCCTTTCTCATGAGAAAGCAATAAAATTCCTTTCTACTTTCTACCTTGAGAAGCCTCTGAATTTAATTTGGGGAAGAGTTACTGTCCCACACAAAAGTCTCAGAGACATTATGTACTTTATCCAATGTCTCATACAGCTTATAAGTGGTAGAACCAGACTCCAAACCCAGCTCTTCTGACTCTAAGTCATGTGTACAATCCACTTTGCTACACTCTCCCATATACGTGCAAAAATCTATTTTATTCTGATGAATACAAATGATGAGGTTAAAGAAAATGATGAGGTAGGGAACCATAAGTTTTTAGGGGTGCTCGAGACCCCTCAATACCGACGCACCAAATCCTGTCAAATGGATTCGACTCAAGCCTTCTCAGCGAAGGAAAAAGACGAAGCTTATTAAAGATTTGTCATAATGGGTAGTCTTAAGAAATCTCACCATTTGTGACACTAACAAGGTGGGCTAGATTGAATATGAGTGCCTTCATGGAGGCAAGGTGGATCTTATATACAGAAAGATTGTGGGAAGGATTGAGGGGTGGTCAAGCAGTCTGGGGTGACTAGAAGAGGGGTTTAGGGAGGGATTTGAGGAGGAGTTTAAGGGGGATCTTGATGGAACTGGGATGACTAGAGGTTAAGACTCCAGGAAACAAGAGAATGGGATTTTGATGGGATCAAGGGTGGGAAGCAGCTGGACAATAGAGGGCTAGGCTAGGCAGAGATTTGGGCCTAGGTAATAAAAGGTTTATGGCCTTGGGCCAGACCAGATCTAGTGGGAAGATTCAAGGAGAGTCCAAGGGGGCTCCCAGAGACTGTACCCCCATCACAATGATCCACGAAAATTCCAAAGGTCTGTTGATGAAAAAATGCTGTTTGATAAGGTTTAGACTGTGGCAGCCCCTTGAGCTCCCCTTGAATCTTCCCAATGGATGGGGCATTTGCCTGGGTCCATAGGCCTTTCATTATTTTGAAATGGACAGACCAAGAAACATAGACCAGGCCAAATTAGAATATATATATTGAGCATCATTTATTTAGCCGGCGACTGTCCCATAGAAGGGAGCAGCCCCGAGCTCAAGAATCTAGGGCTTCTTATACATGAGCCTTGAGCAGGTGCAAGCAAGCAGTTACAAAAGCAGAGTATTGTGAGCATGTCTAGGCAGAGTATTGTGAGCGTGTCTAGGCTTGCCCATCTGGGGCCACACAGGGTCTTGAGCAAGACTCGGGGATTTACGCCAAGTATTTGTTGCAAGTAGCTAGGTCTGATCTCAAGACTCGGGGTTTTATGCCAAGTATTTGTTGCAGGTAGCTAGGTTGGATCTGGGATCACAGAGCTCCAGTAAGTGGAGTGTTACTGCACGCCCTTGAGCAAGAGGTCTGCAATCTGAGCACCTTCATGGAGGCAAGATGAAACTTATGTACTCAAAGATTGTGGGAGGGATCTAGGGTGGTCCTGGGGTGATGGGAGGAGGGGCTTAGGGAGTGTCTTGAGGAGGAGTCTAAGGAGGAGTTTGATGGGACTGGGGTGAGGTCAGACTCCAGGAACCAAGAGAATAGGATCAAGGGTGGGAGGTAGCTGAAGGCTACCTGAAGATAGCAGACAATGTAGGGCTAGGCTCGTTCAAGGGTAACAGATTTGGGCAGACACTTTGATAGGATCAAGGGTGGAAACTAGCCAGACAATGGAGGACTAGGCTAGGTTAAGAGTAACCTAGCCTAGAGATTTGGGCCTAGCAATAATGAAAGGCCTATGGCCCCAGACAAATGCCCCATCCAATGGGAAGATTCAAGGGGAGCTCAAGGGGGTTCCCACAATCTAAACCTCATTATATCCACCTCCAGAGAGAGAACTGATGAACTCTGGGTGCAAATTGAAATATAATTTTCTCACTTTATTTTTCTTGCTTTTTTTGAAATATGGCTAATATGGAAATACGTTATGCATGATTTCACATATATAATTGATATATTGTTTGACATCCCAGTGTGTAGGAGAGGGTGTGGGAGAGAACTTGAAATTCAAAATGTAACAAAAGAATGTCAAAAAGTAAAATAAAATGTTAAAATCTATTTTATTGACTAATAGCAAAAATTCATATTGATGGTTATTTAAGATCAAACACATTTGTCTCTATGATTTTTGATCCAAATTTCAACTACAATATTATAAACTTTACATGGCATTTTTCACACATTACCCACAGTGAATTTCACTGTAACACTATTAAGGCTAACACCATTAGCCCCATCTCAATAATGAAGAAGTTAAGGCTTGTTGTGGTACCTGAAAGAAAAACTCCCAGACATAGTTGGTAATCAACAGATTTTTGACTCATCACCTTGTTGTAACTCAAACCTTGGATACCATCTCCTTAATTGGAGGGTGAAGGGTGGACTACTAAACCTCTCTCAAAACTTTCATTTAGAGAGAATAGCAATTGGACTTCAGCTCTCTCCAGTATCCACTGGCAACTCTTCCTGGTTTCAACTCCATGGAACAAGCTGCTTCCTGATGTCCTCAGCAGCCCCACCCCGCTCCAATCCTCTTGTCCTTTCTCCTCTTTTCCAGTTTCCTTTTGTATGTTGTCTTCCCCCATTAGATTTAGATTGTAAATTCCTTGAGGGCTTGGACTGTCTTTCTTTTTTTTCGCTTGTATCTCTAGCACTTAGTTGCTGGGTGGCCAAACAAATTGTTGTTCAGTTGAGTCCCACTCTTCATGACCCCTTGGACCTTAGCATACCAATGATGTTGTCCATGGAGTTTTCTTGGCAAAGATACTGGAGTAGTCTGCCATTTCCTTCTCCAGTGGATTAAGGCAGAGGTTAAGTGACTTTACTAGGGTCACACAGCTAGTAAGTGTCTTTGGCTAGATTTAAACTCATGTGTTCCTGACTCCAGGCCAGCGCTCTATCCACAGAGTGACCTAGCTGCCTCCATGGCACATCAAAGGTACTTAATAAATGCCAAGCACATAGTAGGTACTTAAATGTTTATTGAGTTGAACTGAAGGGAGATGCACACATAGACATCTCTGAACTCATTTTCTATATGTTTTTGTTCATATGGAAAAGCAAAAAAATAAAATAAAATGAAACATAGGAATTACTTGCTTTATTCCACTTGGCCACACTGATAAGGTATTTTATGATAACAAGACATTCTTAATAACAGGATGCAGAAATATATAGGAATAAAAAATAATATTCTTATCATGAAGAAACTTCTGATTTAAAACGGTAAAGGCAATATATGGTACAGTCAATTATAACAGGTTATTGATATATAGCACAGACAATGAAATATAGTTAAGAAACATCTGTTCACATGATAGAGCATAGTTTTCCATTGATAAGAATTATTATACATATTTTTTGCTTTCCCTACAAACTAGAGCAATCCTGTTACAGCCAAAATAGAGTTACTTCTGCTCAAAGTTAGTAAAACTCCATTTCAGGCTAAATTATTTCCCCTGAATAAGTGGAACATTTGTATTTACTGACTCCAAATGTAGGACTCTTTTCATTTTGCCTCACTATTTACTGATCACATGTGATTGGCCATGTGTCTTTTATTGGTCATTCTAACTGTGTACTTTAACACTTCCAGAATCTATGGTAGGTTGGTGCTGGCATTCCCTCTACTGATGCCAATGACAACTTCTCCATGATATGTACTGAGTTTCTATGGCTGAAAAACACATTTCTCTGTGGCCAGACTGGTTAGATGCCTTTTCAAACTCACTTAGGATTGGCATTGGGTAACAGACAGCAGACGTGCTGTCCAGTCGATCAGAGGACTCAGACCCAAAGCCTTTCTACCCTGTTGGAACTTGCCAAAACTTGTGTTCCATAGGCATTGACTTCGAGAATGTAGGGGTGCTAGCACACTGAGGCTTAGAACAGAACTCTATGTCAAATGTCTGTGCCTGTGAACTGGATTTAAGTGAGGCAGAGTAGCACAAAGTTGTCAGCCTTACTCCCTACCAGAGTCACCAAAGTCCAGTGGTAAAACAGGTCAACAGCATTGGCAATGGCCTGGGATGCAGAGGATGGCCTTGGTGTCTTTGATGTTTGACCAAACTAAGCATCCCACAGTGCCTGCTATAGCCTCCTAAATTTCTATTGGAACAAATTGTTCTCATCTGCGCATTCCACCAGGGAAAGTCTTCACATTCTTGGAGTAGACACCCCCTATCTAATTGACAGTTTGAGGCCTGTTGGTTATCCTCAACCTGGTTAACCTGGTAACCGGTCAGTTACTTTCGTTGAGGTGATATGTATATGTAATGGACGGCTAGGTGGTGTAATGGAGAACACCAGCCCTGGAGTCAGGAGGACCAGAGTTCAAATCCAGCTCAGACACTTACTAGCTGTGTGACCCTGGGCAAGTCATGTAACCCTGTTTGCCTCAGTTTCCTCACCTGTAAGATGAGCTGGAGAAGGAAATGGCAAACCACCCCAACATCTTTGCCAAGAAAACTCCAAATGGGGTCGCAGAGAGTCAGACATGATTGCAAAAATGACTCAACAGCAATGTATGTGTAAAATTGTTCAACATATGAATTGGCAAATTAATTTAACCTCGCCAGTAGTGTTCATCTAGAGCAACAGCTGTTTTTCAGATAGTCTCTGGAGGTTAGCTTCTTTAAGAGGACATTTATTTTTCATCAGAGCTTTCATGTGCCAAGGGTAGAGTGGATTTCCTAATCCCTTCTCTTCAGTGCTTGTTTTTAAATGTGATCCTGGGAAAATACCACCTGACTTAATGAAATGTTGGCTATGGGTTTACTGTGATGAGTGGAAATTATGATGATGACTCTTGACATTAATTTGACAGTCAAAAGTGAAGGTTTTTTCTTGAATCACTTTAATAATTGCCTCAGTTCTCCTCTTGGCTTTGAAAGTGAAGACACTGTGGCTAGCCTCAGTGAGACTGTGGTCGAGTGGAGCCACACAAGCCACATCCCTCTGGATATCCTCCTTCTGTGAGCTATTTACATTGTCATATCAGTCAACAAACATTTATTAAGTGTTTACTAGGTGCCAGGTACAGTGATGAGCACTAGGGATATGAAGAAAGGCAAAACACAGTCTGACCTCAAGGAGCTCACAGTTTAATGGGGGAGGAGGGAAGAGAAGGGGGCATAGGCATTTCCTGAGTGGCTACTCTGTGCCAGGCACTGGGCTAAGCACTTCATAAATATTACCTCATTTGATTCTTACAACAACCCTATAAGGTAGGTGCTAAAAAAATAAGGTAAATCCTTATTTTACAGATGAGAAAACTGAGGCAGAGAGTGGTTAAGTTGCCCAGGTTACTCAGCTAGCATCTGAGGAAAGATTGAATTCAGGGCTTCTTGCCTGTAAACACAGAGCTCTACCCGCTTTGCTACCTCTAATGAGAAGAGACAACTTAAAAAAAATACATGATACAAAAGTGCAAGAGAGAAGCAACCTCAGAGGCATGCATTAACAGTGGGAAGGAGATGGGATGGAGAGGCAGGAGGAACAGGAAAGACCTCGTGCAGAAGCAGATTCTGGGAAGCCAACGGGGCAAGGTGAGGAGGGAGAACGTTCCAGGGATGGGAGATGGACGGTGAAAAGGCAGGGAATAAGGAGATAGAAGGATATAGATTCATAGGATCATATTATCTAGAGCTGGAAGGGATCTCAGAGACCATCTACTCTACCTCCTTCATTTTACAGATGAAGAAACTGAGACCAAGGGAGGAGAAATGATGTCCCAAGGGATAGGGCCAGTATTGACACCTACGTGCTCTGGGTCCAGACTCAGCACTCTCTACCCTATACAATGCTACCTCCTAATTATCTTTTGCTTGCCCTTCGGTGAAATTTCAGACTTGCTTATTACCATGACTGGCCCTAGGAAAAAAAACTTGTAAACAAGGCAGTTCCCTTCCTCATTTTTTTGTACCTTTCCTTCCACAATCTCCATTCTTCATACTTTTTGGCATCTGTCCACCATGGATGACATACTGGCCATGGCCATGCATGGCCCTCTGTGGCCAAGCTTCTCTTATTGAAAGTTATCTTCCTTTGACAATTGTAAGTATTTATTGACTGTCTACCAATGAATAAACATTTATTAAGTGCTTACTATGTGCCAGGCACTGTGCTAAGTACTGGTGATACAAAAAGAAGCAAAAAACATTCTGTTCCCTCAAGCAGCTTACAATCTAATGGGAGAGACAAAATTCAAACCAATATATACAAAGCAAGTTACATATGGGATAAACAGGAGATAATTAACAGGGGGAAGGCACTAGAAATAAGGGTTGGGGAAGTCTTGCTGTAAAAGATGGGAGTATAGTTGGGACTTGAGGACCCAAGGAAATCAGCAGTCAGGGCAGAGGAGGAAGAGCATCTCAGCCATAGGAAACAGCCAAAGAAAATGATTGGAGGTGAGAGGTGGAGTGTCTTGTTTGTGAAACAGCCAGAAAGCCTTATCACTGGATCGAAAAATGTATTGTGGGACGTAAAGGATAAGAAGATGGGAAAAGCAGGTTATGGAGGGCTTTGGATGCCAAACGAAAGACTTTGTATTTGATCCTGGAAGTAATACTGAGTAGGGGCATGGCATGTTCAGACCTGCACTTTAGGAAAATCACTTTGGTGACTGAATGTTGGATGGATTGGAGTGGGGAGAGACTTGAGGCAGGCAGACCCACCAGCAGCTGTTGTAATAATCCCAGTGAGAGGTGATTAGGACCTACACTAGGGTAATGGCAGTGTCAGAGGAGAGAAGAAGTGTATACAAGAGATGCAGCAAAGGTGAAATCAACAGGTCTTGGTAACGGCTTTGATTATGGGGGTGAAATAGTGAGGAATCCAGGATGACTCCTAGGTTGTGAGCCTGAGAGACTGGGAGGATGGTGTTGCCCTCCACAGTGATAAGGAAGGGAGGAGAAAGGAAGGTGTAGGGGGAAAGATAATGAATCCTGTTTAGACATGCTGAATTTAAGCTGTTTACTGGACATCCAGTTTGAAGTGCTCAAAGCCAATTAGAGATGCAAGATTTGAGGTCATCAGAGAGACTGGAGCAGGAAAAGAAGATTTGAGAATCATTAGCATAGGGGTGGTAATTAAAACACCAAATTAAGTAGTATAGAAGGAGAAGAAAAGAAGACCCTGGATAGAACCCTGAGGGACACCTATGGTTAGAGGGCATGAACTGGATGAGGACCATCAAGGGAGCCTGAGAAGGAGTGGTCGGAGCTAGGAGGAATCTAGGAGAGAGGAGGTATGCCGAAAATCCAGAGAGAAGAGAATATCCAGGAAGAGAGAGTGATCAACAGTGTCAAAGGCTGCAGAGAGGTCAAGGAGAATGAGGACTGAGAAAAGGCCATTGGATTCGGCAACTAAGAGACCACCGATAATTTTGGGGAGGGCAATTTTGACAGAATGATAAGTTCAGAAACCCCACTGCAAAGGTTAACCCCTTAAAAAGAGAGT
The DNA here is from genome assembly GCA_028646595.1 of Phalanger gymnotis. Taxonomy (NCBI): domain Eukaryota; kingdom Metazoa; phylum Chordata; class Mammalia; order Diprotodontia; family Phalangeridae; genus Phalanger; species Phalanger gymnotis. The sequence goes on along the minus strand of CM053622.1, from coordinate 208,631,800 downwards.
GGGAGAAGAGAAAGTGAAGGCACCTATTGGTAGAGTTTTGTAAGAGAAAGCAGAGAGAGTTGCTTCAGTACTTCGCAGTCTGCTATTCAAAATCTAAGACCTTATAATCTAATTGGAGGAGGAAGTTTTACGTTCAGATGAAATAATTAGAGAACAATGAAATGTCTGAGATGCACTGTGTTCTTCTTCCCCTCTTCCAAACACAAATATCTTTCTCCTCATGTGGAGCTCACTCACTTCATTCACAACCCAAACCTTATAGATTATCTAGCATGGGTTCCCAAAGTGGGTGACACTGCCCCCTGGAGGATGCTGAAATGATTCAGGGGGGCAGTAGTAGCTTTGGGGTGCAATTGGGGGGTGTTGAATAAAAATATGGAGGCTGTGGAAGCATAAGGGAAAAAGAGAGGATAAGAAAAATTTGAAAACCATTTGTACATGTTTCCTCTGGTGTACAACAGAGTTAAAGTCATAGTGATTACATTATTTTCCAAATAAACACACAAAATGCAAGTTATAACTAATCAATGGTCAAGTCCGCCAACAGGTCTTAACAAGCAAGTGTTGGCAAGCAAGTATGTCCCACATTGTCGGGAAGTTCAGCATGCATTAGCAGGAATATACAATATGATACTATATGGTTATATGACACAATATTACATGCTCAAAACTTCAATGCAGGAAAAACCCCACAAACTTACAATAAACTATTAAATTTCAGATGTGTCATTAAAAAATTTTATATTTTTTGAAATGATTCAAATTTCAAAAAAACTTCTAAAGGGCTAATAGAAGTAGATTTCTCAGGGGGCTGGGGGCACTGAGTCATTTTTTTTTAATGTGGGCGGCAGGCCAAATAAGTTTGGGAACCTCTAATCTAGTCGAATGTCCTCTTTTATGGATGAGAAAACCGAGGCCCAGAGAAATTAACTTGATATATTTAAGGTCACACAAGTACTAAGTGGCAGAGTCTGCATTCGAATCCAGGTCCCCTGATTCAAATCAAGGGCTTTTTCTACTTCATCTTGTGTTCAAGATGTCAATTACCTATTTCATAATTAACAGTGATTGATTAAATATTCTTATTCTTCATTTTTAGTAGGTATATTTTATAGAAAAAGAAACAATGACTAAATTACTTGTCATTCTGTGTTCTTGGTTATCCATGCCCAAGAAGACAAACTAACACATTTGATCACACAACTATAAACCAAGCACTATTATTCACCTGGTGACAACCTAATTTTAGATATAGGGCTCTGGCCCTACAGATGCAGATATATGAAGTGACTTCAGGGGTACTGAGGGAGAGATGGGAAGGGAAGGGAATAGCTATATAAAGCCTACTACATGCCAGGTACCATGGTAAGGGCTTTACAAGTATTCCATTTAATAATAATGATAATGATAGCTAACATGTATATAGGGCTTACTATGTGCCAGGTACTATGCTAAGTGCCTTATAATTATTATCTCATTTAATAATAATAATATTAGCTAACATTTGCATAGCACTTATTTATTATTATTAATTACATGAGATAATAATAGCTAACATTTGTATAGCACCTCCCCCCATGGATCATTGCCTCTTCATGGTAGAGAGGGTTACTTAGCACAATGAAATTATGAGCTGTGCTGTTCAGGGTTGCCAAAGACAGACAGGTCACAGTGGAGAGTTCTGACAAAAAGTGATCCACTGGAGAAGGAAATGGCAAACCACTCCAATATCTTTGCCAAGAAAACCCCATGGATAGTGTCTGAATAATAAAAGAGATGACATCAGAGGATGAGCCCCTCAGGTCAGAAGGTGTCCAGTACACTACTGGGGAAGAGTGGAGGACAACTACAAGTAGCTCCAGTACTGATTAAGCAGCTGGGCCAATGCTGAAAGGAAGCTTAGCTGTGGATGCATCTGGTAATGAAAGGAAAGTCCAATACCATAAAGATTAATATTGCATAGGAACCTGGAATGTAAGATCTATGAACCAAGCTGGATGTGGTCAAATAGGAGATGGAGACCAAGATGGCGGCTGGAAAGCAGGGACTAGCGTGAGTTCCCCACCAAGTCCCTCCAAAAACCTATAAAAATTGGCTCTGAACCAATTCTAGAACTGCAGAACCCACAAAATAAGGATGCGAGAAAACCATGAAAAACAAGTCAATGACTGGCTAAAGGAGACCCAAAAAATACTGAAAAATATACTGAAGAAAACAACACCTTAAAAAATAGACTAACTCAAATGGCAAAAGAGCTCCAAAAAGCCAACAAGGAGAAGAATGCCTTGAAAGGCAGAATTAGCCAAATGAAAAATGAGGTCCAAAAGACCACTGAAGAAAATACTACCTTAAAAATTAGATTGGAGCAAGTAGAAGCTAGTGACTTCATGAGAAATCAAGATATTATCAAACAGAA
>CM053622.1:208605111-208628884 GCA_028646595.1 Phalanger gymnotis | reverse complement strand
GAGTTAAAATTGTGGGTCATCCAAAGGATAGTATAGACATACATGATGGTATAAATAGGCGTGTTATTCATTATGAATTTCATATAAAAAGTAGTGAAAAGAGATATGAAAGAGAAGATGAATGTAAAACAAAGTTCCATCATATTATAAAAATGTGAGGTGACATAACTTGAACATAAACTTGAACTTGTACTCATGTCATATTAAGAGACCCAGAGGAAAGGTTCTCCACCCTGTTGGGCTTGGCCTCCTTGGGAGCATCTATGGGAGGACATGGGCAAGGGCAAGTTTTGCACTGTCAGAATCAGCACCCACATGAATGATGCCACCAATTCACTGAAGTGAATCCCCAAGGAATCCTCAAGAGGCCCACCAAACTTTAGTCATTCAAGGACAAAAAATTTATAATGAACGCTAAAAAAGGCTCTTTTGGGATCATATCATTGGCCTCACATAAGTGATTGAAAGCTGGCTGGCCTAAATGAGACCACGTTTAAATTTTACGAGGGGCTCTCTTAAAGAAGACATAGGATTTAGGTGACCTTAGGTTTCTCAGTCTTCAGGCCACTAAATAACTTACTATTTCTTTACAGAAGTCATTTAAAAAGAAGCAAAGGTTCACTAAAATCAGGGATACGTGAAAGCCGGTCAATAGATGATGAGCCATTAGTGTTGCAACATGCCAGGAAATGAAATAAGGGGCAGACAAACAAGCAAGAAACAGAAATGGAGAGCTATTTTGGTGATTAATTACTATTTTCAACCAGACTCATGAGCTTAATTATCTGTTATAGGCATGTGAATTTGGTCAGCTGTCTCTAGGTAGCTAACTTTAACTCTTCTCTAAAAGCATCCTGCTGTTATCAGAAGATTGCCCATGGAAAGGAAGGGAGGGTGGGTGCTAAGGAAGGGAAGTAAATCTTTCCTGTGGTCAAAAGATAAACTGAAACTAAACTTATTATTTGGGGGTGGGGAGGGGCTAAAGAGGTGCCTTGTTTAAAGCTTTTAAAATGAAAGAGTCTGATGACTCATGTTGGAAATAGATGGATGTCCTCTTGATTTCCGAGAGAATTCTCAACCACCCACAAGATGCTAGACTTGGTTCTTCCTCATCTGGATGATTTTGGAACATAATATTCTGAGGCAGAATTAAATTCGCTTCTGCTTAGAAGTTAATGTACCAGAGCAGTCACAGTTGTTTGAGTTCACCTATGAGTTCACAAATTCCCACCCTCAGATAAAAATAAGAATGCAAGAAACATGAAGTAAACTAGCATGAGCTCATTTGCAAGCAGGGAAGAATTCCCTATCTTGCTCCCTAGGGCTTTAATTTGTTTTGGCCTTTTGGACATTGAAAGATTTAAGTGGTGTTCTTTGTTTTCTATTCTTAGGTTGTAGTGCATTCTTTCTGATTGTGAGTTTGAAGAAGAAAAGGATTGGTTTTATAGGAATCCTATGAAACAGGAGGTGTGGGAGGGCTCTTTCAAAATTAGCATCTTATGTTTGTCCCAGTCATGTGACAGACATACAATAGAACAAGTGGAAAAGTATTCGTATCCAGAACCAGAGCTCCAAATACATCCTTCAATATATTTGGTGACAGCTTTTCTACTATGATGTCCATTTAATTCCAGAAAGACTAAGGTGCTTCTTTCCCTCCCCCACTCCCCCATTCCCCACCCCCTGGTTTCACAAAATAATGAGTGGCCAAGCAGAGCTCTCTCTTTTATTTTTTTCTGAAACAAACTTTAATGGATTCGTTTCTCAACTTTGTATAGTGAAGCCCCTTTTTTACAGGAAAACATCGTCATGGCCATCTCAAACTTTTCATAAACAATCTATGCAAATAATTTAGTTCATATTTTATTTAAATAAAATTAAGAATTCACTGAAATTTTATAACAACAGAAACTATTGCTTGTAGATCTGTTTTGTACTCCCATATAAAATCATTTTCATTTACCAAATCCATCAATTATATTGAAATCTTGTCTCGAGATGGAATTGCAATCAATAGATTTGCAAAGGAACATATCTTTCTTAACATAAATTTCAATAACAAACCATACATATGTCATATATGCCTACATATCCAATCAAATCTGTTGTTTTATCCACTGGAAATGCAAAATAGGAGGATTTTAGTTCCTTGGTTAACTGGTCACAAAGGTCTTCCAACATACAAGTAATTATCCTTCTCATTGTATTATCTGCAAGTGAAACCACTTGAAGCTGCTTTAAATAAGATTTACTAAGCAATGTTTTGATTATATCAATAGCTGCTGCTAGCGCCCAGGTTTCTCCTATTGAATGAGGCTTTGTACACTTAACAATTCTGTAAACAACTTCATATAGTGTGAGCAGTCTTTTTGATTTCACAGACATAGTTATGGAAAATGTTTTTCCCTGACTCTAAAAGCATCTAATTGTCTCTAGAAAAAAATGATCAGATTTCATGCTATCTATGATGAAAGCATTCATACAAAACAAACAGGATCATAGATATAAAGCTGAAAGGAACTTAGAGCTCATTCAGCTCAACCCTCTCACTTTACAGATGAGGAAACAGAGACCCAAGGAGGCTAAATGACGGGTAGTGAAATCAGGATTTGAACTCAGGTCCAATAACTTTAGTTCAGTGCTTTGAGTTCTTTCCACATTACTACATTATCTCCAACAACATTTACAACCATGTAAGTTACAAATACCAATAATATATATAATCTGTATTAAATTGCTTACTAATTTAGGGAGGGCAAGTGGAGGTAGGGAGAAAATTTGGAACTCAAAGTTTATAGAAAATGAATGTTAGGGACAGGTAGATGGTACAGTGCAGTCAGGAGGACCTGAGTTCAAATCCATCCTCAGAAACTTAATAGCTGTATGACCCTAGACACATCACTTAATACCAATTGCTTCCACTAAAAAAATATTAAAAATTGTCTTTACTTGCAATTGGAAAAAAATAAAATACTATTTAAAATACCAATGATAGAATTGAATTATATTTTCTGGATTTGGCTTTAAAGTTTTTGTTTCTGCTACTTTAGCTCTCTATTGTTTTCACTTGTATTAGGTTCAGCTGCTCGGTAGATTTTTTTTTCTTCAAGCCAGTTATGTGTTTATCTATCACGAAAGGATATTATTTCACTTTATAAAGTAGACACAACAAAATTAAGACAATTAAATATAATTCTTAGTAATTTCAAATAGTTACCTATAACCACTTGTCAGTTATTTTATTTTTTTAAGAGCTGCAGTTTTCAAAAAAATGAAATTATTATGCTGTACTTAGCAAAATGAATAATGCTGAGAAGTACAATAGCCATTATAGGACTTTTACCTTCTGTGTAAAGATTATATAAATTCAAGGATGCGCCCTTCACCCAAGCAGCAAGTAGCACAATGACCCAGCTCACTGACTGATGGCGACAATGACAGATGGCATCCTCAGTGAGAATCCACAAATTTGGCCCCTTTTGAAGCTGGGTAGCACAGTGCTGCATGTGGAGTCAGAAGGACCTCATTTCAAATCCAGCCTTTGACACTCACTAGCTCTGCGATTCTGCTCAAGCCACTTAACTGCTCTGTGCCTCAGTTTCCTCAATTGTCAAATGGGGAGAAAGATAGCATTGACTTCCCAGGGTTTATGAAATGAGATGATATTTGTAAAGCAAACCTTAAAGCACTCTATAAATCCTAGCTATTACTATTATTACTATTCACTGCATTCAGTCAGTTGAAATGAATCAACGATGTTAGTCTTGCTTTTATTGACTTTAATTTGAAGTAATTTTCACTAAAAAAGGGAGTGTATTTATATGGGAGTTATACTAAAAAATATCCAATAATTTTTGCCATTGTGTTATGTTATGTAACTCCTCCCCAGTTCGCCCTTGGGGACTGTACCTGACTGCTTGGGAAACTTCATAATGGATTAATTTTCCTTTCATCTTTTTTATAGAATTAAAGTATTTTGGTGTAAATGAGAGGAGGATCTGAAAACCTTAAAAATCTTTGTTCCTTTGATCTTCCCTAGCCCCCCCTTATTTAGTGAATTTTGCGCAAGAGGAAAGAGAAAGGTATGAAGGCAGCATGTGTACCTCATACTGTCTCGCTACCTGATACTTGTTTTTATACTATGTTCCTTTCAGTCTTTTGTTACTGCAAATGCCAAAATGAAGATTACCCCCACCAAGATTAATATTTTATATTTCATCTCTTCTGCTTATGCTGTACCTGATATCCCAGACTAGACTTGGACAAGGTTAATTAAGTAGAATGTTTTGCTTCATAGGCTCTGTCTTTTCTCCCTGTTTTATCTTCTTGATTTAATCTTGGTTCCTGATCAGAGATCTTAATGCAGTTTCTAGTGGGAATGCTGCCAGGGGCAAGGGTAAGAGGGGAGGAGGAGGAAAGTTGATTAAGAAGTTTCCAGATCAATACGATAAACTTTTTAGGAGGAAAGTGTTCCCTTGGAATTTTTGACTATCCATGCTGTTCTCTATGAATGTTGTAGATATGACTAGTGGCACTTCCTTAAGCATACAAAAGACAAGGCCTGATTAAGTGTCAGTGACTGGGGCTGCCCCAAGATGATGAATTGGTTGGTTTTAATCCACCCTTTGGTGTCTACTAGAGATGGGTTTCAGTGACTGGAGATGTCTTCAAAACTGCTGGCTGGAACTCTGGAGAACACAGACTCAATTGAGAGGAGCTAGACTTTGTGTTGCTTTATAAGAGTGAACTTATAGACCATCTCAGTCAGTCCTTTTTAAAGCTTTCTTTTCTGAGAGATCCTTATATTGCAGAAAAACTGAGTGAGTATAGGCCCTGGAGGTGGGGAGGAAGAGAAATAGGCAGGAGCCATTAACAGTGCCTTAAGGCAGAAGTGCAGGGGAGCTTCCTGTGCCTCTCTATTTGACCAGACAGGAGGATATTGGCTACCATTTGCCACTTTCATTCCCTTTTCTGAGCACATCAGAGACTAAGAGACCTGAAAATGGACTTTTCTGGCCCAATAAATGGAAGTCAGGGCAGTTATAGAAAACTAAAATTTCCTGCGGAAGTATATAACTACCTAAGGCCAACATATGGCCTGAGAGTAGTTAATAGACAAAGTTATTTTTTTAATATTTTATTTTTTTACCAATTACATGTAAAGACAATTTTTAACATTCATTTTTAAAAATTCTGAGGTCCAAATTCTCTCCTCCGTCCAACCACCCTCCCTGAGATGGTGAGCAGTTTGAAAAAGTTTGTACGTGTAAAATCATGCAAAACATATTTCCATATTAGTCATGTTGAAAGAAGACAGACAAAAAAAGTGAAAAATAGTAAGTTTTGATCTTCATTCAGACTCCATCAGTTTTTTCTCTGAAGGTGGATAAAATTTTTCATCATGAGTCCTTTGGAACTGTCTTAGATCTTTGTATCGTTGAGAATAACCAAGTCATTCACAGTCGATCATCGTACTATCTTGATGTTACTGTGTACAATGTTCTCCTGGTTCTGCTTACTTCACTTGGTATCAGTTCGTGTAAATAGACAAAATTATTTCTAAAACCCAGCTATGTAATGACAGAAGAGGATGTTTCTTAGCTAGTATGATGCCAGAATCTAGCCTTCTAGCCAGAGCAGTGAAGGGTTAATGGAATATGAAGCTCTTCCCTGTCCATTAATAGGCCCGTGTGACTATATGTGTTCCCTTTTCCTCCTTGGAACAGGAGACGCGTTCCCAGGTTTAAAGGGTGCACATGTATTTTACCTTATGGATGTTTTGCTCCTTTGAACTCTTTCCCTGTTCACAGCCGTGATATGTCCTGTGCTGAGTCACATAGAGCCAGCTAAGCACATAGGCCATCATGCCTTTCTGCACTGAGCCAATCAGGTGCCGTATGTATATATCCTGGAAGACTGATATAGCCAGTAGGGAACTCCCTGGAGAGGGACTCACCCACAAGAAGGACACTTAGCTTAAGACTTTTTTGATTTCCTAGATTAGAAGGAGCTCCTGGCTGTGAATGAGAATTTAAGACGATGGCACTCCCCAGTCTGGTGACATGTGTAGATATTTCTGTTGCTCTGTTGAGCTTTGTTTTTCTATATTTCTATCATGATGTTTTGTCTTGTCCTAGTGTGCATAATAAATCTGCTAGTTTAGTTTTGAGTGAAGAGTGCTTATTATACCTTGTGATTTGATCCTTAAAATATATATATATATATATATAGATACATATTCATAGCAGCTGCTCATATTGATCGTATTGCTGATACAAGAAGGGAGACTTCTTGCATAATGCTAGCCTTAAACAGGGTGGGGCTGATGTTCCATGAGTGCCGTGAAGTTTTGAGAAAGGCAAGCTGGTCTTCTAGAAAGAGGAGAGTTCTTGAACAGCCTATCTCTTGGAAGGAGAAGAGAATTTCCCATGTGGCCACCATAACTGGAGGATCAGTAGAGGACTAAAATCATGATATGGGAAGCAGAAGACCTCTACTTGGCCCCATCCTATTCCTTCAAGTATTCAGACAGTGAAGCTGCTAGGTGGCACAGTGGATAGAATGCTTGCTCTGGAGTGAAGATGCATCTTTCTGAGTTCGAATCTGACCTCAGACACTAGCTGTGTCATTTAACCCAGTTTGCCTCAGTTTTCTCATCTATAAAATGGGCTGGAGAAGGAAATGTGAAACCGCTCTGGTATCTTTGCCAAGAAAACTTCAAATGGAGTCATGGAGAGTTAGACGCCACTGTACAACAACATATATACATATGCATAGATATGTGTGTATAAATACACTCACGTATATTATACACACACCCATATACAAATGGGCTCTATAGATTGTTCGTTGAATGTCATTTCATAGGTTGGATGATGGATATTTTGCATCTACTTGGTCTTTCCTTTGTGGATCATTAGGCCGAGCTGTCCTGAATGACTGAATTTTACCGAATAAGATCACCAGTCTTTCAAGGCTCACTTTCAAGGCAACAGATATTGATGCATAAGATGTAGTTATTCATATGATACTATTTCACTTATTGTGAGCCACTAGTCCAGTACAAGGTGACCAAAAGTCTTATGAAATGATAATTCTCGTTGTCTTTGGACAAGCTACAAAACTACCTCTGTCAGCTGCTTCACTTCCTCAAGGAGAACCTGTGAGCCCTCCTTCCATATTTGGTAGTAACTTCCATCTTCCGGTTTGGTCCCATGATGAGGTATTTGAGGTGTATCAGTAAGGCAATAATAACAACGTAGATGACAATTGTCAAAATGCCTATGTAGTTCTATATCACAAAATATATGAAACTCCACATAGAAGGTAGAAGAAGTAGACATCCGAGGACCGTATCCCACAAGCCATTTACCCAATCTATCAGAGCAGTAAAGCATTCCATATATAATATTACAACATGGAGCCTCATCATCCCGCTGCTGGGGTCTCCTCCAAAGCAAACTCACAGTACAGCTAAGTCAGTCTGTTCAGCTCTATCACAACGGCCATTAGCAGCTATAACTGCTCTCTCGCTCTCTCTGCATTTCCTTTGACATAACTTCCTTTTCCTGTCAGGAAGCTCCTCCCACCACACGTGACTTAGGCTTCCCGTGACATAGGCGGGTCACGTGGCCTATTAATGGGTGGGAAAGATCTTCAAATCTAAATTGCTACTAAATGAGGTTTGATGAGATTTAGGTCCTCCAGTGGTCCATTCGTTGGTCACTTAGTTAAGTGGTTCTTATTTTCAAAGTATCAATAGTTGTTAATATTGACTATGTGACTCTTAGCACTATGTGCCTCCTTTTCTGACGCTCCGTGCCCATCATTGTGAACCTGGAAGGTGGCCACACAGGACTAAAGGCCATTTTATCTTGTATGCCTTGTTTGTACATAGTCATTTGCATGTTTTCTCCTCCATTAGACTCTGAACTTTTTGAAAGAAGGGACTGTCTTTTGCCTTTTCTTGTATCGTCGGCACAGGACATAGTAAAAAATGGTTGTTGGCTGATTATTTTTGCTTCCTTCCTCCATGTGTTGCCTTGGATATAGAATTCTTCATCAACTGTATAGTCTATTGGCTCTGAGCCTCTCTGTTAGTCCTTAGGAAGAAGACATAGTCTGTTGTTAGGACCATATTTGAAACTTAAGTGGTCCCTGCTGGAATAGTGTGCGAGGTCCCAGGGTGACCCTTCCAGCACAAGGAGGCATTGAAGTACAGTTATCCCAGGGGTGAGGAATTTGTGGCCTTGAGGCCACATGCTGCTGAACTTTGTGAAGTTTGGATTCAGTCATAGGGTCTCACTTGAGGACCTAGAGGACCACATGTGGCCTCTAGGCCACAGGTTCCCCATCCCTGAGTTATCCCTTCTACATCACGGGGGTTAGGAGTATGGTGGCCCCATGAACTGGAATATCTATATAAAATTTTTTGACTCTCCCTTCCTACCAAAGAAGAAGTCTGAATTTTTTTCTTTTTCTTTTATGGGGTGTTTACAGTAATTTATTGTAAAATTTGGGTTAAATATTTGGTCATAGGCTCTGTGCCATCTGCTGGCTTTCATGATTTGTCTGTGGCTTCCATAAAACTCCTCCAAAATTCCCATTTAATTTCTTATGCCAACCCATGATATGGCAAATGATGTGGAAGGGACAACTGTATATCTTTGTGGAGGGACTGGTCAATTTCTATTTTTGCATATTACTGATAAAACTCAGGAGAAAGATATAGGAAGAGAAATTCCAATTAAGACAACAACCAAATGCATTTAATATCTGTGAATTAACCTATCAAGACAAATTCAAGGCTTAAATAGATCTATAAAACACTCTTTATAGAAATAAAAGTCGAAGATAATGAAGGGATAGTCAGTAGCTGTGACCTGCTGATATAGTAAAAATGGCAATATTATACAAATTACAGATTTAATCCATAAATTGCCAAAGGAATAGTCTTATTAGGCAAAATCATAACGCATATCATCTGGAGAAATAGTCAAGAATATTCAAGGGATATAATAAAAAATGTAGGCACAAGTAGGTCTTTGTGGTATGAGATCTCAAAATATACTACAAAGTAATAAGTATCAAAATTATCTGGTCCTGGATAAAAAAAAAACCAAACAAACCAGAAAGGTAGATCAATGGGATATACTTGCTAAGTAAGGCCTAGAAGAAATTCCCATAGCAGTCTAGCTTTAATGTCCCTTGTTCTTCTCCACCCTGCTGCTTAGGGGAAGGGTGCTTTGGAACTGGGGGGCAAGAGAAGAAGGGACACAATGTCATTTGGAGGCAGATTTCAAGGTAATTGAGAAATGCAATGTTGGCAAGATGGTGGTGTGCCTTTTGTTGGAAAGATGGTGGTGAGTGCCCTTAGCCCTGTTCTGCAATGGATTTTCTATGGCCAAAAAAAAGGTCAGAGGTCCTTTCCAGGGACAAGACAGGACTGAAAAAAGCCCAGATTGTTATGAGTTCCAGTTTACATCAGAACCCACAATCTGTACCCCAGGCTTCTCTGAGATCCCATGAACAGAATTTTTGCAATTTTATTTGACAAATGGCACATTTTTGCTCAACCCATGGAGGATGGTATGGGGGAAAGGGTTTTAGATTCAGGGGTAGAGGGGTTGGGTTCAAATCCTGCCTCTATAACTTGCTGTGTGACCTTGGGTAAATCCCTTAACATCCTTGTACCCCAGTTTCCTCATTTGTGAAATTAGGAGGTTTGACTAAGTGGAGCCTAAGGCTCCTTCCAGCTCTAAATCCATAACCCTATGATTCTAGAACTCTTGGTTTTGAAGCAGTTTTTGTGTTATGGGGAGGGGGTTGGGGCTTTCAGGGTGAAGGTAGTGAGTTTGCCACTACCTGGTAGATGGTTAATTATACATTGCTTATTTGTTTAGGAGAGAAAACAACTATGCAGTATTCAAGCTTTTTTTTTCTTCTGTGGAAAGCCAAATCCATTATGTCGAGATCATGTGGTTAGGGCTCACTGAACACAGCACATTCAAGAAAGGATTGGGATTTGCCAGTAGGTAATGTTTCAAAAGATGTTTTCAGATTCAATAAATCCATAAATGAACACACCCCTTGACAGTGAGTCAGCACTGTTCTATAGAAAAAGGCAGAACTGAGAGATAAAAAGTTGCTGATTCTGTGAGAATCACAGAAAGCAGGGCATTTAGTACTTCTGCCCAGAAGGACTTGCACAAATTAATAGGGTAAGTTTGGAATTCCTCAGTATGGGGATCCTCAGAGCTGAACAGACTTGGGTAAGTGTCTGTCAATGCTATCTGGTGGCTAAATGGATAAACCCCAATATGGAAATTCCTGGTTCTATAAGAACTACTTGGTAAAAGAGAAAGCTATTTGGGGAAAAATTGGCTTCCATTAGAATCTTATACTGTATACCATAATAAATTCCAAATAGTCTAAATATTGAGAGATATGTCTCAAAATTAGCAAAATAGTCTGTGTCTTTTATGATTATAGCTATCTATAGAGGAAATCATAAAAGGCAGTATTAGTCACATAATATTTCAAATCAGCTGAAGATCAGAAGAAAAGATGTGGTTTGGAGGAGATAGAGAAATCTTTTCACTAAATATCTCTGAGAGAAGTCTGTCACCCAAAGCCTACAAGGAATTAACACAAATCTCTAAGACCAAGAGCCATTTTCAGTAAGAACTAAAGGATATGAACAATTTTCATATGAAGAAATATAAATTACCAATAAACACCTAAAGTAATGTTCGAAATCACTAGTAATCAGAGAAATGCAAAATAAACAACCTCTAGGTATCACTTGCCACCCATAAAACTACACACTGCAATTTCTTATATTTAATCTTTATAATCTCCCTTCACCCCAGTCTCTAATAAAGTTGTCCTCTGACACCTCAATGGGGAGTGGAAGTGGCCCTGGTTTTGAAAGGCTTTTTTCAGCAGAACACAAACCCCAGTGAGATTCTACTAAATGGAAGAGGCTTTGAGCACAGACCTGGTGGTAGGTTATATATCTACCATTCGAAGGTCAGCCTCACTAAGTTTGGAAAGGCTTATCACCAGATTGGATACAGAGTTACATGTTTTTTAGACATAGCAAATTTCAAAGGCCATTTCCTAAAGTTGAAAAGGGTTTGTGATTTGTACTGGCAGAGAGAATACTCACACAGAGCAAAAATCATAGATCCCTATGGGTTAGTACAGTACATTTTTCTGCACATAGTAGATAGACTTGATAATACTTGTAGAATGAATAAAAGGGGAAAAACCATTATGTGTACGAAATGTGAGTCAGAGGTTTCATAATGAAAGTTTCTGAACCAAGGAAGTAAGAAGAAGCATGGGAAGACTTTTGAAAAGTCATAAGGCCCATTAGAAACAGGAAGTCAGCTGAGCATCATTGTCATTTTTTCAGTTGTGTCTAACTCTTAATGACCCCATTTGGGGTTTTCTTGGCCAAGATACTAGAGTGGTTTGCCATTTCCTTCTCTAGCTCATTTTCCAGATAGGGAAACTCATGTGAACAGGGTTAAGTGACTTGCCCCTGGTCACATAGCTAGTAAGTGTTTGAGTCCAGAGTTGAACTCAGGAAGATGAGTCTCCAGGCCCAGCACTCTATCCACTGAGCCACCCTGCTGCCCCAAATCAGCTGAGCAAGACTTCAGTTAATGGCAGGAGAATAGAATATCCTTAGGGAAGCGGTAAAATGACCCAGATTCTGATTTTCCCAGAGAAACTACAATGAGGGATAAACATAAGCTATGGACAGTATTAATTATCGAAATGCCTCCAAGCTTGAACTCAGGCCCAGGGGAATGCAGGGCTTTTGCTCTAGGGCTACAGGTTACAGTTGTATAACAAATTATTATGTTGTATTGTAAGAGTTTTAAAAATTCCTTTTTCCTCCATTATTATTTTGGGTCTAGCATGGCCACTTTAATTGTGAAGAAAGTCAAAATTGTCAGGGAAGCCACAAAAATCACAAAGTAGATGGCTGGGATTTTCCTACGATTCTCAATTATTTTGATCAAGAAACAGAATGGTGATAAAATGACTTATAATACCTACCCTGCAGTTGTAAATCCCAGATTCCTCCCCTTTTAGTGATTTTTTTTTTCATAAACTGGATCGGATGTGATTTTCTTCTTAACTTTGTAATGCAAATCTTTACTTTCTCCTGGTTCTGGCAGCTATAATCCAAAAAATTGTATTCTTTCATTATATTGAAGTATAATAAATCTGGGTTGTGCCTCCTAAATCTCTGAGTATTGATAGTTCTAGTTGCCAGGCTGTATCTACCAACGAATCTATGTTGTTGAGGCATTTCAGTTGTATCTGACTTTTTGTGACCGCATTTGGGATTTTCTTGGCAAAGATACTAGAAGAGTTTGCCCTTTCCTTTTCCAGCTCATTTTACAGATGAGGAACTGAGACAAACAGGGTTAAACGACTTGCCCAGGGTCACACAGCTAGTACGTGTGTGAGAATGGATTTGAACTCACAAGGATGTCTTCCTGATCCCGAGCCCAGAGCTGTATCCACTGTGCTACCTAGCTGCCCAATGAATCCATGGATATTTCCACAATAGCTCCTGGACTTTATGGCCAGTATTATATGGATATTTAATAACTATAGCACTTATATACTATCTTGCAAATATTATCTCATTTGATCTTTAAAATAACTTGGGAGGAAGATGAGATAATTGAAACCCTAGAAAAGTAAGTGATTTGTTTATCAAAGGTCATACAGCAAATAGATGTCTGAGGCAGGATTTGAACGCAACTCTTCCTGACTCCAAGTCCACTGATACTTCTCCCATCTCTTCTCCTTTGACCTTTCCAGTTCACTGGATGTAACTTCTGCCACATGGAACTTTATAGAATCAGTCAGTCTCCTTTTCTGAACTGTCACTATCAGCATTTTTTTCTGCTGGTGTTTATTTTTATCATCTTCACAGACTGCTGCAAACCCAAGATATGACAAAACTGAGACAAGTTTCTCTTCCTTGTCATATGTTAGTTTATAAAAGGAACCAGATCTGAGATTGCACCTAATTCCCCATTTCCATGTTAATGAAACTGAAAACAAAACTAAACATCCATAGGCCAGAGATAAAGGGGACTATTCATGACTGAGCAAGTAGTGGCTCAGTGAATAGAGCACAGGACCTGGAGTCAGGAAGACCTGAATTCAAGTTCAGCCTAATATTTCCTAAATTATGTGACCCTGGGCAAGTCACTTAACCTGTCAACCTCCATTTGCTCATCTCCAAAAATGGGTATAATGTTAGTATCCACCTCCCAGGGTTGTTACATTGAATGTGATAGTAGTAATAAGTTCAGTTCAGTTATTTCTGTCTCTTCATGACCCCGTTTGGGGTTTTCTTGGCAAAGATGCTGGAGTGGTTTGCTGTTTCCTTCTCCAGTGGATTAAGAAAAACTGGGTAAAATGACTTGCCCAGCGTCACACAGCTAGTAAGTGTCTGAGGCTGGATTTGAACTCAAGAAGATGAGTCTTCCTGACTCCAAGCCCAGTGCTCTATCTACCGTGCAGCCTAGATGCCCTTAGAAAACTTTAACGTGTTTGCTAAGTACTAGATGTTAGGGAGAAGAATTATTGTTAGAACTTTTCAGTCTGGAACTTGGAACTGTTCCTTCTGCAGGGTCACTCTCCTTTATGCTTTTTGAATTACAGGGAAATTTGCTTATACACATTCTCAATCTCCCTTTAATCTGCTTGAGTAGAAATAGTTCAGTTGGCTGGTAGCTCATGGACAGTTAGACTTTTGCTTGTCTCTTAAGAAAGTTAACTTAGATCTACTTTATATGGTCAGTATATGCCAAAAGCACTAGTTAGTAAATCCTCCCATTTCTGACACCTTTCTCTCCATCCCAGTAACCTCTTCTGTCTCTGAGACTGGGTTCTTTCCAAATTCAACATGGCCTCTCTATTCCCAGAGGCATTCGATGGGAGGAAGGATGGGTTTCTCTGTGTTCTAGCAACTTTTTCTGATTCTTCCCCAGATACATCCTTCACTTTCCCTCTATGTTTAAATAGCAAGGAGTATTTATTATACCCTCCCTATAATCAGGAACAATGATTAAGCGCTGAAGATACAAATACAAGGAAAAAAGCAAGTTTCTGCCCTTAAGGAGCTTACATTTTAATGAGGGAAGACAATGCTTCAGGGAGAGTTGAAAAAGAGGGTAGGGAGGAAAGGTACCCTCAGAAGCATTGTGATAAAGAAGTACACCCGGGAGAGGAATGGGGCATAGATGGCCTGGGCCCATCCCCAAAGTGGAGGTATCAGAAGGAATTCACTGATGGGAGAATGGGGTCAGCACAGTGGGATGTTCCAAGGTGAGCAGCCCTAGGCCCTAAGAGAAGTTTCAGGGGGAGAAGGAAGCTTCATTTGGTGGCAAAATCTAGAGTCAGAAGTAGAGCTGAAAGGGGAACCATTCTATTAGTAAGAACATACCCAAGCAACCATTCCCAATTTACCACAAATGGGTGGTACAACTGTGAAGAACAGGCTGTGACCTGGGGCTTCCTGTTAAGCCCAATACTGCCCAGCAAAGAATCATTCTGATGATGACTGGGCAGAATTTCAAGTTGGCATTTCCATTTGTCATCCTTCTACTATCCCTTAGATAAGTTATTTTGGCCACAGCCCCCAAATAATGTCAATATGTGATTGTAATCAGAACCAGAAATTTTGCTTTATACCGCTTTAATGTCCTTAGGGTCCTGAGAGTCTTATGACACAAAGTCATGTTCTTGTTATAGGTAAACTACTGAACAGTAAGCATACGAATTAGTACAATTAGATCTTTCTGGTATAATTTTGTGTTAATGTTATGTAAAACATCAGAAAACTGGAAGGGTATGTTGCATTTATTTGGCCCCATAAATTATGACCTTGTGTAACATGTGCCAAAGTTTCACTTTAAAGTGCTTCAATTTCCATTAATGTTATTTTTTAACAAATAAGAAATTACGTTCTGTTTTATAAACATACAGTATTTTGCTCATCTTTACAAATAAACAACATTTTTATATATAAAATACACATGAATGTCAAAGATTAGTACAATGCCCATAAGAGAGGGATGTATGGGGCCTTCAATAAGCATGAGATTGGCCATTAAGTTACTTTGGACAACATTTTGATTCAGGAATTATTTTGAAAAGAGTGGAAAATGGGTGTATCTTGGAGTCAGTATTCAAGAAGTTGAATTCCATGCCATTCAGGACCTTGGACGGCTTTATCCATATTGTCTTCCAAGGGCTTTCTCATTATACACATCACTGGTTCGAGTTAGTGGACAGGACAGCCATTCAGACTGACAGCTCCCTGGACTTTTGAGGCCTTTGTGATGGAGACAGCTACGTTGTTGATCGTGACCTTCTTCAGGCAGCCAAAGAAAGGTTTTTGTACAGGCGGCCTCAGAGTCATCAAGTTGGCTGAGAGAAGAAAGAGAGAGACACTTAATGTATGACCTGTACAGTTAAAATAATGGATAGGGCAAACACTGTATTTTAAAAATTTCTTCAGATTCTTGTAGGAAGAAAAAAAAACAAGACTAAAAAATCATCCAGTCCCTCTTCTCTCTGACTCTATGCAGGATATTCCTAAACTACATGCTAGTAAATTGAGATCAAGCTGATTCTTTAAGGTCTTCAAGGAAGGCAAATCAATGTTTTGTAACTTCTGCCCTAGGCTAAGTTTAAGGGCATGGAATAACTATAAAGCTGATACCTAACCTACTTTTGGGGGGAAATAAACTCATCAGGAGAGCAGAGAGATATTTACAGGCATTTAATATTTATTTTGATGATTTGTGCCATTATTTCTAGCCTCACCATCTTAGCAATCAGAGAACTGAGTTCAAATCCCACTACTTATGCCTACAATCTGTATGTCCTGGGAAAAGTCACTTAACTTTCCCAGGCCTCAGTTTCTTCATCTGTAAAATGAGAGAGCTGGTGTGCCAGTAAGGCAAAATGGGCTTAGTTTAACGGGTGCCCTTGAGGAGTTTGGCTTTTGTTTACAGTGAAAGTACTTTCACCTGTTAAATGCTAAGCCCCAGGCCCAAAGGCCTATCAGGTGTGAAACCTGTGTGGGCGTAGATGAAAAACTTAAGAGGGGCCAACTCGGGAACCAATGGTCTCTGGACTCTGGTCTCTGGTCGTTGAGGCGGGGCTTGAGATGGCCAGAGGCTTGGCTTCGAGGAGAGGCGAGAAACTACAGCTGAAAAAAGCCGAAGCAGAGCCGACCTGTGTGGACCCAGGAGTTCCAGCGAGGACTTGAGGCCAGTGAATATGATTCGCCATCTTATTTTTCTGTGGCCTCCTGGCTACTCTTGTGAGGCGGGCCTACTGGGCCTGGAGGCTTGTGTTCACAATACTGGAATGGGGAGGTTGGTTCACTAATTTGTTGCTCTGGGCCCTGAATAAATTTTTTGATGCCGTCTGCTTGGAGAATTCTGTATACCTAACGATTTCGAAGCATTCAGATATTTATATGATCCTTTTTGAGATCATAAATTCGGCCTTCCTACTACAGCTGGGCCACATGGCCTCTGAGGTCCTTTCTAATTTCTAGCTCTCAGAGCCCATGATCCCTTATCTTGCCTACATTCAGCTTGCCTTAGTCTCCACAATGCTCACCAGCTTGCTAGTGGAGAGCTGATGACGAAGGAAGATCTCCTTTCTTTCACTTCTCTCCTCAATCCTCTGTTCTAGTCAATATACTAGGTTAATTCAGCTTCTTATGTGGCTTTGAAAGGCACCTAGAGAACTGTCCAAATGAGGCAGGGGGTAGTAGCAGTAGCTATTTGGATCAGCAAATACAAGGGCTCTGGCAGCATCACCCCAGCTCCCAAATGGGCCTGTTACACTGGCACTTTGGGTCCTTGATTACAGCAACGCCTCAAGATCTCTAAGGCCCAAGCATTCTTGAGAAAACCAGCACATGGCTGCTCTTGGCATCTAGTCGCCAATCTATAAATCTAGTAACTAGATTTGATGTGATTGTCTGAGAAGGTTAAGAGAAACCAATGTGATCAGTCTGAAGAAGAGTCACCTGGGATGCCTCCCAAATACAAAGGCTGCTGGATGCTGGCCGGCGGGCTAGGCAGCTCTCCAGTCTCGTAGCTGCTATCTGTGTCCACGTCGAGCTGCAGCAAATTCTCCTTTAGGATGACTGTGTGGAAAATGAAGCCCGTCAGTTACGCTCCTTCCCTGCAGTGAGATTTCCCCACACGTGTGGAGCTACTTGAACTATGACATCAGTTTGGCCTGTACATGTGTTTATTTATACTTGTCCTGTGGAAACATGGTTTTCAATAGCTGATTCCAAATTCATCCTGTCACAGAATATAGCTCTGTGTAAGCTGCTGAAGCCCATTCCCCAACCCAAACAAACACTTATTTCATGTTAGCAATCTCATAATTATAATGTTACCACGAAAGGCCTCTTTAAGCTAATAAAAATAAAAAAGATCTTAACTTTAAACATCAAAGAAATTGTTAGCATGAATTCGTACTTATACGTGTATATGTATGTGCAGAAAAGCAGTGTAGCCTAGTGGATGGACAACTGGCCTTGGAGTTAGAAAGATCTGGGTTCAAATTCTGGTTCTGCCACTTTCTGGCTGGGTGACCTTGGGCAAGTTATTTAACCGCACAGGGTCCCAAGCCATTCTCTGACTTACAGAGCAGGCACTGACTTAATTGGTAGAGGAAAAGCCTCACCAGGAGCTTTCTATCCTGATGAAAGCACAGGGTAAAATATATGCATATGCATGTATACATACCTTATGCATGTATATATGCATGCACATGTGTTTATTTACATATTGTGCATATGCAGGGGTTTGAAGACAGTGCCCAATAATGATGACATCTCACATTTCTGTAGCACTTTAAGGTGGACCAAAGGCGTTTCTCACAACAGTCCTGAGACCTAGGCAGTGTAAGTATCTGTTGGCCCCATTTTGAGGATACTGAAGCCCATCGAATTGGCAAAGCTGTGAATTAGAACCCTGATCCTTGTGTCCAAGAGAAGGTCACTTTCCATAGCCACACACTTCCATGAACTAATGTTGCCTGTGTTGCTTTTCTTTTCTTCTCTTTTTTTTTGGAGAGGGGAAGGCAGTGCAGTTGGGGTTAAGTGACTTGCTCGAGGTCACATAGCTAGTATGTCAAGTATTTGAGGCCGGATTTGAATTCGGTTCCTCCTGACTCTAGCGCTGGTGCTCTATTCACTGTGCCACATAGCTGCCGTTGCTTTTCTTTTCAGCCTAAGGATTTGCTTGTTTATTTAATTGCCCTCATTAAGCCCATCCAAAAGGCATTTTTTAAAAGCAAAAAAAAAAAGCCCACCCCAACATTTACCCACAGGAACACATACTGATTTGGTGTTTGGTGAGGAGAGCATTGGTTTTGATGTCAAAAGACCTTCATTGTAGCCCCAGCTCTGAAGTTAATTAGCTGTGTAATGGAGGACAAGTCAATTCACATTCCTAAACCTTGTTTTCCTAATCTGTAAAATAGGGATTATAAATCTCCTACTGCCTGCCTTAGAAGATTTTAGTGAGATTTAGTCCATATAAATGTGAGCTGCTCTTTGAATCCACTTGCCAGGTTCAAATATCATATTAATGTGATAACAGACAAGGGAAATAGAATTCTTAAGTCATATACACAATTTAGAAGCTTAGAGAAGATCTGTCTTAGAACAGAGACACAGTCATTAACTTCCTCATTGCTGGCAGGCATTGACTGTCAGTATTAGCGTTAACTAAAAAAGGTCCCAAATGTTTACTTCCTTTAAAAAGTTTGGAAACAGTCCATTTTGAAATGGGAAGTCATTTTTCCTAGCATCTGCTACCATACCTGCCACAGAGTGCCACTGTCCATCGCACAGAGACTGCTTCGGTGCAACTGATGTCAGCATCTCACCAGCCCCACTGTCCACAGAAGCAATGACCTGAAACACACAAGGACTTTTTCCAGGAAGAGAAGAGGCTTTCCTAGTTCTGTCCCTCTTGCCCCATTCATTCCACTGACATTCCCTAGGAACAGCCCGGGTGTTTAGCACGTAAGAGCGATCACGAAGAATCTGCAACTTGTGCTCACTGCTCCCATTGCGTATTCCTGACTATCCGAAGCTCGGCGAGAGGCCTCCAGTGCCAAAGGATGACCGACGATGCAGAACAACGGTGCCGCTCATGTCCAAACTCTTAAGGAGATGTTTTTATTTGTTACTCAAATATGATTGGTAAAGACTAGTGATCAGTAAATTAAATGACAGGCCTTCCTGCAATTTATCCAAACGTAGATCTGGCTTTGCATCCGTCAGTGGGTGAACTTTGATAGGTGAAAGGTGTTGCTGGCTGGGGCACGTGACCTGGTACAAGGGCTGGGTAGCCAGCTGGATAAAAATGCCAAAAGAATACCTTGCATTTTTATGGTAGCTTTGAGGAAATTAAAAATGCTTTCTGGGCATTACTAATGGCACAACAAATTTCCAAGTAAGGAAAACTGGGTGATGTTTACATATTATTTACATAAAATATGCACACGATTAGATGACGTGGCCTTTTCTGACAGTATTTGAACTAAATGAAACTATGTCGTTGTTTTTCTTCGAGTGGAGAGTTCTTGGTTTTCCTTGTGGTTCATCATTTCATATCCAGTAGCTCTCCCAGCTGGCCCAGGGCCACACAGAAAGGTCACTCATCGCTAGGGGAATGAGGGAGCCCATTACATTTTTGGACAGATGCCATTACTGGGACATTTTTCATTACAGCAAATCTAAATATGTGTCTTTGCAGATTCTACCCATCACGCCTAGTTTTGCCCTCTGTGACCAGATGGAACAAGGCTGATTTTGTGTGACACAATACTTGAGGACAGCCATGATCTCCTTCCTTTCATCAAGCTTCCTTTTCTCTGTCTAGTTCCTTAAACTTTGACTCTCACTCTCCACATCCAATCAGTTGCCAGCTATCGACAGTTTTGTCTCCACTAACAGCATCTGCTTTTTTGCAGTCACATGGCTTACACCTTAGTTCAGGCCCCTAATAATAATAGCTAGCAATTATATGGCACCTACTGTGTGCCAGGCACTAGCTAAGCACTTTACAAATATTATCTTATTTGATCTTCACAACAACACAGTTAGGCAGGAGTCATGATAATCCCTATTTTATAGTTGAGGAAACTGAGGTTAAATGACTCTCCCAAGGTCACATAACTAGTATCTGAGGCTGGATCTGAATTCAGGTCTTCTTGGCTCCAGGCCAGCACTTTATCCACTCTGCCATCTACCTGCTCCCATTACACATGCCATCCTACCGGCTCCTAATTAGTTTCCCTCTCTCAACTCTTTCATCTAATCCATCCACCTCCACAAAGCTGCTAAGTGATATTCCTGGAGCACAGGTATCTGCCCATAGCATTCCTCTCCTCTAAAAGCTTTACTGGCTCCCTACTGCCTCCAAGATAAAATAAAACTCCCTTGTTTGGCATTTAAAGGCCTTCACAACCCTGTAGCGAACCTAGCTTTCAGGGCTGATAGACATCATTCACTTTCAAGTAGTCTCCATCCCAAGCTGGGCTGCTTGCTATACCTCACACATCATTCCGTTTCCTGCCTATGTGCCTTTGCACAGGTTGTCCTCCATTTCTGGAACATGTTCCCTCCTTCCTTTCACCCGTTATAATCCCAAACACTCCCTCCTTCCCCCACCCTGCAAATCTCAGCTCACTACTGCCTTCCACACAAAGCCAGTCCTGATCTCTGCTAGCTACTAGAACTCCCTTGAAATTTCCTTGTATTCACATTGTATGTATTTTTATTTACTCATGTGTATACATTTTATTCCATCTCCCTGCCGCCCCTGAGAAAGCAAGCATCTCCTTGCAACCAGGGATTGTTCGTTTCTGTTATTGCATCCCAGGCACCTAGCGCAATGCCTTGAACAAAAAGGTTGCTTAATAGAGGCCTGTTGATTGGCCAGTTGCTCATAGTGCATCTTGGTTACTGTCCTCTGGACCCTCTCCAGCTTATCAATGCCGCTCCTAAAATGCGGTCCCCAGAGCTGAACCCAAGAGCAGTAGGTGTGATTTTTTGAGTAAGGATGGGATATAATTATAGTAGTTCACGAGCAGGTTCATTTCACTGACTCTTATTATGAAGGGATTATTATCCTCACTTCACAAGTGAGGAAGTGTGGCACATGACTATTAAATGACTTGATAAAGATAAAATAGTTCCCTAAACTCCAGAGCTATTACTCTATCCTCTCCCATACCCTTGTCAATCACAGCCCCGGGGAAATGGGCTCCAGTCTTATCCATAGCCAATACACTTTTCCCATTCCAATTCCCATTCCAATGAAAATACAGCTATCACTCACCTTTCCTTCCTCCATATAAACACTTAAATGCTTCCCAGCTTGTCCTCCAAAATGCATTAAGATTCCACTGAGGCTTCTTGGACGAATGCTGACAACTATTTTAAATTCCTCTCCCTGCCTCCAGGAGTCATCTTTTAAAAATAAAAATAGTTAGAACTGTTTATCAAAATGCTCAAATAAAAAGGAGGGTGAACTCAAGACTCAGAGACAGAAACTCCATGCAGTCGTTTCTTACCAAAGCTGATGTGCCCGCCTTCTTGGGAGAAATATGCCCCTTTCTCAAGAGGGCCACCCAAACAGGGGGTTACCCCAAAGTTTTGAGAGGGGGCATCCAAGGCCTTTCCATCCAACTGAAAGTTCCTCAGGCATCCTACAAAGCTGCTTTTGGGGAGGCTCTGCAAATGTTTGGAGGAAAAAGGGAACTTTAGAGGAAATGAACAGCTTTAAACAGCATATGTACATAAATTAGCAAGGGAAAGGCCAAAGATGGCTTATTAGAAAATAAGGGATGGTTGGGCTTGGCTGAAGGGAAGAGTCTGCCTTTTCTCCTTCCATATGCAGATAAAATATGTATATACTATGCATATGCAATCCATGTGTGTATACATATGCAATCATATATATCACTATATACTAGATGTACATGCATATGCATAAATATGTGCTCCTACATGTAGGTATATATATATACATATATATGACAAATATATTTAGAGAGATACGCAAACACATATAACATATATACTACTATATATATGATATATAGAGAGTATGCAAGCACAGTTATACAACTGTGTGCATATTTTCCACATACAATATGTATGTGTGTGTATATATGCATATATACATACATCCTATATGGAGTATAATACACACAAGCACATTTGTACTACTGTGTGCATATTTTCCCATATATAAATATGTATGTGTATAGTTACACACATATACATACATACATACATGTAAGTATACATATATACACACACAACAGGGAGGCGAGATTGCAGCAGGAGAGACCTCTGTCTTACAATTTTCACACCTGTCACCTCACTTCCTTGAAGGTACAAAACATGTTCTAGATTTTCTTCTGAGTAAGAGTTTAATGAAAGGCAGTTCTAATGTATGAAAAGGGGCCAGTGAATCACAAAGTTCTAAAAATATGATCAAGGGGAAAGTTGCTAACCACATCATCTAATACATCAAGTCCTGGTACTTCATAAATGTTCCACAATTAAATTAGAAGGCAAGTGAGGATATTATGCACCACTGGGATAGTTTGAATTATTGAAAAACAGTCATTAAGCCCAGTGGGTGCCTGTTGTGAAGAGAGTTAAATGCAATTTACAGACATTCACTCGCACTAACCCCATTTTTGTAATGAGGTCAACAAGTAACATGGACTATCTTATGATGGATGCTATGATCTATCTTAAGAGGATTTAATTAATAAATAGCCAAATCATAATGGGCTAAATTAAAGAAGAGCGAACGATCTTAGGGGCACATTGTTTATTCAATCCTTCACCCAGAATAGGCACTAAATAAATGTTGAACTGGGTAGAACAAACATTCAGTCAGATAAGGCAACATGGAGGATGGGACTTGCAGTGGAAAGGGCTGCAATCTGGAAGAGTGAATTCTCAATTATAGGAGCTCTTCAAGGGGAGGTTCAATGATGCCATGGTGGGGGAGGGCGTGTGTGTGTGTGTGTGTGTGTGTGTGTGTGTGTGTGTGTGTGTGTGTGTGTGTGTTTTGCAGAGCAGATTCTTCTTTTGGTGTGGGCATGGCTTAGTCCAGATGAACTCTGAAGTCCTTTCCTACTCTGAAATTCTGCAGCAATTTGGTATCAATGTCAGGGACAAGACACATTATACTGCTAAGGACAGACAACCGGTTTGAATCCCTATGGCATAAAAAAAAGTTCTTATGACTTAACTTCACTCACTGAATCAGTCTGTATTTCAAATCCATCAGGATTCAGATTCCTTGTGGCTGAACACAATTTAAAATTAATTATGCAATTATGATCCCTATGGGCTGACTATAATATTTAGTAATTAAGGGCCCCAAGGTGTCCCAGCATGATGTGCCTAACCAGTGAGTTATGGACAAGCTATGAAGAAATCTTTATTCCATTCCTGCATATCCTGGAGTGAAGACAGTAAGAATTCCAGCTAGCATGGCCATCATGGGAAGATTGGTCTCTGTTGATTCACTTTGGGTCTTATAAGCTCCTTAGGAATGCTGAGGGGTGAAGAAAGAACTTCTCTGGGAGTAGCATTTGGGGTTTCTGGGTATTAAGTAGATTTAAAAAGCAACAACAACCCAGCAATCTAGAA
>CM053622.1:208574951-208604611 GCA_028646595.1 Phalanger gymnotis | reverse complement strand
GACCCTTCCCATGTTCTTTGGAGTCATCCCAGAGGAACTCTTCCCAGTTCAACTGCTGCTATTTATCTGCTCTCCCAGCAAGTTGCAATGAAATTTTATGGTGAGATTTAGCTGGATGCATAATCGTATATTGGATAGCAAGGTAGGATTTTTATGTCCCTAAATATATATCACTTTTTATATATGTTCACAG
Organism: Phalanger gymnotis; assembly: GCA_028646595.1. Taxonomy (NCBI): domain Eukaryota; kingdom Metazoa; phylum Chordata; class Mammalia; order Diprotodontia; family Phalangeridae; genus Phalanger; species Phalanger gymnotis. The sequence goes on along the minus strand of CM053622.1, from coordinate 208,604,418 downwards.
AAGGGTGAGTGAGAAGAGGCTGGAGGTTAATAATTAGCATTTACATAGCACTTTCATAGTGCTTTATAAATATTATGTGATTTTTATCTTCAAAACAACTCCAAGAGATATGGTGCTATTATTATTCTCGTCTTACAGAGGAAGAGATAAGGTAAAGGCAGCTAGGTGGCACAGGCAATAGAGCCCTGGGCTTGGATTCAGGAAGACTCATCTTCCTGAGTTGAAATCCAGCCTAGCTAGCAACGTGACCTTGGGCAAGTCACTTAACCGTTTGCATCAGTTTCCTCATCTCTAAAATGAGCTGCAGAAGGAAATGACAAACTGCTCCAGTATCTTTGCCAAGAAAACCCCAAAAGGGGTCACACAAAGGGTCAGACATGACTGAAATGAGTGAATAATTATAGATGAAGAATTTGAGGCAAACAGGTTAAGTGACTTGTCACGGGTCACACAGTCAGTAAGTGTCTGAGGCCAGAATCGAACTCGGATTTGAGGCTCAGGTCTTCCTGATTTTGGGAATGAGTAAACGAAAACTACAAAGCTGAGGTTCATCACATCTATGGATAAACGTCAGATATAAAATGTGTTTTATTGCAAAGTTGTATCTTAAAGAAGCAGCTTTCTGCTTCCAAGGACTGGCTGATGCTCAGGAAAGTCAGTGAGAGATGCGAATATCTAGGATGTTACATTCTGTTGCATAGTTACAGTTCTCATTAATGCAAATAATGATCACCGATGGCCCTTATATCGCTGAGGGAAAAGGGACCAGACAGAAATTTGTGTGACAGTTACACTTTTCCCCCCAAGTTGCCTAAGGGCTAAATTCATTGTATGGTACATCAAATGAGAGTCAAAGGAGGCATGCCACTGAGAGAGAGCCTAAATGAGAACAAGAGGTGTGGAATACACAAAACCCTTGCATCTTTCTGCAAATGTAAATAGCAAAGGAGCAGTGTGAATAGTTGGAGCTAAAGGATTTTTTACAAATAGGTGTACTGAAGCTGAGCTCAGTGTTGTCAGCAATTCCCTCCTCATTTCAGTGAGCTGCTGCTTTTATTTTATAACTATGGGAGAACATTGGCAAAGGAGACAGGAATCTGACATGCTCCTTATAATGATAGCTTGCATTTGTGCTTCATGGTTTACCAGGCACTTTCCACATAACACCCTAATACTTAGTATTTGTTAGAGATATGAAGCCTCACTGTGTTACTTAGCTGTCTGACTTTGGACAAGTGACAGTTTTCCTATCTGTAAAATGGGGATAAAAATAATGACCCTACCTATGTCACAAGGTTGTTGTGTGGACCAAGAGATAGTGTATGTAAAGCGCTTCATGGACCTTAAAGTGTCATTGTTGTTGTTGAGTCATTTCTATTGTGACTTACTCTTCATGACCCTATTTGAGGTTTTCTTGGCAAAGATAGTGGAGTGGTTTGCTCTTTTCTTCTCCAGATCATTTTACGGGTGAGGAAACTGAGGCCAACAGGGTTAAATTACTTGCCCAGAGTCACCCAGCTAGTAATTGTCTGAGGTCAGATTTGAACTTAGGAAGATGAGTCTTCCTGACTTCAGGCCCAACACTCTATCCATGGCTCCATCTAGCTGCTATTTAAGTATTGTATGAACATCATTTATTATCATCAAGATTAACTTAGCTTCATGAGTAGCCATCCTATAGTGAAAGAGTCAGGGAAATGGGCTCATTAGCCAAATAGTCCCTCTCTCTGCGATTAGAATGTAAGCTCCTTGAAGGCAAGGGTTTGTCTATTCTTTGTATCCCTTGAAACACTGCCTAGCACACTGTGCTTAATAAATGTGTGTTGGTTAATTAAAGAGCCAGGTCCCTTTTCCTTCCTTCTCATTAAATAATTCTGAAGAACCTTCTCTATTCCTTCCATTTTAGGGCTTTTAGAAACATAGCTAAGTACTTTGATTGAGTTGGAGTAAAACAAAATTTCAAACCAATATACCAATACCTGTCTTTCAGCATCTCATTGGGGAAGGTGTACACCAAGTGGCTGGTGGGACTGTCCCCAAACTGATAAGCTCCTTTAGAAGTCTGGGACTGGGCTGACTCAAGGCAGTGCTGGGTGTTTGTCTGTACTTCTTTCTTCATCAGGGAGGCAGGACGCATATCCCCTTGTAGCTGTACAAAAGGATGGGGGAGGAAAGTTAGAAATTATGACTGAGGTAAGATAGGTCCTATAACTTTACATTTATTTTATCATGGTTTTCTCATATGCTACCCAGTGACTCTTTCTTACTCTTTATATCTCCAGGAGAGAAGTTTAACAATTGGAGAAACCAAGAGACAAGAATGCTGAGACTTGACAAAAGGTCCCAGGAGAGCAACAATGGACCATGCTAGGATTAGAATTCATAAAAACCCTTGGGCTTCTGGGCTGTCATTTACTCTATTAAGCTGCACTCCCTTTTTTCACAGATATTTATAGCATGAAGTTAGAATCACAGCTAATGGGATGTGTTGGTATACCTTGCCATCTGACTTCTCTCTTTCTATTAAAGGCATTGCCCTTCTCCCAGTCATCAAGACTCAAAACTGAAGTCATTGTGGATCCTTCATTTTCTCTCTCCCTCATCTAATTAGGAGCCAAGCCCAAGGAATCTTTCTACTTCTTCCCCCTGCCAAAGCCGAGGTAATAATAATATGGGTAATGCTGTAAAAATAACAATAATCCAGGCACCCATTTTTATAGCACTAGAGATGTCATCAAGCACTTTCCTCATGACAATCTAATTTACAGATGAGGAAACTGAGGCTCAAAGCATTTCTGTATGTCAGAGAGGGACAGGTATCCAAATCCCAGAGGAGACATTATTGGCTCATGGTCACATAATCAGGCTGGGGCTGCAACCCAGGTTCCCTAGCTAAACTCCTAATCCAGCACTGGGCCCATTGTGAGGCTTTCGATCTCTCCCGTGGGCATAAAGTAGGTCATTGACTTTTCAGTCTCTGTTAGTATCTAGGCAATAAATGAGAACACTTGAACCTCTAGCAGAGGAAGCTTGTGGATAGAGAGAAAGCAAAGTTGATGGCTGTGATGCATACCCTATCAATGTTGAATGTCCTGGGTGTGCTGATCTTTGCTGAGTTTTTCAGCAGCAGGAGAAAAGGTGGCTTATTTAAGTTGCAGACTCCTAGGGACACCTTTTCCTTTTCCCTCCGAGTATGACTGACTAAATTGAGAACCTCAGGACTCTGTGCTAACCTGGAACAAAAGAGAAAGAAAGAAACATTTCTCTGGATCACCTTGGACAGTTCCTATATACAAACTACCGGGTACTACCAAAGCAGGGCTTCTTGCCCTGTTTTGGATGATGAGCCCTTCTGATAATCTGGTGAAGACTATGGACCTCTTCTGAGAATGTTTTTTGAATGCATAAAATAAAATAAACAAGATTACAAAGGAAACCAGTTAGGTTGAAATATAATTATCAAAATATTTACAAAAAATTTATGGACATCCCCCCACTATTCACGCGCGCGCGCACGCACACACACACGCACACACACACACACTTAAGTACTCCTGCTCCAAAAGTTCTTCAAATCTGGAAACATTGTTTAGGAACTTAATATCCGGAGGTATCTTGCTTCAAAAATATCATTTTTACACGTTATGTTATGCATCTGAAGTGTAGAACCTAACTGTTGTTGTTCAGTCATATCTGACTCTTCATGACCTCATGAACTTGTCCATGGTGTTTTCCTGGAAAAGATACTAGAGTGGTTTGTCATTTTCTTCTCCACTGTGTTTCCATTTTACAGATGAACAACTGAGGCAAATAGGGGTTAAGTGACTTGCCCAGGGTCACACAGCTAGTAAATGTCTGAGGCCGCATTTGAACTTAGGTCTCATGACTCCAGGCCCAGTGCTCTAGCCTCTGTACCACCTAAATGCCCCAAGAACTTAACTACTTCATGTAAACATATTTTTATGGGAAATTGCCTTCAGAGTTTGAAGGATATACCTGCATTTTTCCACCCTGCTTTTTCCCTTCGTTCTAGCCCTTGCCAGTCAAGGAGATAAAGTTCATTGCATTACGCAGGCTAACGCAGGCTACCTGGTCCACCATTTCAGTCTCCCTGTTTTGCTATACTAGATGGTGCTCTATCAGCAACAGGTAGGACATTCTTTCCCCTTTTCTTCTCCTTCCTTCTCTCACCACCAAACAGCCCTCACTATCACTGGCACCAACGAGCCATATAGTAAAGTGAGCTGCTGGGGGAACAGGGTGAGATCTCAAGAGAAGGGAAGTCCTAGGAAGAGTGGGCTTTCCAGAAGGAGGTGCAAGAGGAAGCCCATATCCCACAGGAGGGAAACAGAGTCTTGAGGAGCATCAAGGAAGAAAGGAGAAAGGAGAGAGCCCGTGCAAGGAACATCAGGCACGCTCAAGTCATGAGCACTTGGGTCACATTTCTTCTGAAAAAAAAATACGCTTGCAAGTTCATTGTGTGCTTGTGTTTTTCAAACACTTGTGTAGCATATAAACAAAGGTCTTGTAGACCTTCGGATTTTATAAGAGTAATGCAGAAGCCCACGTTCAAAATTCTGGCTCTGTAGATATGCCTAGTCACCAATAGACAAAAAAATCCTTCCTATATCAGGACAAAAACAAAATCTAACTCATTCCTATGCAGGTTAATGTGAGTAATACCACTTCCTTACTTGAATCTCAATGATTAAAAACTTAAAAAACACATACCTCTGGAAAAACACATTAGTGATACATCCTTCAAAATCACTGCCACCAAAACGTAGGGATTGCTGTGAGTCTGGGAATATCCGCAGCCTTTGGTTGTCTCTTAGAGATTTGTCATCGATCAGAAGACTTAGTCTGGAAAGATGATAATAACGATGATAATGATAATGATGATTAATATTTTATAGTGTTTACAGTGTGCCAGGCACTACGTTAAGTGCTTTACAATTATTATCTCATTTGATCCTTGCAACAACCCTGGGAGGTAGGTGCTGTTATTATCCCCATTGTAAAGATGAGGAAACTGAGGCAAACAGAGGTTAAATGACTTGCCCAAGGTCACACAGCTAGTACACATCTAAGGCTGGATTTGCACTCAGGTCTTCTTGACTCCAGGCCTGGTACTCTATCCACCTTGCTAGCCAGCTGCCCCAATGCAAGTGAAATATGCCTGGAGAAGAAACTAGCCAACATTTTTTAACATATTCAGATTCTTTACAGAAAATAGCCCATTAATCAATCCATTCTACAGGGTGTCCCTAAAGTCTGGACACATAGGCAATCTCATTAACATATAACTGTTTCACTGTAGACTCTGTATTGTTCAGCGACTTCTTTTTCTGGGGTATGCTAAAGGAGAAGGTGTATTCAATGAAAATCACAGATGCAATACATTTGATTGAACGCATGAAGAGTGGATGTGGTAAAATTGACAGCAATGTGGAGTTATTGCATCGAGTTCAGGTGAATCTTGCAAAGCGCATCAATCTTTGCATCACAAATGATGGAAATCATATTGAAGATGTTATTTGTTAAGATTCCAACTAAATAAAATGTTGTTGAAAATTTCATTCATTTCATTTCTTTAAAATATGCATTTTTGCCAAGGTGTCCAGACTTTAGGAACACCCTGCATAACTTTTGTCACCATCATTTTTTCTTTATGAGGAAATTAATACATAAAATTGAAGGAACTTCTGTATTCAGAAGCAAGGTCATGGTGGAATCAAGGATGGTGTGTCTTATAAGGGGAGAGTGACTAGACTTGTGATTTAATCGATATAGGGAACTCCCTGAGGAGGAAATTCCTTCCACCAATACATGCTGGCACCTTCTCTATAACTTATAGTCTGAAGAGAGTTGCCTAGAGTATTGATGGACTGAGTGACCTGCCTAGGGTCACATGGCTAGTATGAGTCACAGGCAGGATTTAAACCCAAGGCCTCTTGGCTCTGAGGGAAGCTCTTTATACCACTACAAAATAGTGGCCTCTACATGTCTTATAAAAAGATCAGAAAAATCTGATAGCTAATTCCCTGAAAAAAAGGTTAAATCAACATTTTTCATTTTCTCTATTTGGACCGTTCTATTCTGATGCTTCTCCAAGGTGGGGTGTCAAGGTGACCCTGAATTCTCAAAGATCAATGCCCATATGTATATAGCACAAGCACTGGCAGGTCCTACTAGATAGGAAAGCCTTGGACTACAGGCTCATAATGTACTCTGTCCTTGTTGTCTGAAGACCAACCTGCCTAACTACAGAGAGGCTCATCGCCACAAAGTTGGACAGCAGGTGACAGGTTTTCATGGCCAAACCAACTCATGAAACCATTTACTAAGGAGTGAAAGGGTCACATTTTGTATTGTTTAAAGCAGCATGTAAACTGATAAAGATCAAAGATATTTTAAAATCCTTTCCTCTAGCACAAATACATGTGTACTTACCCAGTATCATCTTTTATTATAGACACATAATGCAATAAACCATCCATATACGTCTGGGGAGATTTCAGAATAGTGCCCTGATCCCTAGAACTTAATTCGATGTGACCATCTTCCAGAGAGATTTGTAGGATATTTGTCTGAAAACAACACAAAACCCCACACGATGAGCAATGCAATGAATTTTCACTTAAATATGAATATTTCACATGCCAAACTCATTACCAAAATCTTGTCTAGGGAATAGATAGCATGGGCTTTCCCCTGAGCCAGTTTTAAAGACAAGTCCTATGGGTTTAAAGATAGTTGTTTGCTCCTCCCCTCTGTGCCACACAAAAGGTTGAACATTTCTAATATTGTACAAATGTAAGAATCACTACTTCTAAAGTGGCCTCTGCCAGGTTTGGGGGCACAGAGGCCAAAGGCAACTTAAGCAACCATGCCAGAATCAGTGAGGATTTACGAGGAGCAAAGGACTGTGCAGGGCCCTGGGAGTACAAAGACAAAAAGAAAAGAAGTTCTAGCCTTCAAGGAACAAGACTTTGACTGGAAGAAATCACAGTCGGGGAACTATAAGGAGAAGCTATCTCAGCCTAATTTAGAGTTCTGACAGCTCAATAGGAGAATTTTATAAAAAATGCTAGAACTTTGTAAAATTTCATGATGTATAAGGCCTGGCAGAACACATTTACATATTTACTTCAGGTATGTCAATCAATGAATCAATAAACATTAAGTGCCTACTATGTGCCACATGCTGTGCGCTAAGCGCTGGTCATATAAAAAGAGGCAAAATGTAATAACTCATATTTTCTCACTTTATCCTCACAACCAACTTGGGGGTTAGGTGCTATTATTACCCCCACTTTACAGATGAGAAAACTGAGGCATGCCCTGGGTCACGCAGCTATTAATTTCTGAGGTGGGGTTTGAACTTAAAGTCTTCCTGACTCTAACTCCCAGGTTCTATTATCCACTATGCCATCCAGTTACTGGTGTCCTCTGAAGTTACAGGAGGCACGTGTTAGCTGAAGATAAGTTACTCAGCTACCTGCAGAGGCCTATGGTGTGGACCTACACGGAAAGTCTGCCTACATCTGTTTTTTCGTCCTTCCTGGAAAGTAAATACTTCTCTTCACCTGCCTGCACTATAGAGGGTCTAGAGATCATTACAATAATAATAGCTAACGTTTATATGGCTGTTTGGTAATTGTCTCTGCATAAATGGCCTCACTTAATCTTTACAACAACCCAGTGAGGTAGTTAGAGAAAGCATTTTCTCTGCTTTTCAGATAAGCAAACTGACTCAGAAAATTTATTTGTCAGAAGTCACACAGCCAAGAATACAGACCTAGAGCTTCTAACTCCAAGCCCAGTGTTCTTTTGTGGGGAATCTTTTAAATATATTTATTTCTTTAGGGGCCCCAAAATGTCTAGCTGTGCCACTGAATAGAATAATAACTTATTTTTTATTTTAATTGATGTATTTCCATGAATATGCACAACAAAGTTCTGCGTATTACCCAAATATTTAATTTTTATGAGTTTGATTTCTTTTCGGCTCAGGCCTGAAGGCACGGCTCATTTTGCAGCTGAAAAATATTACATTTGATGTGTCAATTCAAAAAAGTGGCCCAACAGGAGCCTGCCCATGATGGGCATTTAATCAATGTTTGCTGAGTGCTGTGGAGTAAACATATTGTATTTACTGACCAATCACCTCCAAAGCTTGTTTCTACCAACAGTCTTTGAACTGGATTATAAAATGTGGTTGCATATTTAAAGTAAATAACATTTTCCTACCCCTATTTGGTGTCTTAATAACATGCCATTGGGTTGAAAGGTTTGAAACCCAAAGGAAGACTGAAAGTTGTTGGGGTCGGGCAGCCCCACGTCAATGAAACTTAGCTGTCCTTCTCTGGAGAGTGATGCCGTCCGTACAAGCTGAAACACAAACAAGGAATTAGTCGCTGGTGGCTTATGTATTTCGCTATTAAAATTAAAATATAAATTTATAGCTTGGGTGATCTCACTGGTTCTGTCTGAAGAATTGTGTGTGGTTTGAAATCTATTCAACATCTTCAGAAAGAAATGAGAGATATTCTATACAACATTGCAGGTCGGCCATCTTTATGTTCTCATGTATTTATTTTGTAAATTTGTGTCTTTCCTAAGCACTTTGTGTATATTTATTTTTAAAAATATTTTAATTTTTTTCCAATTACATGTAATATGTTTTTAACATTTGTTTTTTAAAATTTTGAGATCCAAATTCTCTTTCCCTCCCTCTTTCCCTTTCCCCCTCATTGAGAAGGCAAGCAATTTGATATAGGTTATACAGGTACAGTCATGCAAAACTTATTTCTATATTAGCTGTGTTGTGAAAGAAAAAAGACCCAAAAAAATCTCCCAAGAAAAATAGAGAAGGTAAAGAAAGTAGGCTACAACCTACATTCAGACTCCATTAGTTCTTTCTCTGGAGATGGGTAGCATTTTTCATTATGAGTCCCTTCAGAATTGTCTTAGATCATTGTATTGCTGAGAATAGCTAACCCATTGACAGTTGATCATCATATAATAATATCGCTATGTATATATAAAAGGTATAGAACTTAACTTTATAAATTCATGGTGGTTGTATATTGTATATTCTGTACACACCATGTGATTCTTTAAACCAGAAATTTGAGGCCCACAGGCAGCATGACACCCTACAACTCCCAAGTATGACAGAACCAGATTAAAATGTAATTGGGAAATGATAAACAAAATAAATAAAAATACAATGTAACACAGATAATGTTAATTTGTGATTTTCTTAGTCAATATGTGGCCCTTAGGGATCTGTTTCTATTTGAGTCTGATATCTCTGATTGTAAATACAATGGCACTGTACTAGAAAAGGTCATGTGATTAAAATTTCATGAACACAAAAAATAAATTGATTTGGTAGTTGTACTCTTTAAGGGCTGGCATATTTAGATTTATAGGATTTTAATGGCTAAAAGGAAACTTAGAGATCATTTAATCCAATGGCCTCATTTTATGGATAGGAAAACTGAGGTCCATGGAGTATTATTGCCTAAGGTTACACAGATAGTGACAGAGTCAGTACTAGAATCCAGGTCTCATGGAACTTCATAACAATTGGTCATGAATCAACTCTCCACATTACCTTCCAGTCTTCTGAGCACTTTTTGGTAACTCCTACGGTATCATTCAACCGAACAACCCCAACGGTTTTCTTCAGATTTTTCATGCAGCCTCGGAAAGCAGGAGTGGATATATTAAACCTGATTTGGGGGATGGGGTGGGGAAAGGAGATTAGTGTAACATTCCCATTCCTTTTGAGTGTCAGAGATAATTGCAATATTTTGTACTTCGTAGTATTTTTCAGCTCACAGTGGCTACAAGAGTTAGCTATTTGTTCTCATGAAGAACTCGCAAGGTGGTCACAATAGATAGAATATAAAGACAGGAGTTAAGAGATTGGCTTTTGTGACAAAGGGAGAGTCCACTTCTTGTCCTTATAAACCTGTGTTTCCAATCTCTAAAATGAATGGAGACACTACAGGAAGGCTGGATTTAGAGCTGAGAGTACCCTTAAGGGGATCAATTCCAGTTCCGACTTTTTTACCTATAAGGAAATTAAAGTCTCAAAAATCAACTTGCCCATGATCATAAAGCTAATGAGGGCTGGCTAATCCAGAGCAAGAAGCCAAGGCTTGGAGTGGTAGAACCCCAAAAAGCTGTAGGGATTTGAACTTCAAGGTTTTAATGATGAGAAGTTGACTTTGAGTGGGAGGAGAGAAAGGGGACCACAGCTGAGAAACAAAGAAGGGAGAGAAGAACCCTCCATACTTTCTACAACATCATCTAGGACAAAGGTACAGCCGCCTCAGTCATTTGCATCTGGATTTGGCCTTGGATCTGTCTGAATATGAATTTAGGCAGAGTTGCCTGAAGCTCGCTAGCTAGGTAAAAGACTTGGATTTCCTAAACAAATGATATGCTAAGAAAAACACAGAGCAGATTTCCTTATGAATTTCTCAGGTTGCTCTCCTCCCTAAATGGAAATGCTTTTGTATTAATTTTTACTTTACTCATTATGAGCAGCTGAGCTGCATATAATATGTAGGAAGAGAAATATCATTAAAAAGAAGAAGAGGAAACAAATATTCATCGCACTGCAGTCTTTTTAAAAATAAAATGCATTTTTTTGTCTCAGATCTAGGGGGAAGTATGACTTTTTTTTTTACAGTTTTTCTAATCGTTATACATATTTTCAGCTTAATAAACTCCCTTTGATCTCTAAAAAGTTTTAGGCAGAGAGACAGTTTATCCCAATGTGCTATTGTGGACCTGGATTTGGGGTGAGAGGGTCTGCTTCCACACTCACGCTGCCCACTCACTAGCTGCATGGTTTTGAGGAAGGCGCTTAGCTTCTCTGAGTCTTGGCTTCCTCATTTTTAAAATGGAGAGAACAACTGTTGATTCATATCGAACTTGTGATCCACTAAAACCTCCGGATCGTTTCCACAGAGACCGATGGCAGTCAAGTCACTCGTCTTCCATCTTGACTTTTTTCAAACCAAGTGTATGCATTTACATTGATCCCAACTAAATTTTCCCTTAGTGTATTTTGCCAGTGTTCTAGACTGGGGGGGGGGGGTCTATAAGCTATGGCCTGAAGGCCACATACATCTTATAAATAATGTAATTATAAATTTAAAAACCATTCTTAGTTTATGGGCCATACAAAAACAGGTGGCAGGGTATAGGTTGCTAATCCCTGTTGTAGACTATCAAAAATTTTTGGATATGGACAGTCACCCAGTGGACTAGTCACTACTCTTAGCTTTAGGTTGTCTGCAAATTAGTTAAGTAAGCCAAGAAAGTCTTTATTCAGGTCAATGGACATGTAGGATACTGCTATTCTAAAGCTCTTTGCTAGCAGACACTGCTGTCTTGAAGTCTCATCCCTCTTTATAGTACTTGTGCTAATCCTGTTCATTTTTGTATCACTCAACACACGGACTCTTTGTTGCTTTATCTTCCACTTTCTGCTCTCTGGCACACTATAAAGAGCAAGCAACCTTAAATTAGTCTATTTAATTGGATAAAAGTCAAGATTATGGGGAACTTAGAATTTGCACCTAATAGAAGAATAACATATAAATATTATACAGCTCTACTTGAAGTAATATTTTTAAGTTTTCTCATTCTGGGTTCCTTAGAGGTATCCTGATGGCTTAAAACTTGTCCTATTAACACAAAGAATTCCTTTTTCATAAAATGCCATAAAAATTTGGAAGACCTCAGAGGAGACGTTGCCTCTGCCAAATGCCTAAATGAAACACATAGGAGCAATGCCTGGTAATCTTCCATAGAGTTTATAAACTGGAAAATAATGCCAGTCAGCTTTGAATATTGCCCAAAGAATCTATACTTCAACAGCATGGAAAGTACCCCAGTCATTGGATGGCTCACGAGGAGAGACTTTGCCTGACCTGCTTTCTTTCTACAGTTAATCTCATAATTAACAAATGAGATCATGCATGTAGAATACTTTTTAAAAAGTGGTAGGTAAATGGGAGTGATTATTATCCTTATTATCTATTTCATTATTTTCTCTGCTTGTTGGGTTTTTCCATTCAGCCTAGTTGCCCAATTCGAGCTGGTGGACAATTTCTTTTGTTCTGTTTTGGGGGAAAGAAATGCAATAGATGTATAGACATTAATTAAACAAATAAAGATCACAGAAAATAATTTTCTTTTTTTCCTACTGTATTGACTTACTTTTCCCGGAGTGAGAGTGGAATTCCTCCAAGGTAATAGGTGTCAAAATTGAAAATGTCACCTCGACCTTCAATGATTGATTGATTCACAGTTACTCGTAGAAGCTTTTGGGCTTTCCCCATCCTGATTGTAATCTGAAATGAGCATGAGATGTGAATCAAATGGTTAGAGAAATACATATAATTATTCTTGTTATTCAGTCACTTTTCAGTCATGTCTGACTCTTTGTGACCCCTTTTGGGGTTTTCTTGGCAAGGATGCTAGAGTGGTTTGCCATTTCCATCTCCAGCTCATTTTACAGATGAGGAAACTGAGGCAAACAGGATTAAATAACTTGCCCAGGGTCACACAGTCAATAAGTGCCTGAGGCCAGATCTGAACTCAGAAGATGAGTCTTACTGACTCCAGGCCTGGTGCACTACTACACCACCTAACTACTACTACTCTATACAAAGGCATCCTTGCTTCCAACAGACCACCCAAGCCCCCCTAATTCAGCAATCCATGTGGCTCTTCAGCTACGTTTGTTCATAGAATGTTAAACATACTCAACAGCATTGTTTGTGGGGAAAAAAGGCCTGGTGCTAAAATATTTAAAATGGCTCTAGTAACATATATTCCACTGCTTGATCTTCAATTAACAAAATGAACACGTTCCTGACAATTAAACTATCATCATATAGGATGGGACCCTTTGAAAAATCATTCATCAGGCTCCTGTGGTTCAGGTGTCTTTACTGATTGACACTGAACTGATAAAAGGAATGAGAATTGTTATTTTTAAGAGTTAAAAATGATTTACCATCTGATCTGTTCCATCATTTATGACGACTCGATTTCTTTTTTCCTCTGGAGGCTTTGAATTTAGTTTGTATCGCAACACAGGAGATCCCTTTTCCATACTTAGGGATATGAAGAAATCCTACAAACATGGAAACAATTTTATATATAATAGCCTTTCTGTTTTGTGTGAAAATAGAAAGCAAAAAGCTTAAAACTTTTAAATTAGCTTGTATTTTACTACGTTGTATTAGTTTGTATTTATTCTTTTTATATTTGTTCAGTACACCTATATATCTATATGTATGTATTTTATCTCTCCCATTAAAATGTAAATTCCTTGCCAGTAGGAACTGCTTCATTTGTTCTATTTGCCCTCCCAATACAGTACTGACACACAGCAGGCACTTAATCAATGCTTATTGGTTGACTGATGCTCCATCTGAGGTTCTGCCTAATATCCTGTGCCCTCCTCTTCTGGCAAGCTTCACGGCTGAAAAGTATCCAGATTTCATTTCCATTTCTAATTCTACTTTATTCAATCAGCTCACTGAATATTATAAATACAAATGGAAATGAATCCTCCAGTTATTAAGGAAGACAAATTTCCCAAAGTCACTGAATTTGGGGTTGGGGAGTTTGGGATTGTACTTGTTTTTTTTTTCTTTCGTTGCTATTGAGATCTCCCTAAAAAGTAACTCTACCAATGTAGACCAGCATTTGCTCAGCCACATACAGTCTTGGATAATTGTCTGGGGGCACTGACAAGTGAAGCGAATTGCCCAGGGTTGCATACCCACTATGTTTCAAAGATGGGGCACATATGAATCAATCACTTGTGGTTGATTAATTTAGCAGTGTTTGATACCAGATTTTGACTTACCTGGTGTTCTGCAAAGAACAATAAGCCCTCATCTACAGTGGTCTGAATTGTCTGTAGAAAGTTTGGAAAAGGAGTGCTGGGTTGGGTCGGAACTCGTGCGTAGCCTGTGCCTTCAAAATAATTTTTGTCAGACTCCTCCTTTTTCCTGTCAATATAAAATAACTACTAGTCAGAAGACAGGGCAGCAAGTTTACAGGAATGCAATGGCCACATTAACAGGACATATGGATGTCTGTCTGTTTGAGGAACAGAGCAGGACATCTGTACTGCAAATGCCATCTTGTTATGGAGGAAACACAGACTCTTAGAATCCAGCTGTTTATTCCCTCTAGATAGATTCTATGGAAAAGAGATGCTAACCAAACAGTGCAATATGCCATACACATAGCGTGCACACACAACACACACACACACACACACAATTTGTTATTATGAATTGTCAAAATGAGATCTGGGGAGAGGAGTGGACTAGCAACCAAAGATCGAGGTACAGAGCTGTGAGGTGATTAACCTGGGGACATAAACAGAATAGATCAACACTCAGCCATGTAGCAGAATTCTCTATATCCCTTCAGCAGCGAAGGTAAGAAGCCCAAGAGGGTGATTAAAACAAACAGCATCTCCTCGATGACATCCCTTCTTTGTGATGGAGACACAAGGAAGCCACAGTACTGGCCTAAAAAATCCCATGATCCATGGGGCCTCTCGTCATTCCCATGCTTCATTTACCTTCTACAGGGCTCCACTTCCGTGGTGTTGAGATTGAAGGTCTTTTTGAAGTTGTACAGGCTTAAAACATTTTCATTGAGGTCGTCTAGTTCAATGCAGCCTTTGTAGGGAGGATATTTTAGTTCACGAGGAAGCTATAACAAAACAAACACGAGTCCCCCGATGAAACCCACTGGTGGATGGTACTTGGATTATAAGCTATGAAAGGGATACGGCTACACAGCTGGTGGCTACACAGCGTGTCAAAGCTCGCAAAGCCCTTTGTCTCATTTGCTCCTCACAACGGTTGCAGGAGGTGGGTGCTGTTGTTATCATCCCCATTCTAGAGATGAGGAAGCTAAGGCAGGCAGAGGGGAAGTGACCTGCCCAGAGTCCCACAGCTAGGGAATATATGAGGCTGGATTTCAACTCAGATCTTTCTGACTCCAGGTCCAGTGCTTTAACCATCCCAGGGCTTAACAACAGTCAACCTAGGGACTCAGCCTGGGACTTTGCTGGTGTCAAGAACTTCCTGGTGAGCAAACATGTTCTACCAACGCAGGACACCACTTTCTCTACAGCTAATGACATCAGAGAGCGGCTGACAGGCCTGAGTGGCCCGGGGTCACAGAGCCAGCATGTGTTAGAGTGCTCAAACTCAGATCTTGTTGGCTTCTAGGCCAGCCCTTTATCTACTGTGCATGACTTAACTATAACACAACAATCAAAATGAAGATATTATGGGGAAAATTAGCTCACTATAAAAAGAGCCTTTATAGAAATTCAGACAAACAGTTTCCTTAACTGGGAATTCCACATGCATTCACCTTGAAATTGGGTGGGTAGCCTCCGACATAAAAGACAACATTTTCAGGGTCCAAATTGAGAAGAATATCGCCACTCCCACTATCCATGTCATAGAAATCAGGAGGTTTTGGCTTATGGGATGTGGCTTCTTTAAAGTAGCTGAGCTTTGCAAACTGGAAGATCCTGAATAGTAAGGAAGTAATAAAGAAAAAAAGTCAAGACTTTTCCCTGGCACTCAGAACAGGAACAAGCAGCAGGTATAGCAGAAAAATTTACAGCGTGTGTCTTAGTGCAAGGAAGAATAGTAGGAGTGCAGGTTTCTACCTTTGGAATTTCACTCGATCCATAATTGCCTCTTGAGTTACACTCTTAGTCAAAATTGAGTCCATCTGGGTTTCAGCTTCCTGGTCTCCCAAGTTATAGACACAAACAAGTTTGCCATCTCTTACTGCCATTCCTATATAGTCCTTCGAGGCCTAGAGACATTAAAAAGTGCTTGAGTGAATTTCCAACACTGACGTTTCCTCACTCCTGGGGCCGAGGAAGCTCATTACAAACATAAATCTTATGTAACAAAAAAAAATCTTATGCAAAACAAATTATTCATTTGAAGATTAATGAGGCCTGAGAAGGTCAGGATATAATACTAGGCACATATTCTAGAAAAGCCAAAATATGATAAGGTAGAAAGGAGAAAAGGATGTCAATTTTGAGAATGTGAAAGTGGATGTCCTCCAATGACATCCATTTGTGTTTAGTAGCCAAAAACATTCTAGTACTTCGAATAATTCTTCACCAAATATGACATTCTAAACTAGGTATTTCACAAGATATCCATTTCATGTCAAACAAAGTCAAAGAAAAGAAGGATGAAAATCAATGCTAAAAATGAAATAAACTCTAAAAAGGGATTTATGTAAATTTTAGCGATATAAGGTCTTAAACCTGGATCAAAGACAATTTTTTATAGCTAGAAAAGTTATTAATATTCATTATCAGCAAAAGAAGAGAGAGGTTTTCTCTTTATCCTGGTGTTTCTAAATGTAAAGACTGTTGGATATTTTAAGGCCAGAGACCTCAAGCCATTTGTAAAGAGGAACTACTCTTCATTTCCTTGGGGAGACGGGAGTGATGGACGACAATGATAGTGAAGTCTCTAAATATGTAGTGGGAGTGTTGGTAGAACAGTCCTTGAAAAGAATAGTGTTGCTACAGAATAGATTCCCGACCTGGCTGGGAAACCTGGTGAACCATAGATAAAGGGGTGTGGCAGAAGGCGAGGTGGCAGAGACCAATTTAGAGACTTAGGAGGAAAGGCTGTTAGATTTATAGAAGATCCTAATCTAATAATAGGGGTCTAGGGAGCCAGGATTGAAGAGATTACTTTGCTAGCCATAGGAGCACTCACCCTTTTGGGTCTCAGAGTTGACCTACAGGATAAGTCAAGAGGGCCAAGATGAGGGGTTGTTAATGTTGTGGCAATAATTTTTGCCATAGAGTCAATGAAATTTAAATGCTTGTGGTATAGCAGACAGCTAAAAAACATAGTCTATGTTCTAAAAAAAAAAAAAAAGACAAGTATCAAAGAAATACCTACATCTTTATTGCCCAAGTACATCACAAACATGTCTTCATCCCCACCATCTTCTCTGGATTCAGGTCTTTGAAGAAACAATGACAGAGATGTATACCCTTTCAAATCTTCAAGGTCATTTGGCAGTCGAACCTCAACACCAGACTTGCCATTGAACCTCATTGGAACAGCAACCTGGGGAGAGTGGAATGCAAATGAACTAAATATTCTAAGGGGAGGAAAGTGAGCAGGTAGAATTATTCATTCTTTTTCACTCAGAGAATCGATCTGCTGTTTCGTTCTCATTCAGTCATTTTCAGCTGTATCTGACTCTTCTTCACCCTATTTGGGGTTTTCTTGGCGAAGAAACTAGAGTGTTTACCATTCACTTTTCCAGCTCATTTTATAGATGAAGAACTGAGGCAAACAGGGTTAACTGACTTGCCTGGGGTCATACAGCTACTAAGTGTCTGAGGTCAGATATGAACTCAAGAAGATGAGTCTTCCTAGATGCCCATTAGGAAAATCAACTATTGTTCACCGAAGAATACAGTTATGGAAAAGAGAACAGTATATTTGAAGCTTCCTAGACTGTTAAATCATGAAGTTTTTCAGGACCTGGCAATAAAGCAGTCATGCCCTTCCGTCATCCACAGGGGAAGTTTCCTAAAGCAATGGTTAAGAACAATCCTCTGATTAATACACTAAACTGCAGGATTAGACTTCATTGTTTATTGGAGATGGCCAGTCACTGAACATGGGTACATCAGGGTTCCTCAGTATAGTAAACTGAACAAAACAGGCATTCTTTAACTGCCCAGAGATAACACCATCGGGAAGACAATAAAAGCCTTGGAGAATAAATCAATATTTGCATGAATTGTAAATTTATTCAGCCCAACTCAACAAATAATGAATAAGGACCTTTTATGCCTGTAGCAGTATGCTAGACTCTTGAGTAAATTGAACAAGTTTGGATAACATACAATCAGGTCCTGCTCCCATGGACTATAGGATCTACTGGGGCATGTGGGTAGGGAAAAGACGCATGATTTCATTGGTATAGTATATTCCCTGAGTGGAGAAACTCTCTCACCAAATGCGGGTCAGAACCTTCTATGCAATTATAATGATAGAGTTGGCTACACTAAGTAACATGCCCAGGTTCATATGACCATTATATGTGAAGTTAAGGACCTGAACCCAGGGTCTGAGACTGCCTCTCTTTTTGTATTAGTGCATTTAGTACACAAATACCTATATCCCAAAGTAATAAGTGTTAGGTACATGAGCAAAGGACTTATATCAATTGTTAAATGAGGGGAAAGCTGGCCAAGTTTATTACTGACAGGATAATCGAGCAAGGTTTCATGAAAAGGTTTGAGGTAGGCTTGAAGGATGAGTAGGACCTCACCAGATGGAGGGGAGATGGTGTTGTAACAATTGGATTAGCAGCTACTGTGGCTGTATAAAACCAACAACAACCAGCTCACAGAACACTGCAAGCCCAGGGTCTTTTGATCTGCTTTACTAAGGAAAGCAACGTTAAGGGGTTAACAATCTTATTTTAACCCAGCATACAAATATTCACTTAGTTCAGGGGAAAAAGCCAGCACCCTGAACTTCAGAGCAAATACAAACAAATTACAAACATCAACAGACAGACCTTGTCTGATTCAAATCTCAAGGCATAGTTACCAGAGTTGAACAAAGTCCAAACATCCGGGTTTACAAGCTGGAGGTCTCTTAACTACAGCTGCCCAGAGTCTCCACAGCAGTGCACCACCAAGAGTGAGAGCCCTAAGCAAATAGCTCTATCTTCCCTTGTTATGCACTCTTTAGCCATCATCAAACGTCATCTGAGCAACCAGAACTTAAGCTCTTATTATTGGGTCTGGTCTTAGCAACTCCCCTTAGGACCCATGTGACCTAAAATTGTCACAAAAATGCGACTTAAACCCCCTTGGTCTAAAAGCCTCTGATGTCACAAACATGTCATTCAAACCCATGTAAACTGTGCTTTCCCTTGAGGCAAGGAGGTCATCAAAGACTCCTAATTTAATCAAGGAAACCAAGGCCAAACTCTTCAAGGGCACTTGGTTGAATAAGTGCTAAAAGCCCATCTTGATTCCCAATACAGATGGGCACTCTAATCAGTGTGCAGCACTGGAAAAGCTACAGGGTATATATTGGGGAGTAAAGAGTATAGTTTCTCGGAGCCCGGTGTGCACACAGGGTATAGGATAGGGCATCAGACTATGGAAAGCCTGGAAAGTTGTTCCCAAACTCCGTCATCTCCAATTCTCTTGCTTTCCTCTAAGTTTCCTATATTAAATGTATTTTTTCTTTTCCTTTAAGAATGGTACTTATGGTTCAGGGAAGCCTACGAGGAATTACTACTGGACTGTGGGAAGCTCCCACGATTAAATATGCTGCTTTTATATCTATGATGTCCATCCCTGGGTTTGTAGTCCTGACTCTTTCACTGTCTTAGAGTGGGCTGAGAAATTCTCAGAACAAAATTAGTTTTAACTTGTGTTAATTTATGCCATAGCACAGTTTTATGAGGAGAGGTCATGGGAAGGTCAGGGAATCCAACAAACAATGATCAATCAGCAATCAACTATTAAGCGCCTGCTGTATGCCAGGCATTGAGCAAAAAAAACCCAGTCAGTAATAGGGGATGTTGTTTCAGCATTAATTTCAAAACCATCTCCCAGGGACACTTTTCCATTTCAGACAAATATGGATTTGAATGACCTTTCTAATAAAAAGAGAACATCAACCTTTGTCAACTGTTGTCACAGTGGAAGGAATACCTTATTTGCAGCATCTCTGGCTTGCTGAATGAGCTCTCTTATTCGATCCACATTGTCAGAGATGTTGCCCAGTGGCAAGATCTGTTGGTTGATGCTTTCAATCTTGCTTAAGAGATCAGGTATCTTGCTGGTTAATTTCTTCACTGTTGATGCAATTAGAGAAGAGAGAAAAAAAGGTTTTATCCTCTTTACTCTGAGAGCTATTAGAAGGTTAAATATAGAAGCCCTAATTACTAGTGTTGGTTACTTGGGAAAAAATGGTCAGACAGGGTGAATTGGCTTCAGTGTAGCTCATGAGGTCACACACATTCTATGTGCCTATAATGGATTTTTCACTTTCATATTAAATCTATATGTTAAGCCTCTCTTGACCAGTATAGGACAAAAATAAACTTTTTGTGTTTGTATTTCTGTTCTATTATCATATCCATAATTAATGCATCATTTCTGTGTTTTGGGGAAGAGAGATTCAGGAAATGAAAAATGAGACACTAATTGGAAGAGCGAAGAATACTTCCTTACTTTAAAAAGGGGAAAATCAGCAAGCATGTATTAAACAAAGGAAAATGCCCATTCTGGCTCCCATTCAGGATTAGGTTCCCTTATTTCAGTGCTTCCCAAACAAAGAACCTCTTCACACTCTTAAAATTATTGAAGCACCCATAGAACCCTTGTTTAAGTGGGTTACGTTATTAGAAATGAAAACATCTCCATATCCTTAGTTTTGACCTCATGGAACCCCCTGAAGGGTCTTGGGGAGCCTGGGTATCTGTGGACCATACTTTGAGAACCATTGCCTTATTTAACCATACCAACATGTAATCCTCCCTCTGTAGGAGGAGTTTAATTCATAAAATTGGTTCTGAATATAGGTGCTTGCAGATTCTGCCACTCTGATACTTCAGTTTTTTCAATCAGAAAACTTCAAATGACACCAAGGTACATAACACCACCAGGAGATGGGGTGATTCACTCTAGCCACAGGAGAATGTCCAGTACCTGAATTGTTTGCATCACTCAGAGCCTCATTAAAGTCTTCACTCCGTGCACTACCATAGGTGTCCTTAATTCTTTCTACATCTGTCTGAATCGGGTTCAGACCATCCAGCACACTGTTTGTGATGTCATTTGCACTTCTGATCAAACTCTTTGCATTGTTGGTCATTCTATCAATGTCATCTAAGGCAGGCAAAGAAAGGGCAGAGTGAGCATTTGAAGCGTTCACCAGAACGAGTGAGAGAAAAAGAGACATTGAGTTAGTTACCTCGATTTATTCTACGAAGATCATCTTGGACAGCAGCGAGGTCTGTTTGTATCAAGCCCTTCTTTGTTGTGACAATATCCAAAGTGTCCCGTAGGCTGTCCAGAGCTGGAGTGATATCTAAAACCAAAAAAAACCAAAACAAAGCCCAAAGGTATGGGAAACTGGCTCTGTGGCATTTAATTCCTCATATTCAGATAGTATCTGATGCCTCCAAGTTAAAATAGCACAGGCTGGACCTGAGTCTCAGAGATCATCTTAGCCAGCATTTATGTAGTGTCATTCATATATGTATATATGCATGTGTATACACAAATACATATAGGAAAATGTAGATATACACACATATGAAAATCTATGTATACACAATATATGAAAATGTATACATATACATTATGAAAATGCACACATGTATACATGTATGAAAAATGTATATATACATGCATATATATATACATACATGTATATTTTTACATATGGGACAAGGAGAGAGGGGAGAGAGACAGAAAAGCAGCAAACAAGCGCTGGACCTGCAGTCAGGAAGAACTGGGTTCAAATCTGGTCTCAGACACTTACTAGCTGTGTGACCTTGGGCAAATCATTTAACCTCTCTGTGCCTTAGTTTCCTTATCCATAAAATAGGAATAATAATAGCATCCACTTCCTAGGGTTGTTGTGAGGATCAAATGAGGTAATATTTGTAAAGTGCGCCACAAACCTTAAAATGTTAAATAAATTGTAGCTATTATGATCTTAGAAAGTCTTGGCTGAGATCTGTCTGTCTGTCTGTCTGTCTGTCTGTCTGTCTATCTATCTATCTATCTATCTATCTATCCATCCATCCATGTAGCTCCAAAGACGGGTGACTAGAGCCACAGATGCTGTAGAAATAAGCACATGCAAAAGGGACAGGCAGAAAAGCTATGGGTAGGACATCATTTTCCCATCTGCCTGGAGTGGCTGCTGTCCTTCATGCCGGGAATGCTTTCCCTCCTCCTCTACCCCTCCTCCTCACCTACTGGGTTCTTTTAAGACACAGCTAAAAATCCCACCATCTACAGGAATCCCAATCCCTCTTAATTCCAGTACCTTCTCTCTCTTAATTATTTCCTATTATTCCTGTATATAGCCTGTTTGTACATAGTTATTTGCATGCTATTTCCCCCATTAGATTGTGAGCTTCTGAAGGTCAGGGACTGTCTTTTGCCTCTTTTCTTTTGTTTTAATCTCCAATCCTTATCACAGTACCTGGCACATAGTAAGAACTTAATAAATGTTTACTGACTGACTGGCAGCTGGAGAAAGGATGCCAGAGGACAGAAAAGGGAGATCTTGCTCAAACAAATATTAAAGCAAAATATTATGAATCAACAAGCATTTATTAAAGTTCTACCTTGTGTGTTCTACCCATGGTGTTGGGTACAGAAGTTACAAAGACAAAGAATGAGAGTCCCTACTCTCAGGGGATTTCTTATATCATTCAAATACTGAAGTTTTCCCTAATGTGTGTGGTTTTCTTTTTGTTTCTCTCGATGCCCCTCCTTTCTCCTATCCCTCTCCTTCCAACCTCCCCCCACCCCCTCCCCAGCCCCACTCCAAATACAAAGACATTCAGAACAATCCAGGGAGGAGAAACAAGTACCAAGAGCATCAGAGTCAAAACACTGCCACCTGGTGACAGGGAAAACACAGGAGAAGGCTGCAAGTTATCATTGCTGTCACGATTTAAAAAAAAAAATGTCACTGGTTTTAATTGCATTTTAAAAGTTGTACTAATCTCTATTTCTGAAACATTAAATTTAAGACCTGACCCCTGCTTCTGGGACTCAGGACATGTAAAGAAAAGAGAGATGTCACAGACAACTAATATTGAAATTTAATTCCTGAAAATCATGGGGCAGGAAAAAAAAAAAAGCCAAACTCACCTCCTAAAAGAGCTTGAAAAATAGAAAGAGGAACTAGAAGTTCAAAATGACTGTGGCATAGCAGTTTGAGTTTAGGGGAAACACCAAGGGCTGTGGTTTTCACACACCACTCGCTGGGACCCTCAGATTCCAGGAGAGATGGGAGGATGGGGGCCTTCTCTTTTCCCAGCATCTCTGTTTCTTCTGGAGGGATTTTACTTTTAAAAATAAAAATCGCGAGTAACATGAAGGTCTAATCTCCATAGGCAAAACAGATGTTTGAAAAAACTCTGTGTGCACTACAGGATGGTGCTTCTGGGCACAGAGAATAAATAGTTTAAGTTTCTATGGACTCAAAAAATTTTAAAGCAATTCTGTGGCTCTTAAAAATAGCTTATGTATAAGGGATGTATGTAGTTTATTTCATCATGCCCAGGGTGAAAAAAATCTTTTTATACACATTATCTCATTTGCTCCTCCAACAACTCAGTGGGTAATGATAATAACAGAATTATTGTCATCATTAATACTAATAGTTGACATTGATATAACCCTTTACATGTTTCTCACAGCACCACGGGAGAATACAGGCTGCTATCTGTGAGGCAGATAGAGCAACTCTACTCTAAGCTCATCTGGCAGATGATAAAATGAATCATTCAATCGACAAGTAATTATTGGGCAACTACCACGTGCCAGGAATTGTGCTAAGGGCTGCAGATACAAGGATAAAGAATGAAGCGGCTACTGCTTTAAACGGGGATGCAGGAGACAACAAAGATCTCTATAAATATTTTTGTTGTTCAGTCATATCCCTACTATTCTTGACTCCATTTGGCCAAGATACTGGAGTGGTTTGCCACTTCCTTCTCCAGCTCATTTTATAGATGAGGAAACTGAGACAAGCAGGGTTAAGTCACTTTCCCAGGGTCATACAGCAAGTAAGTGTCTGAGGCCAGATTTGAACTCAGGAAGAGTCTTCCTGACTCCAGGCCTGGCACTCTATCCACTGTGCCACTTGCTGATCCCATATACAAATATATGGCATAAATTCAAAGAGGATAAATACAAATATTCACACAGAAGTTAAATATACTTTCAGTACTTTGGGAGGAGGTGCACTAACAGTCAGAGGGATCAGGAAAGGCTTCATGCAGAAGCTGATTCCTGAGATGCGTTTTAAAAGAAGAGAGGGATTCTATATCAAGGGAAGGAAAGAAGAGAGGGAATCCTGGGCACAGCTGGATGGAGAATGAAAAGCCATAGAGATGGCATGTCCAGTGTGAGGAACAGATAGAAGGCCAGTTTGGCTGGAGGGGGCATGCAGTGATGTCCAATGAGGCTGGAAAGACAGGTTGGGCTGAGGTGGTGGGCTTTGAAAATCTCTACAAGTTTAGACTCAGGGAGGGCACTGGAGTAGATTGAGTAGGGGAGTCACACGGTCAGCTCTATGTTTAAGGAAAATCACTTTGGCAATAATGCATAGAGATAGACTAGAGAGATCTGAGGCAGGGAGACCAATTAAGAGGCTGTTGCAATTATCTAGATAAGAGGTGATGAAGGCATGAACTAAGGTTATAGCTGTGTCAGTGGAGACAAGGGACCAGATGCAGAAGATGTCATTAAGGTAGAAAAGGCAAATCTTGGAAACTGAATAGAAAGAGAGAAGCTTGGAAGAAGAAGAGGCAAATAGGAATAAAGGCTCAGAAAAATTAAGTGACTTGCCCAAAATCACAGTTAATAAGTGGCTCAGGCTCTTGACTCCAGGCTGTGAGGCCAATCAATAAGTGAAAGATCTTTCCCACCTATTCAATAAGCCTCAGGTGGGGCCAACAAAAGGAGGCTTGATTAGAGGCCGGCCCAAACCTTTGTGAGGCCAATCAGTGATTAAAGACCTTTCCCACCCACCCAACAGACCTCAGGTGAGTCAAATTTAGGGAAGCTTGATTCGAGGTTTTGTTTGTAGGCAGGACTACTCCCTCTCCTTACTAGGCACTAAGTCTCAGGCCCACACTCTTTTAATGATGGGTGTGAAGGCTTCAGGCCCTAAAAGGAGTATATATACCCAGAAGGTAGCCATTGAGGACTGAGAAGTCAGAAACAAGAATTCAGAATCCAGCTCCAGGAGGAGAAGTAAGAACTCTGAGACAACAGAGCTGAGGAGAGAGTGCTGAGCGAAGAGTGGAAACCAGGGAGCTTTGGAAACCAGAGAACTGAGCGGGACAGAACTCAGGCAAGCAGACAATTAGGATTGGTGAGTCATTGTTTACGGGAAGGCCCTAGCAGGGGGGAAAGTTACAGGATGACTTGGTTCCCTGCTATAATACTGCGTTATAATTTCCTTGTTGCCACATTGAGGTGGGTGTACTGGTTTTGAAATATAATTACTACTATATTGAATTGGGGTTATCAGTCTTGGGATTGGATCCTCTGGTGTCTAAATAACTGTTATACTTTCTCTGCCTTCTGCATAGAGAGTTTGTCACACTTTGTGATTCTGAACCATTCAGGCATGTTTATGGTCATCCTTGAGGTCATGAATCTTGCCTTACTGATACACAGGTCCAGAGCTCTTTCTACGACAGGGCCTCTCCTTAAGAGTGAAGACCAATGGTCTTAGAGTAGTTATGAGTCAGTTATCAATTTACCAAATGAAATGTAAGTTCCTTCTTACTTCTGCATTTCTATCCCCAGCACCTAGTGCAGTAACTGCCCCAACTATTGTTCTCTCTTGCTTTCTTTAAGTCTCATCTAAAATCCCACCCTCTAGAAGAAGCCTTTCCTAACCCCTCTTAATTCCAGTGGCTTCCCTCTGTTAATCATCTCCTATTTATCCTATATATTATATTCGTTTGCATGTTGTCTCCCCCACTAGATTGTAAGCATTTTGAGGGCAGGGATTGTTGTTTGCCTCCTTTTGTATCCAGAGCACCTAGCACAGTGACTGGTAGGTGCTTACTAAGTATTTACTGAATTGAAGTCAATATACTGATATGCTACTTTTCTCTCCACTGGCATTGCCGTAAGTAGAATTATTTCAGCCAGACCACTGGCCAGTCCAGTGTAGACTAGCCTAGTCAACATCAGACATTTATTTACAATGGGCTTCTGGTTATAGAAAAACAACAAAAACAAATTGTTCACATATAGTTGGTGGTGGGGGAGGGATGGATAGTGACGAGGAACTGGGGTGACAGTGGCAAATTCATAAGAGTCAAAAAATCTCTTAGTTTCATTGACTTCTTGGTTTAAAAAACCACATCTTCTCCTTCTGTCTCTCCCCCCAATCCCCAACCCTCTTCACAGTCCCTTTGTTTCCCCTCCTCTGTTGAGTATTTGGGTACCTTGATGTAATCTATTTTGTGTGGTCTTTGCTTCCCTTAGTAGCTTATCACTGTTGGAGCTCAATATCTTGGCTTTTCCAGGCAGGTCTCCCTTCACCACGGTCTGCAAAGAAAACATCTGTCAGCTTTAACAAAATGTAAGCCCTCCGCATAAGGGAGATGGAATATGGCTCCTCATCTGGCCAAAAATGGTCTTGACTCTTTGGAAGCCTAAGCGGGCTTTCTAGTGCTCAGTATTCCCTAAAGATGGTTTTTAACATCACAAGAGGGCCCAGTGATTTTGCTAGTTCAGGACAATCCCACCTGTAGGGCAGAGTCCGATGCGCTCGCTGCCTTGTTGGCAGCATCCTCAGCTGCTTTCACTGCGTTGATGATGTTTTCATAGGCCGTGGCAGCGTCCACAGCACAGCGCACCAACTCATCACCACTGGTGTTCCTCTTGATTCTGAAAGGTCATGAGGAGAGAAATGCAGACACCCATGGGAAGAAAGCACAAAGAAAAAAAAATACAATCACCAGGGTCCTCTTGAGGAGCCACCATGAACCCAGACACTGAGTGAAATCAATACCATCATTTGACATTTAGAGCCCTATCAGAGAGTGGAGGGAATAATTGATGCTTAGGGTTGTGGCTGCTTTTTCTGAAATGTGCTCTTGGCTGTCTTTTAAATTCTCTTCCTAAGGGGGTAGTGAAGAACTGAGAGTTCAGCCATGCTGTTAAGTAGTAATAAACATTGATAGTTGTAATGTTCGATATTGCTAGGAACTCTAATAATATCATCTCCACCCCTCAACCCCTAGTAACCAAAGGGCATTAAGCTCTCACTTGTAATACGATATATCTCTGCCTTCATGCAGCATGCTCCTTTACAGAAACAAGAGTGTTGTATACTTACTCTTCCAATTGCTTTGCTAACTTCTGCAGTGACTGGGCATGGTTCTCTGCCTCCACCACTAGAGCTTCTTTGCTAGATGATCGGGAAAGATCCTTCACTTTGTCACTCAGTTCTTGCCTTACTTCGTTTAAACTGGATGCTAATTTCTCGTATCCCTGTTTTTCCAAGTAAACAAAGACAAATACAGAACACTCATACTTAGAGGCAATGAACTTATACCTGTTTACCACTATATTTCCATGTGTAAAAGAGCATTGCCTCTTGCAGACCTGGTATAATGTCACAAATGACCAACTTTCTAGGAACTAAATGGCTGAAGATTTAATAACGTTTCCTTTAAAAGATGGGAAGAGGGGAAATGTCACCTTTGGGAGGTTGTTTAAATGTACAAGGTTGTCACCAAGGCAAATTTCTATTTAGCTACTGGATACTTTCTGCTTCTGAAATAGCCATTGCCACTGACTTCCAGAAGCAAAAAAAAAAAAATTCCAGTAATTCCTGTACCAACCCTGAACTCCTAGCAGTAAAATAGTTCCTTTTTTCAGGGTCCTTTTAAACATACATCTATTAATCAGGTCCTATGTGAAAAGTCCTGTGGATACAAAGACAATAAAATACACAGAAGACCCTGCCTGAAAGAGTTTGCATTTATGCAACTAAATAAATGGAATATTATTTAAGGAAGGGAGAGGGTACTAACAACTACAGAGTTCACAAAAGGCTTCACTAAGGAGCAAGGACCAGTGCTGAGTCTGAAAGAGCTAGAGGTTAGGAGGGCATGTGTTCCAGGCAATCAGACCAGCCTATTCAAAGGCATGGAGGCTAGAGAAGAACGGCAAATCAATGGAACAAGAAAGATCTATTTATCTGGGATATAGTTTTTTCTAAATATTTGAAAACAATTGAATAAGTCAAATGTAGCACATTTTCCTCATGATATAATTAAAATGCTTTCACTTTTAAAAATACCTCTTGGCTTTTCTTCATCAGTTGGAGAACACTGTTGGTCTGTGACAAAGATGATTCAGCAGCAGTGAGATACTTAGTGAATTCACTTTGTAGGGAGCTCATTTCATTAATCCGTCTCTGAGGAGAGTGAAGAGATATAAACATTAGCGGCTAGGCATATTAGCAGTATAAGAAATATGTAATGAGACAATGGGAAATATGTAATGAGTCCAATGAATGATTTTATAGGTTCAACTACTTTTAATTTCCTAAATGGTTTTCTTCAATATGTTGATCTGGAAAATTATATGGTACTCTGAAATACCTACATGAGTCCCTGGAAACATACTTTCACATTGATATACTCACATGAGAAAATCAAGGGAAGGAAATTCATTTGGATGGGGATCAGTAGAGAAAGAAATAGACACCATGATGTCTGTGGGAGACTCTACAGAATTCTTTAATTTAAGGAGGAAGTACAATGAGGAAGTACACAAGGAATCTGAGAAACTGATCACATCAGGCATATAGTACATACATATAGTAACAATGAAAGACTTGAAACATTTAATCATCTGCTGGAGTTCCTTCTCTTGCAAAAGCTAAACGGCTTAAATTCCCTCAATGATAATTCCATTTTTCAACCAGGGGAAGCCCTATTCTGGATTAGAATCGGGCCAACAAAAAGGAATTAATTGCTGAATTAGAAATGGTGGAAATTGGGGACTGAGCCAAGATGGTGGCTGGAAAGCAGGGACTTGCCTAAAGCTCTCCCCCAGGACCCTCCGAGCACCTATGAAAAATGGCTCCGAACAAATTCTAGAACTGAAGAACCCACAAAATAGCAGAGGGAAACAGGGCTCCAGCCCAGGACAACCTGGATGATTGCTGGATAAGGTCTATTGCACTGTGCTGGGAGCAGAGCAGAGCCCAGCATGGGCTGCTCCCAGACCAACCAGACCAGGAGCCAGGTGGAACAGGCCCTAGCACCCTGAATCAGTGAGCTGTGGCAGTTACCAGACTTCTCAACCCACAAACACCAAAGACAACAGAGAAGGTTAGTGGGAAAAACTGCAGGGACAAAGTGAAAGGAGTTCGCAGTCGGCCACCACCTTGGGGGCAGTGGAAGTAGTGCAGCTCAGAGGCTGCTTACAGAGCTACAGCTGCAGTTGCTTCTGGCCCCAGGCTCACCTGGCGGGAGGAATTAAGTGGTGGATCAGAGCAGGAGTGCAGAGCCTGCTTAGACCTAAGTTGAGGTCCTGGTTGGCAGTCCTTGGGGGAGGAGTGCTGGT
>CM053622.1:208543540-208574451 GCA_028646595.1 Phalanger gymnotis | reverse complement strand
AATCAAAAGCAAACACTTTCGAAAAGGGACAGGGTCAAGGGAGAAAATTGAATAAAGGGGATAGGATAGGAAGGAGCAAAATATATTTAGTCTTTCACAACATGAGTATTGTGGAAGGGTTTTGCATAATGATACACATGTGGCCTATGTTGAACTGCTTGCCATCTTAGGGAGGGTGGGTGGGGAGGGTAAGAGGGGACAGAATTTGGAACTCAAAAGTTTCAAAAGCAGATGTTCAAAAAAAAGTTTTTGCATGCAACTAGGAAATAAGATAAACAGGCAATGGGGCATAAAAATCTATCTTGCCCTACAAGAAAATAAGGGAAAAGGGGACGGGGCGGGCATGGGGTGACAGAAGGGAGGGCTGACTGGGGAATGGGGCAATCAGAATATATGCCATTTTGGATTGGGGGGGGTAGAAATGGGGTGAAAATTTGTAATTCAAACTCTTGTGGAAATCAATGCCGAAAACTAAAAATATTAAATAAATAAATAATAATTTAAAAAAGAAATGTTGGAAACTTTGAGAGGAAGTAATTATTCTTAGAACTGATGACAGAATAAGAGAGAAAGTTAAATGTAGTTCATTATTATGGTAGAAGAGATTTCAAAACATTCAGAGAGAGCACATTCAGAGAGGATTCAGTGGGCCAATATTCTATAGGGAAAGATAGCCCTAAGTAAGATGGGAAATTCCCAAGAAGGAGAAACTATGAGGAAATAAATATAATTTTGATGAGAAAGAAAATGGAGAGTTGTCTCAAAAGACTGATGTGGGATCAAAGGTATCTCATGAATCAATTTTGATTTTTAATGGATATTCGTAGAAGAAAGAAGCAAGAACAGGTAAGTTGAATATAACAGCAGTATGAATTTTATAAAGCAAAAAGGGCTTTTTTTAACTTTTCCAAAATTTTATTTATTTTTCTATAATAGTCACGTTGTGAAAGAAAACATAGACCCCCCAAAAAAACCATCAAGGAAAATAAGTCAAAAAATATGCTTCAATCTGTATTCAGACACCATCAGTTCTCTCTCTGGGGATTTTTCATCATAAGTCCTTCAGAGTTGTCTTGGATCATTGTATTGCTGAGAATACCTAAGTCAGTCACAGCTGATTATCTTACAATATTGCTGTTACTTGTACATAGTACATTTCACTTTGTGTCAGCTCATGCAAGTCTCTCCCAGGTTTTCTGAGAACATCCCACTCATGATTGCCCATAGCACAATAGTATTCCATCACGATCACATGCCACAACTTGTTCAGCCATTCCTCAACTGATGGGCATCCCCTCAATATCCAATCCTTTGCCCCCAGGAAAGAGCTATTATAAACATTTTTGTACATATAGGTACTTTTGGTTTTTTTTTTAATCTCTCAAAAGAGGCTTTATAAACTACACTGGTAGCAGTAGGCAGAACAAAGCAGAAATGGAACAGGTGCTCAGGATAGATGGGAGGATGGTAGAGGGTGATGTCCAGAAGGCAGGACTACTCAACTCTTATCTGCCTTGTTTACATTATTCCCCTTCCTGCTCTGTGGTGCAACCCAGCTAACCTTCTAACACAAGACACTTCACCTCCTGTCTCTGTACTTTCTATCGGCTGTTGCTCATTTCTGAAATGCATTCACTCTCTTCTCATCTCTATCTCTTAGAATTCCTGTTTCTCTCCAAACGAAGCTCAGGTACTACCCTGTATGTGAGGCTTTCAATCAGTCAATCATAACCAGCACCAATGTGTGCCAGGCACTGTGCTAAGTGAGGGGATACAAAGAAAGGTAAGAGTTCCTATCAAAAATATTTGGGGATTTTAGTAGACTCCAAGTTCGACATGCATAAATAGTGTGACATGGCTGCCAGAAATAGAAACCCCAGCAAAGATGGAAAAGTGCTAGTCCTTCTGTCCTTTGCCTTTGTTATATACCACATCTAGAGTATTATCTTCAGTTTCAGGTATCATGTTTTAAGGACTTTGATCCCCTGGTGTATCTCCAGAAGAGGGTGAGCAGGGTAATGAGGGGGCCAAAGGACACAAACACAAAACTGGACTATACTCCTTTTGAATAGCTTCTATAAGAAAATGCAAAGGAATCTGGGAAGGCTTTCTTTACCTAGAAAAGTCTTGGAAAGTGGAGGTGGACCTATGCAAATGTACAAATGCAGGAGTGTGCAGGATGAGATCTGGCAACAGCTACTCTTTCAGATTCACTAGAAGGTCATAGAGAAAAGTCAAGTAAGGCTGGAAAGGTTGGCTGAAACCAGATTGCAGAAAGCCTTAGATGCCAAGCTAAGGAGGATGTTGTTTTATTCTCTAGGCAAGGGGGACTCACTGACAGGTTATTTGTTTGTCTCTTTTTTTAAAAAAAGAGGTAATATGGTAGTAACTGTGTATTTAGAATATTACTGCGGTAGTTGTCTGGAAGATAGGGAGAAATGGAGGCGGGGAGATCATTTCTCATAAGATGATAATGATACGATGATTCACAAAGTTAATTCTCTCCAAATGGAATAAGGTCTTTGAAGTGTAAGTACATTGTATGAATTCCTCACCCAGTATGATACGTTATTCACTAGAGGACTCCCTGTACTCTATCAGGTGGGAGTGGGTGTGAAATTATTTTCCCTGCTTTCAGTTGCGCATGATTCATGGATTAAGATTCTTCTTGGGGCTAAAAAGTAGGAACAGCAATCTTGCTTATTTTTGTTATATTATTATTATTATTATTATTTTTTACCAAAGATACACTCAGTGCCTTATTTTTGCTTGTATATGATTGGAGGACAGGGATATAATGCAGAAAAATACACATTCACACTAACATCTTACTTTGTTGTTTTAGGTCGAGAACAGCAGAGATCTTTACTTCCTCTATCCTTTCAATAAATATAAGGAAAAGGAAAAGGTCCAACTGTGAAATTACCTTAATGTCTTCCAGGGCTCGATCATTAGCTTGGTTGAGACCATTGGCTAGCTTTGTTTGGAGTGTTGCTTCTTGCAGAGCTTTGCGGAGGTCATTGATTTTGGCTTCATATTCATTTAGGGAATCTCGTACAATTTTCACAAGTTCCTGGTTCTCTGCGTGGTGGTTTTTCAGGCTACTCTGAACACGATTTAGCACTGTAGGATGACATTTTGAAAAGATGATATGTGTCATAGAGGGAAGGCAAGCTGATAGTGTCTAACAGCCCATGCTTTCCATTTTAGGGACTGGAAAACACAACATCTAACATCTGAAAACAAAATCTAAAAGGACAGTTAAGCAAGTTTCATGACATATCCAACTTTTATTTACATATTTTTTGTGTTGCGTTGTTCATTTGTTTCAGTTGTGTATAACTCTCTGAGATCCCATTTAAGGCTTTCTTGGCAAAGATACTGGATTGGTTTGCTGTTTCTTCTCCAGCTCATTTGACAAATGAGGAAACTGAGGCAAATAGGGTTAAGTGACTTGCCCAGGCTCATACAGCTTAGGAAGATGAGTATTCCTGACTCTAGGCCTGGCCTTCTATACACTGTACCACCTACCTGCCCCAATTTACATATTACTTTTTATGCATACCAAGAACATTACTAATAAATGCAGAAATCAAACCTGTTGCTGGAACATGATATATTCCTTGAGATGAAAAGCCAAGACTAAAATAAAATTTAAACAGTAATGCCGAGAGTACACCTACCATTATAAAATCTGAACTTAGAAAAGAAGATGTACTATTGCATTATTCTCCTTCTAAATGTACTGATTACAAATGTGGTTCTCTGGGACAATAAATACTATGGCATGAAGAAGACCGATGGGGTAAATGTTTGCCATAATGTTGAATTAAGATGCATTACAAATGGGAATTACTTAATTCTAATTATTCATTATAATATGCCTTTTCTGTTTTTTATTAATTACAAGGATATTGGAATCATTATTGTAGGAAAAATGATTAACCAACTGGATGAGGAGGAGGAGGATGACTTGAAAGAAGGGCAGAAGGGGAAAATGGTTAAGTACAAGAATAATAGGGGCAGCTAGGTGGCACAGTAAGTGGAGCACCGGCCCTAGAGATCTGGCTGCAGACACTTGACACACTTACTAACTTGTGACCTTGGGCAAGTCACTTAACCCCGCCCCCCAAAAAAAGAACCACAATAATAATAAAGCAAGAATTTGCATAGTGCTTTAAGGGTTTGGAAGCACTTTAGATTTACTGTCTTTTGATCCTCATAACAACCCTGTAGAGTAGGTGTTATTATAATCTCCATTTTACAGATGAGGAAACTGAGGCTAAGAGAAGTTAAAAGACCGGCCCAAGGTTCATTCTGCTAGTAAGTGACCAAAACAGATTGTTCCCTCGGGTCTTTCTGACTCCCAGTCCAGCACTCTATCCATTGTGACACCTAGCTGCCTAGACAGGTTAAAGGAGGAAGAAGTGAAAAATGGCTAAAAGAGAAAAGGTACTAATTGCTACCTTTTGATGTGGGGGAACTAGACTGTCAGTAAGTGCTTTTAACATTTTTTTATTCTTTTTATTTTTTTAGTTATGTTTGAGGCCTTTTATCATAGTTTCAATACAGGGAAAATGGCTTCCTATTGCTTCCAGCATCCAATACAAAATCCTTTGATTGGCATTCAAAGCCCTTTATAACCTGGTCTCTTCTGACCTTTCCAGTCCTCTTATGCTCTGCTCCACAAGCCATACTCTTTGATCCTGTGACAATGTTCTCCTGACTGTTAAAGGCACAAGATGCTCCATCTCTCAGCTCTAGGCATTTTCTCTGGCTGTCTTCCATACCTGGAACTCTCTTCCTCCGTTGCTCTGACTACTGACCTCCTAGGCTTCCTTTAAGTTCCAGCTAAAATCCTCTCTTTTACTGGAAGCCTTACGCATCCCCTCTTAATTCTAGTGCCTTCCTTCTGTGTATTATTTCCTATTTATCCTGTATATAGCTTGTTTGTATATATTTTGTTTGCAAGTTGTCTCTCCACCCCCCCCCCATTAAACTGTAAGCTCCTTGAGGGCAGGGGTCTTTTGCTCTTTTTGCATCCCCAGCACTTAGCACAGTGCCTCGAGTAGCAAATGGTAAATGCTGACTGATCCGACTGAAAATATTCTTACTCTACTTTTAGAATGCTCTTTTTCATCAACAGTGAATTAATCTGAATATAATAGGAATAACATATTATTGGAAAGTCTGGCCATTCTACCCACAAACAGGCTAAACATAACTCCTGACCCCTTATGCGTCAAAACCAAATGGCATGGGATACAAAATGAAGGAAAAAACTTACAGAGTTGGGCCTCTCTTTTTTCAGCTTCTGCTTTTCTCAGTTGCTCTCTGAAGTCGCGATTTCTCATCTCCTTCATCTTACGGTTAGCTTCAGCCAGCTTCCTGGAAAAGTCACCCGAGGGCAAGGTGTTTCCATCACCATCTGTCCCAGAGATCTGTTTCAGGAGAACTGAAAGATTACACATTTCATTAAACTTGGGAAGTTGGGAATTAGGAAAGGGGAACTTTGAATTGCTTTATTTTGGGGAGACCTTTATGTTTAAATTAGTAGTACTGTTAGAAATCAGACAACGAATAAGCCCCTTGTAAGTGTCAGGCAAGTGTCAGTGGTAAGTACTGAGGATACAAAGAAAGGCAAAGTCTCTGCACGGTCTGATGGGGAAGACAACAAGCAGACAGCTATGTACAAACAAGCTATAGAAGGGCCAAACTGGAGATAATATAGGGAAGGCACTAGCATTGAAGAGTATCTGAAATGTCGGACCCAAACACAAAGCCATGTCAATGTTCAAAATGGTTATATAAAACAATACATCTGAGCAAAGTAAGCAGGCATCATTACCATGAACATCTCTGATGACATTTTGTATCTTGGTGTCCAGCTGTTTTGCATTTTGGTTTGTCTGAGCAACATTGTTATATAATGTCTGTGCTTTCCTTGAATTTATTTGAACCTGCATAGAAATTCAAACTATTAGGGGCAATTAATTTGGTTCATGGTAAACATTCTAAGCTATTTCATCAATCAATCAAAAAGCATTTATTAAGCACTGATTAAAGGAGTTCAAATT
The DNA here is from genome assembly GCA_028646595.1 of Phalanger gymnotis. Lineage (NCBI taxonomy): Eukaryota > Metazoa > Chordata > Mammalia > Diprotodontia > Phalangeridae > Phalanger > Phalanger gymnotis. Next base: position 208,568,374 of record CM053622.1, on the reverse strand, counting down.
CTAATAAAAGAGACAATAAGTACATAGATAAATATAAGATTTAGACAGAGTAAATGGAAGGTAGTTTAAGAAAGGAAAGCACTAGCAGCTGGAAGGACTAAAAAGAGCCTCTTGAAGAAAGTGGTATTAGAAACCAAGTCATGAAGGGAAGCAGAAATTCTAAAGAAGTGGTAGTACAGAGGGAGAGCACTGGATGCATGGGGGACAAGATAGCCAGTGCAAAGGCACTGAGGTGGGACATGGAGCCCTTTTCCTTTTGTGGAGCAGGATATAAGCCTGTCTGGCTTCACTTTGTGAAGAAAGTAATGAATAAGAAGACTGGAAAGGTAGGAAGTGACTGGATTGTGAAACATACCAAATTTAAAACCAAGTAATTCCTCTACAAACTGCTTGTACATGTTACCTTTTCCTGCAGCGTCTCAAAGTCCTGATTCAAACTGTTCAGGTCTTTTTCCAGGGCATCTACTTTTGATCCACGACTTGAAATTGCAGATTGGTAGTTGAGCAAATGATTCTGAGAATAAAGCAAAGTTAAACATCCCTGTAAAAAGAGAAGTCAAAGCCCAGCCAGCCTGTTGTTGATGTAGATTCACTTCAGACCACCAGTATTGACTTTATAGAATTAGTATGATTCTTTTTTTTAAATCATTATTTATTTATTATTAATTAAAAAATGTTCTTGAGTTCCAGATTCTCTCCCTCTATCTCTTCCTCCACCCACCAAGGAGAATGGTATGATTCTTTTTTTTTTAAAAAAAATTATTATTTATTTATTCTTAACTTAAAAAAAATTGAGCTCCAAATTCTCTCCCTCCCTTGCCTTCCCCACACATTGAGTAGGAAAATGTATATGATTCTTGCAAAGCATTTAGATATCAGAGCCATGTTCTTAATATCAATGTGGATCTGATTCTAAAATAAGCTAGGTAGGAAAAAAAAAATTGAGTGCTAAGGGTCCATTGAGTCTTGAGTTGTTCAAAGACATGGCTAACCTGAAAGAGAAGGAGATGATTCTCCACTCAAGTGGGAATTTCCAGGTCCCATCTAAATTGCTGAAATTCTTTTCATTTGAGAAAGGAGCTAATCACTCCCTTATTGCTGATACTATTTGAATTATAAAATGTCAGAGCTAGAAAGGGACTTAAAAATGACCTAGTCCAGGGATGTCTTGGTAAGTGATTAATAACTAGCTCTTGGGGGGAGGGGATGTGTGTATGACACACTTTTAAGTTTAGCCTGCATTATTAGCCTTTTCTCTGTCACTTTCTTAAGTCTAGGCAATCAACAAAACAATAAATCTAGACCTGACTTATAGCAGTTGCTGATTTCTGAGATATAACTGTTCATACTAAAAATTTAACAAGTGGCACTTGTGAGCTGGTTTGAGCTGGCTCCAACACAGCCCTAATATAGCCAAATCTTTTTATTTTACAGATTGGGAAAATGAGATCTTGAGAAGTTAAGTGATTTGCCCAAAGACACATAGTAATACGGACCAGTCAAGACCTTGGGTCTCCTGACTCCAATCCCTGGTTCTCTCCACAACACCACACTGGTTTATACCTCTAAGGTGCCATTTCATGTAGTAGAGGGTCATTTCACAGAGTATGGGAGGGTATTTTATTCATTACTATTCAAGCTGTCAAAAAATACTAAAAAAGATAGCACTCCTTGTTAAAAAGAGCTAATATAACCTTCCTAAAGTCAATGTGCTTACTTCCTTTCCAAATGAAAAAGCTATACCATACTTTCTATTCCTTTCTTTTCTCCTTTCAGGTAAATGGGGGAAAAAAAGGTTTACAAATAATATTCTGATAATTCAAGTGATGTGAAGTAGTATGGGGTAATCCCTCTAAAGATGTGGCTCCAAAAAACACATTCCACACCTCAGTAGATAGCCCTCACATGCTACTGTGGACAAAAACAAGTCCTAATATTAGCTATAATAACTACCATATAATAAATATCACTTGAAGTTTTTATAAAGGGCTTTATCTAGGTTATCACATTTGATCCCCACAACAACCCTGCATGGTAGGAGCTAGTATTATTCCCATTTTACAGATGAAGAAACTGAGGCAGACAGAAATTAATCATCTTACCCAGGGTCATAGGGCTGGGAAGAACCTGAGGCAGGATTTGAACTCAGCTCTTCTTGACTCCAGGTATCCTGACTATAATCCACACCTGATGACCAAACTTCTGATGATGACAAGCCTCTCTAAATTAATCCATTCTGGTCCTTGAATGATGGGAATACATTCCTCACTATCGAGTCTGAACTCAGAACCTTTCCAAATGGTACAGATTTGCCAGAGACTATAGTCTTCTGGCACAGGCATCAAGAACCCAGGGCCACTCGCATGCCAGAAGATGCCTTGATTTGTTTCTATAAGGCCTCTGTTTGATCACCTTTCCATAAAAAATTAAGGTGAACTCCCTATAGCCCTAAAGGATTCTGGAAATGTCAGAAAAAAGGGCCCTTCAGGGCAGCTAGGTAGCGCTGTGTGTAGACCACCGGCCCTGGAGTCAGGAGGACCTGAGTTCAAATTCAACCTCAGACACTTGAAACACTTACTAGCTGTGTGACCTTGGGCAAGTCACTTAACCTCAACTGCCTTGCCTTCCCCTATCCAAAAAAAAAAAAAAGGAAAAAAAAAGAAGAAAAGAAAAGGGCCCTTTTAGAGAACCTCCCCCTAAAATACATCTATCTTGTTTTGGGTATAAAATTACATTTCAGAAGTGTCAAGATTTGTTGAGAACTATGGCTCTTTACAAATAAAGGTTATAAAGATTCCTGACAGTGAAACAGATTGAATTAGCTATCCAAGCTTCTTCCCAATCCTTCCTTTTCTGATGCAGGGTATACCCAAAGTATTCTATGTCTTCCTTTCCTCAGTGTCTAGTGCTGTGACATACAGGCAATTTACATCATTACATATATACCCAAAATGGCAGGCTTCCTGGGAGTTTCAGAATATCAGTCTTAAATAGATATGCATAATATTTTATTTTTCTCAATTAATGTAAAAACAATTTTTAACATTCATTTTAAAAAAATTTGAGTTCCAAATTTTCTCCCTCCTCTCTCCCTTGCCCTCTTTCCTGAGATGGTAAACCATTTGACATAGGTTATGTATGTGCAAACATGCAAAATATACAAAATGTCAACCTCACAAAAAGAAATTCTACAATTTGTGTTCTACAACTGTGTTCTACAGTTTGCCAAATAGGACAATTATTGTCATCTTTGTGGATGGCCCACTGATGTTAAGCCAGAGTTGTCAGATGACTCGCTTAGGACCATATAAGGAAAGCAGTTGTACATTTGAACTTAGGAATTCTTGATGAAAAAGACCCACTTAAGGAAGAGCCTTGTTTTTTCTTGCATGGTATTGAAATTACTTTTACCTTTAGGAATATTTGCATAGAAAACAGCTTCCCCTGGTAATTAAAGTTCTTTAAACATCAGACTAACTTTGTATCACTCTCAAGATTCTGCATACAGTAGGTGCTTGATAAATACTGGCTGACTGACTGACATTGAATGACCGAATGAATAAAAGACTAGTAGTAAAAATTCAAAATGGTGAGCCGCCTGTCTACTAGCACTTTCTACAAATAAAACTGCAGCTGGAGCCCTGGAAGGAGAGGGCTAAACTAAACCAAACCCAAACTAAAGGCAGTTTGTTTTCCAAGCTCTCCCCCCTTATTTAAAAGTTCTTACCCTCAGGTCTTTGGTCTGGGTTTCTAAGCGCTTCATTTGCTCCAGAGTGGCAGCACTTGCCGTGGTACTCTGGAGCTGAGATTTGACCAGTCTAAGCTCATCGCTCATCGTTCTCAGGTCCTTCAGGAGAGTGGTCACACAGCTATCACAGTCTATACAAAGACCATGAGCAAAGGAAAACAATGACTCTAGGTGAGGTCAGCTGCCAAGAAACACAAGAACGGGAAGGACATGCACAGGCGATTCGGCCCGTTTCACGTTTCCTGTGTTAGAGGCAAGGCCACATGCCTGGATTTCTTTGTGAGGAACATGGTTCCTAACCCAGGAAGATAACAGAGCAGGCATTTCTAATAGGATAGGTCCTTCTTCCACCTTTTGATCATTCTGAATGGAGGGGGCTCCTGCTAGGATTCTCCTAGGAACATGCCTATAGCAAAGCTAATGTGTCAAATGAATGCACCAGAACCGGAAAACGTAGGGTTATAGAACAAGAGAATGGCAGATTTATAGCTGGGACTTTAGAAGTCATCTAGTTCAGGGCTTCACTCCCACCCCTTTTCCCAATGGGCAGCTTTCCTTGGTGTTTCATGGCCTGAGGGCGTGAGCAGGCAAAGCGAGCTTGCTTTGTGTTCAGAACCAAGGCTGCTGTGAAGTTGCACGATGCAACATGGGCAAGCGCTGCCAGAAACACCTCGAATTCATTATACCTTTGATTTTTAATTAATTTGTGATTGTTGCGCATTCAGAAACCTTTTGCTGTTGCCAAATTTTTCTTGACCTACAGCTTAAGAAGTGCTGAGACTAACCTTCCCATTTTATAGTTGAGAAAAATGAGGTCACTGCCATTCTTGTAGGATTTAGACAGGGAAGAGATTTTGAAGGCCACATAGCTCCACCCTCTTAATTTATTGATGAGGAAACTGAATCCCAAATTGATTAAAGGAGTTGCCCAAGTTTATATAGGAAGAAAGTAGGGAAAGCTGGGATGTGACTGGCCCAACGTAGGGCACAGTACTTCTCTTCTCACCATCACATTCTTCGGGGCCTCCATCTTTGGGTTCCTGATTGATACAATCTGAAATCAGAATTTTCAGGAATTCAGAAGTCAGAACAAACAGAGAAGACATTATTTTATACTTTACAATTTAACCTTTATATTTTGGTTTTGTTTCTGGAAAAGATTAAACTGGGGAAATTATCTTTATTGTCATTCTTCCTGAGTCTGTCCCTTTTTCTCCATTACCAAAACTGTAACTCACACGCTGCTCTCATTTACTTCTCTTGTGGTCTCCATCTCAGCATTCCTTGCCTCTAGCTTCTTCTGCACAATCCAGCAAGGATCAGCTCCTCAAATGTCATTCTGATTGTGTAAACATTTTCTCCTGGAATCTTTCTCTCCCCAGTCACCTTCACCTCAAATTAAGACTCCTGATCCGCCATTTTGAAGCTCCCTACCTCAAGCTGTGTCCCCTTACCAAATGTTAACATTTTCTTATTCTTTAGCTTGTGTCACATCAGGGATTCTTCACTCTCTCTAGGAGAGGAGTGATCCCTTGCACCCTCCTCACTGCATCCCAGCTCTATCCTATCCCATTTACCATTCTTGTAGTATTTAGACAGGGAAGGGATGTTGAAGGCCACATAGCTCCACCCTCTTAATTTATTGATGAGGAAACTGAGTCCCAAAGAAATTAAGTGAGTTGCCCAAGTTTATATAGGAAGAAAGTAGGGAAAGCTGGGATGTGAACTCAGGTTCTCTGCCCCCAACCTCAATATTCTAGAGGAATCAAAGGGTCTGAACTTACAAGTCATCTTTAAGGAGTAGAGCTCATCGAGTCTACCACTGCTTCCCTTGAATAGCCAGACAAAATACTTAGAGCCCAGGAATTGGAGTGTCTTATTCAAGGAAGAGCAAAGAGGCCTGGGTCACTGGATGGAAGAGTATATGACAGGTAGCAAGGTAAAAGAAGACTGGAAAGGTAGGAGGGGACAGAGTTATGAAGGGCTTTGAATGACAGAGGATTTTGTATTTGATCCTGGAGAACATATGGAGCCACTAAAGTTTATGGAGTAGGATGATGTTGTGATCAGACCTTTGCTTTAGAAAAATCACCTTTCTGCTAAATGGAGGGTGGATCGATGAGGAAGTCTAAGGCAGGCAGAACCACCAACAGGCTATTGCAATAATCCAGGCATGAGGTGACAAGGGCCTACACCACAATGGTGGCAATATCAGAGGAGAGAAAGGATCATATTTGAGGTATGTTGCAAAGGTGAAATCAATGGGCTTGGCAACGGATTGGATACTGGGGGTGAGAGAGAATGAGGAGTTGAGGTTGTGAGTCTGAGGGACTCCACAGCAACAGAGACATTTGGAAGTAGGAAGTGTTAGGTAAAAAGATAATAAAGCCAGCGTTGGACGTGTTGAGTTTAAGATGTCTCCTGGACATCCAGTTCAAGATGTCTGAAGGGCAGGTGGAGATGTGATACTGAGATTAAGATCAGCAGATGGCGGGATAGACGATAATCATCAGCATAGAGATGGGTGCTGATGAGGTCAAGTGAAGCAGTTTAAAAGGAGAAGAGAAGAGAGCCTAGGGTAGAACCCTGTGGCACACCTATGGTTAGAGGGCATGATTTAGATGAGGATCCAGAAAAGGAGGCTGAGAAAGAGCATTCAGAGAGGTAGGAGGAGAACCAGGAGAGAGTGATGTTCCAAAAATCTAGAAAGGAGAGAGTATCAAGGAGGAGAGAGTGATCCACAGTGTCAAAGGCTGCATAGAGGTCAAGGAGAATGAGGATACAGAAAAGGCCCCTGGATTTCACAAGAAAGAGATCATTAATAACTTTAGAGAAAGCAGTTTCTATCACGGATCGTCTCTCTCCATATCTCATGAGATTGTAAATTCCAAGATGGCAGTGAATATGATATATTTCTTCATAATTTCCCACAATACCTAGAACAGTGGTCTATCGACAGAGGATCTCTGGGTCCCACTGCTCCGTGTGCCTATTTTTCAAGCCTGAGTTTTTATTATAAAAATGTCCATTCTAGAAAAAAGTCCTCATGGCAGTGGTTCTTTTCCACATCAATTTATGGACAGCCACAGCTACAATTTCATGCAGAAATATGCCCTTGTCATTTCTAGTAGTGGTTTATTTTTGTGACTGAGGACCAGGGAGGGTCTGAATAACACTCAATAAGTAGGAACAGTAGCTGACTGAGATTCTTAGAGCTTGTGGAATGCCATTCTTCCCCTATTCCCCTCAAAACAATTCTCCTTCCAATTTGATGATTCCTAAAGTTAAACAATTAATGCTTAAGGTAAACAGCAGTTTTATCCCATCATGGTACAAAATATCCCTGGGAGGTGAAACGTCCCAAGTCTCGTCAGTCAATGTATACATGAACAAGAATGAGTTTGTGAGCTCTTTCCCTGAAAGTACTTTCAAATAGGGAGGGAGATGAATAAAGCAAGAGGAGGCTGGGCACTTGGGCAAGGGCTGGAGGGTGTGATTAGCAGGAATGTGCCAGAGATAGTTTGAACTGGCTCATGAGAACCAGCTTAGATTCTCAGTGTGAACATCTACACCTTGGAAATCAGCAAACACTACAAATCAGGGCTTGATTTATTGTTTGTTGATTATCAGGAGTTAAGAAGGTGATGGACAAAATGTTAATGATGGTTAAACTTGAGTGTGTGGTGGGTAAAGTTTTTTTTTGAAGAATTGGTTGTTAAATATTGATCAGCAGAGCACTGAAGAGGGCAGAGGAGACAGAAAGAGTTGACTAGTAGCCCAGAAGACAAAGTCCTCATGGTAACACGCTTGACAATTTTGCCTTGGACCATCACTAGCCAACAGTTATAATCTTTAGGTGAATGCTGAAATCAAATGCAACAATTCAACAATGACAATAATACAAAAATATAATAAGGTACAAAGGTAGTAAGATCATAGATTGAGAGTTGGAAGAAAGATTTAAAGTCATGTAGCACTATTTTACATATCAGGAAACTGAGGTCCAGAGAGTGAAATAACTTATCCAAAGGTCATGGAACTATTAAGGGGCTGAGCCAGGACTTGAGGTCAGGACCTCAGATTCAAAATTCAATAAAACAATAGCAATAGGTCCTAGAATTTAATTGACAAAGGGAACTCCTGGCAGGACACTCCCTTTAACAATGCGGTTTGTCATCTTTTTTGTAACACATGGTCTCAATGAGTTGTCTAGAGAACCTATAGGTTCAGTGACTGCATGGGGCAAAGGCAGGGCTTGAACCCAGGTCTTACCAACTTCAAGGCCAGCTGTCTATCTATAATGCTACAATGGCAGAATGATGATAATAATAATGATGATGATAATAAATACTCATCATCTATCCACTACTGGAGCTGTCCTGAAGATACTTTTTGTGAACTTAAAGATTAGGCCCTTACGTCTTATTATTTTATTCAATATGTAGTCTCCAGAACATGAAATACAAAAGAACAGTAGGCCAGTGATTTCTCCCAATACTGTTTCTACCTGAACTTCATCAAAAAAGGTAAGGATAAGGTAACAATAGTAAGGACTGATATTTAAATGGCATTTTAAAGTTTGTAAAGTACTCATGGATATAATTTAGGAATTCTACATTTAACTCACTAATAAATAATTTCCTAAGTAGATCCAAGTACCTGCAAAGGCAACCTATTTGTATTTGACAAAACAGCTTTCTTTAGAGGTATTATAAATCCTAATTATTTCAGGAACCTCCTGAAACTACGAGACTTTGGAAAAGTAAGCAGTGCCCAATCATGCAGCAGAAGCAAATTTATGGCTCCAAGATTCTTTCTTATAATCCAGTTAATTAACACCCAACTGCTATATTTCAATCATATATTTACATTCCATGTATAAGTTATCAGGTTAAATATACAACAAAAGAACCAGGAGATCAGAATATAATGGGAGTAAGTTCCTTTGATGAAAAAGGACTTCAGCCTATTATGGCTACTGTTGAATCTACTGGACAAATTGGTTATCCCTTGTTTAACTTACTCCAGAAATAATTTATCCTAAGTCTAAGTAGAACTTAGGGATGTCACCAGGACCTTCAGAAGGAAGGGGTCACTTGTCAATCAGAGATAATATACTTTGCAGTTAACACATATTTTTTTGGAAATTTTTGGTCGGGGACCCAGAATGTAATCTTGCATCACCTTGATAAAGAAACATCAAATCAATTTTATGGATATGTGGATCAGTTTTACCTCCAGTCAGTGGATCACAGCTGGTTAACTGGCCATTATTATTGCAGTTGCATGGTTGGCAACTACCTCCAAATTTCTGGGGATTCCCAAAATATCCGGGTGCACATCTACATGGTAAAAAGACAAATGGAATAAAGATCAGTAATGCATAAAATCTTTGTGTCATTAGAAATTAAAGATCTTTTTACCTATTATGAACATTTTGGCCACCTCCTAGGGTCAGTGATGGAGCTCCTGTAAACCCATTGACAGTAGTGGGGGTTTGCATAAAGGTGGCATAGTGATCTTTACTAGTAACAGGGGCAGCGTGGTTCATTTTCAATTCTGTATCCCCAGCACCCAGCACAGTCCCTGGCACACATTAAGTGCCTCACGAATTCTTGTTAAATTGAATTGAGTGATTTCTTCCCCATAAAGCTCTAGAAGGAGAACTGAATATAATGTTTTCAAAGAGCTCTAGTAAAAAGGATAAAAAAATAAACAACAGAACACATTTCCCTGCTGTTACATGATATAGTTTTAAAGATGCACCAGCAATAGGATAAGAGAAAGAAAGTAAAGCCATAATATAGACAGAAAAAAGAAGGGACACACCATCCCTATTTGATGATGGCATAATATTTTACTGGTAAGATGCTAGGGAGTCAGCAAAAAAACTAATTGAAATGATTAATAGTTTCCGTAAAGTTGTAGGCAACAAAATGAACCCATGAAAATCAACAGCATTTCTATATGACAATTACAAAATCCAGAAGGCAGTAATAGAAGAGAAAATCCCACCCAAAATAACTCCACATGCACAAAACATATGGTAGGCAATTGATCAAAGTCAGTCCATCAAAAAAAAACATTTATTAAGCACCTACTAGATGCCAGGCACTATGCTTAGAGCTGGGGATACAAAGAAAGCAAAAGACCCTGACCTTGAGGAGCTAATGGTTTAATGGAAGAGATAATGTGCAGACTACTATTTACAAAAAAAGATATATACAGGATAAATTGGAGATTATCAACAAAGGAAAGGCACTAGCATTAAGAGAGATGAGGACAGGGTTCTTCTAGAAGATGAGATTTTAGCTGGGCCTTGAAACAAGCCATGGAAGCCAGGAGGCAGAGATGAGTAGAGATAAGACTCCAGGCATGGAGAATAGCCAGTGAAAATTCTCAGTCTGGAGATGCAGCAATTTGTGTGAGGAATAGCAAAGAGGCAGTATCATGGATGACAGAGTACATGGGAAAGGGAAGAAGGGGAAGGAGTAAGAAGACTGAAAAGGTAGGAGAAGCCAGGCTGTAAGGGACTTTGAATGACAGGATTTTCTACTTGTTTTTGACATGGTCAGATCTTTACTTTAGGAAGTAATAGCTGAATGGAGAACAGACTGAAGTGGGGAGAGACTGGAGGCAGGCAGACCAAGGAGCAGGCTATTGCTATGGTCTAAACGTGAGGTGAGGAGAGAAAGAGGTGGGGTGTACAAGCTATGTTATGAAGGTAAAATTGATGGGATTTGGCAACAGACTGGAAATGGGAAGTAAGAGAGACTGGAGAGTCAAGAATGATACCCAGGTTGTGAGACCAAGTGAGTGGGTGGATGGTGGTGCCTTCAAGAGTTCCAAGGAAGTGAAGAAGAAGGAAGGGCTTATGGGGAAAGATAATGAGTTCAGTTTTGGACATGCTGAGTTTAAGATGTCTATGGGACGTTCAGGTCAAGATATCTAATAGGCAGTTGGAGATTTGATTCTGGAGTTTAGGAGACAGGTTAGGCCTGGTTAAGGAGATCTGGGAATCATCAACATAGAGATGATAATAGAGTCCATGGGGGCTGATGAGATCGTTAAGTGAAATAGAGGGAGCTGAGAAGATGGCCCAAGACCAAGGCACACAATTATAAAACACATTTTAAAGAAATAAAGACTAACTTAAATAGCTGGAGAAATATTCAGGGCTCACAATCCAAATGTAATGGAAAGGATAATACCACCAAAGTTAATTTACAGATTTAGTGCTATACTGATCAAACTATCAAAGGGATACTGTAAAGACCAAGACAAAAATTCATTTGGAAGAACAAAGTTTTATAATCTATATCTATATCTATATCTATCTATCTATCTATCTACATATATATATACATACACATATATATGTATATATGTATGTATGTATGTGTGTATATATATATGTGCATGTATGTGTGTGTGTATATATATGTGTGCATGTATATGTGTGTATGTATATATGCATATATATATATATAATGAAAAATGGCGGGGAAGGAATGGGAGGTAGGGGGAAGATTAGAACATCTGGATCTTGAACTATATTATAAAGTGGTAATTATCAAAATTCCTTGGTACTGGTTAAAAAATAGAAGTTGATCAATGGAACAAATTAGACAAGGAAGAATCAGAAATAACTGACTTCAATAGCCCAGTAATTGATAAACCCAAAGATATAAATTACCTAATTACCTATATACCTGTATTATAAACTACCTAAATTAGCAGCATTGCCCTTTGACAAGAATTGCTGGAAAAACTGGAAGGCAGTCTGGCAGAAATGAGGGCTAGACAAATATATCACATAGCACAATAAATTAAAAATGGATGTGGACCGAACATAAAATATACACCATAAAAGAGAATAATCCATTACTAGAAATATGCTCCAAGGAGGTCAGAGACAAGAAGAAAGGTCCCAAATCTACCAAAATATTTATAGCAATATTTTCTGTGGTATCAAAGAACTGGAAATGAAATAGAATGCCCACTGATTGGGGAACGGCTAAACAAAATTTGGTACACGAATGTAACGGAATATTATTGTTCTGTCATATGAATATCATGAATATGAAGAAGCATGGAATACACAGATGCAAAATGAATTAAGCAGAAACAGGAAAATAATTTATACAATACTACAATGGTGTAAATGGAAAAAAACAATAACAATAACAGAACAACAAAAACTGAATGGTGCAGAATTTTAAAGACTAACTTTGGCCCCAAAGAAGAGATATGAGAAAATACATCAACTTCTTTGAAGAGGTAGGGGATATTGTAGAACTCTTCATGTAATGTCAGCCTTTTTTCAAGGTGTTAACTAGATTTTTTTCTTTCTTCTTTTTACTATTTATAATAAGGGATGGTTCACTGGGAGGGAGTGGGGAAAGATACAATGGAAAGTGTTCATGATGTCATAACAAAAGATATCAATAAAAATCTATTTTAAAAACACAGTGAAGCAAGTCACTCAGTTCTAAGAAGACTTAGAACAACTAGAAGGCAGGGATGGCCTTTTTTCCTCTATGAAATGAAAATCAAGAGAAACAACACGGTCCTATAGCTCTTACTACTGAACAGAATTTAATGGTGATGACCTTGATTTCCCCAATCATGATTTTAACTTCTCAGATCTAAATCTTCTCTGTTTGGCTAGAAGCAAAGTACCAATTTGTTCCCAATACTTAGGTTTTGTAAGAAATTATAATAATGACATATTTTCAAGTATCAAACTTCTATGAAGAATATGATGGGCTCTACTTAGGGATTAATACACTTCAGAAAGCCAGCAGGGAATGGAAAACTTTGTCCTTAAACTAGGAAGGGAAAAGAAGTCCAAAAAAAAAAGACTCAGAATTTGATTTCCAGACTCCTAGATGGATATTGTAGGCATTCTATAGGATCATCGCAAGGAAAGTACTTAGCAAACTTTAAAGGCCTTTGGTAATTGTTATTATAACCCAATGGGCTATACTGTACAGAATAACTATGTACTAAAATATTTTATTTTTAGATATCTCTCCCACCCACATTCTCTACATAAAGATTTACATAATAACAGATTGCCTTTTTTTCCAGAGTATATAAATATTCAGAGAAGTTGGATGCCACTTCCCAGTACACACATCCAAGTCATTAACACCCAAGCTATAAAAATATTTGATGCCACTCTTCCCCTCTAATGGTAGTAGCTAAATACAATGGCTAGCAATAAAACTTCTTGATTTTACTGATTTCTTTGGTGTAGCAAGTATCAGAGCAAGAGAAAATGCTTGCAGTGGGCAGGTAGTTTGGGGATGCTGGTGTTGGGGGAGAGGCAGCAAGGGAATGGTGTAGAATATGATGATCAGGTTACATTAGTAGGATATTTATCAGCTGTTATAGGGGGAAAAGCTTGAAAAGGGATAATAGTTTTCACTTTTGAAGTTCCTTTAAATAACAAAGTAGTGTAAATAAATGCACAGAAAAAGTAGAGTTTATTAAGAATGTCCCTTTCTGAATCAGGTGCCTGCCAGCCAAAGGAGCTCGTCATGTCAGTCTCCGACTTTCATTTCAGTAGTCATGATAAATGACAGTAGGAATTTAATTAGAAGGAGTCTCAGTGGCGTTATACCCTGAAACCTTTTTGAAAAGTGTAAGAAGACAAGTGGAACAAATGTCTTAAATGAGAGCGAGAAAGCAGAAGATTCTTCAGTTGTGTTCCATGATGAAGTCCCAGCTTTTTAGCTTGGCATTTAAGGCCCTTCATAATCCAACCCCAACCTACCTTCCCAGACTTTTCCCTCACCACTCCAAGGAAACAGGAAATAGGAAATCCCCACTCCAACCAGAACAGACTAATCACATCCTCAAAATGTCTGTGTCTGTGCCTATAATCAGATGGATTCTCCCACCTGGAATATCATTCTTTCTCTTTGTAATCTATTCTGTGTCTCTCCCTCTCCCCAAATAGAATGTAAGCTCCTTAAGGGCAAGATCTATTTTTCTTTTGTCCCTAGCTTGGTACCTGGCACATAGAAGGTACTAGAAGAATACTTCCTGAACTGAACTGCTGAACCTTAAGCCCATCCAGTTGAAGTCGCATTTCTTCTAATGGCCACCCTATCCTAGGTTGGACTCTTCTTCTCTGAGCCTTTCTAGAGAGCTTATTCCCACGATGCTCATAATTTCTGTGCCGCCCATTTGGCACTTATCATTTACCTCATGCTGATAGCTACCTTTCCAATGCTCCTCGACGAACACCAGCTCCTTCACAGCAAGGACCATGTCTTATACATCTCATATACCTTGCTTTGAGTTGCGTTTTTACAAATGAAGGCACTCAATAGATGTTTGAAGATAAGGCACGAATACATAGAAACAAACTCTTTGCTTTTCAAATCCCTAAAGCCTGAATCACCTGCACTGCACAATTTTATCCATTATATGGGTGTGTGTAATTTCCAAATGCCAGAAATATTCAGAGAGTGAGATAGAGGAAAAAATGGCATGATTTATCAAGTAAGTGTTCTTGTATCTGCTCAGCAGATATTGGCTTCAACATGCCACTAAAGGACCTGGGAGAAAGGAGGCAGCAGCGCTCCTGGGGAGGGCTGGCAGCTTCCTGCTGGAACACCCTGAAGGTGGGAAGGGTTCCTGCAGCTGGCCATCAGCAGGGAGAAAAGATACTGACCTTTCACACTGAGTTCCCACGTAGCCAGGTTTGCAGGAACATTTCACATTTCCCCCAATCACAACACAGCCAGTAGCAAAACTACAAGCAAAGGTGGGGAAAAGAGCTTTATTCCAAGCACAAGGGAACACATTTCCTGTTCTCTGGCTTACAAAGATATTCTGATGATTTACATCAAATGAAAAATCAAAATCACGGCCCCTTTTGTGTAAATTACATTTCGGCATCCTTATTAATTCTGATTATAAATGATTTATTTCATCTATATCTGGGCAAAGCCGGGCTGAAAGCTTTGAGACTTTCTCTACACCCACGTTTGGCCTCTCAAAATACATTCCTTCCCTTGAGATAGGATGAAGTAGCTTACTCTGGGAGAGAATGGTTACTACCAATTTTTTTTCCAGGAATAATAATGGCAGAATAAAACAAGTCTAGGCAGAAAAGGCACTGAGAATTCTGGCTTTAACAACAAAACAGTTCCTCCTGTTCATTCAGATTCTTCTGTGTTGAACACATTGCCCCTACCCTTTAAAGAATCTCCTGATGGTGTCAGGTCTAAGTTGGACCATCACAAAGGAATAAACCTTCAAACTTACTTCCTGAGCCAAATTGTCCACTATAACATCAGGATGATTTCATCCTGAATGGTGCAATTTTTAGCTCTATTTGGTGATTTATTTAGGAAGCAGAATTTTCTAGAAATTAAAAGGCACCATTAAAAAAAACCTAAACCTCATGAAATTGCCCACTGAACACAAAGCTCTCATAAGCCCAGACATTGAAGGAACACAATTCATCATTTCATTGGTTAAAACACTGGCCACTTCAGGAAATCTCTCTTGGCATAGTTGATCAATACGGAGTTATGTCTGTCATAAGATTAATGGGGCTTGTCAGTACACCAAATACTGCTGGGAAGACTTGGGTGAAAGAGTTACAGGAGGCCTTGGTTTAGAAAAGCTATACAGAACTTCATCTGCTTTGAGGCTAGGCTGGCTTGGCCTAAGAAAGGACATTGAAAGGACATTCACTACTGGAAATCTTGCTGTGATGATAAACCATGAGTCCAGAAGACTAAAGATGACATGTGCAACCCAAGGCCTAACAGAGAGAGGTGATGGTCTTATACTGCAGAATGAAGTATACATTTTTGGACATCGCCAAAGCAGGACTTTATTTTGCTAGACTATGCATATTTAGGGCAGCTAGGTGGCACAGTAGATAGAGTGCCAGGCCTGAATTCAGGAATACTTATCTTCATGAGTTCAAATCTAGCCTCAGACACTTACTAGTTGTATGACCTTAGGCAGGTCATTTAACCCTGTTTGCTTTAGTTTCCCCGTGTGTAAAACAAGATGGCAAACCACTCCAGTATCTTTGCCAAGAGTTGGACATGACTAAAACAACTGAACATGCATATGCGGTGCTATTCCTAAGTTGGATAAACTTCCAAACTTACTTCCCGAACCAAACTGTCCACTCATTTGTAATGGAGGTTTTCTTTTTTTCCTTTTTTAAAATTGTTCAAGCAGGTGAGTGGGTGGGGACAATAAGAAAGAGAGATAAATGCTTGTCGAAATAAATCAATATTTGAAAAATAATTTGCTGTATACCCCTCTTTAGCTTCTGTTCACATGCTTTTACAAATGAAGTAACTTAATTGTGCAGACTTATGGAGTTTGCATCAAATGCATTAGTGTAAAAGAAGAATATAAATTCCAATTACAGATCCATTTGGGACACATTACTGGTAGTGACCTAAAGTTTAGATGCCTTTCCTGGTGCAAGAGATAATTTTAAATAATCTGTGCTGTTTTTATACATTTTACTGATTATTAAATTATTTTCTGTCTCAACCAAATAGTATTTTTCTTTCCCCTACCTGAACTTTTCTGGATGCTTTATTGAAAATATAATAAAAAATACTAGCAAGAGATAAACAAAAAGAGAACTCGGGTTCCCTCCTGTTCTACATGGTACAATACCTGTTTGTGTGAGGGCACGGACAGACCCGACAGGAACCCTGGAGGGCATCTCCATAGTAACCCTCCTTACATCGCTCACAGTTTGCACCAGCAGTGTTATGTTGACAGTTCTGGAGAACAGAACAAACAGTACAATTAAAGGCAGCCTTTTGTGTTTATTTCGTATGACACTATTGTTATCATTAAAACTACCTTCCCCTAGTCACCTAGTGGTACTGTGGGAAGAGCTCTGATTCTGGAGTCAGAGGGCCTGGGCTCAGACTTTCTCTTCAGTGAGGACTGTGTGACCTTGCGTAGGTCACTGAACCTCCTTGGGCCTCATTGTCCTGATCTCTGAGGTCCCCTGCAACTCTGTGATCCAGTGACTATTCAAATAATTATAATCAATTCATTCTAGCTCTATAACAGCGATTCTAAAACTAAGGCCCATGAACTTGGCTACACACACACATACACCCCCCCCACACCATGTGTACACATGCATGTATATATGTACATAAATGTTTGTATATACATGCATGTGTGTATGTACATATATACACATATGCATACATACATATACATATTTTCCTCTGTATATTGTACTTCTCTATGTATAACTATGCTTCAATATAATTGGTTTCCTTTGTAATTCTAAATATTTATTTTATTGTGACTCTAAATATTTATTTTATTTACTTAAAAACGTTATTCTAAAAGGGGTCCATAGATTTCACCAGAGTTCCAAAGGGGTCCATAACTGCAGAAAAGGAAAAGAACCTTTGCCTTTCATTAAGGTTATTTCAGTTAGCTACAGTAAATATTAACCCCCAGACAACTTTAACTGTCAGGAATTCAGGAAGACACCTCTTCCTGAGTTCAAGAATGACCTGAGACATTTCCTAGCTGTGTGACCCTTGGCACGCTGCTTAATCCTGTTTGTCTCAGTTTCCTCATCTGTAAAGTGAGTTGGAGAAGGAAATGGCAAACCACTCTAATATCTTTGCCAAGAGAACCGCAAATAGGGCCACAGAGTTGGATGTGATTGAAATAATTCAACAAGAACAACAGCTAGCAATTTTTGTTTTTCATTAGAAGCTTCTGTCCTAATCATATTTGGGATTAGAGAAACATCATATGTGTGTGTGTATACTTGTACATGTATGTATATGTGTGTATAGTGCACCTATATGTAAAGCTTTTTGTGTAATACATTTTTATGTAAAAGCTTTGTGTGATTGGTTACTATGGGATCTTTTTTGTGCAAGTCCGTTTTAGTTTGTCTACTGAATCCAGCAAAGACTGAAGTATTTTGAGTGTACTTTTTGAAATGTACATGTTAATACATGGAACTTGTTAGAGCAAGTGGGAAATTGAATGGAATGCTTTTTGAAAAAACAACCACATTCTTACGTTCAGATTTTCCAGTGAAGCACAAAATGAATGTCACAGTAATCTTCTGAATAGTAATTTAATATTCAAATATTATATAAATTCAACTATTTTACTTTCAAAATGGCCTCACAAAATATGAAGCAGTCTGGTATAATGGAAAAAAAATTGAGTCTGCAGTCAGAGGATCCGGGTTCGAATTCAAGTTCCACGGCTTTCTACTTTTATAACTTTGGGCACTTTACTTTTCTGGTCCTCAGTTTTCTTATCTGAAAAATGGAAAGACTGAGCTGGGTGACCTCCAGGGTCCCTTACAACTCAGTGGTGTAGAATCTCATGTTTCCTTAAAAGTAATTAAAATGCACAGATGGCTTCACTTTTGTGACACAGAAATCCCCCAAAAAATGCCCCGGCATTTGTGCAGGGTTTGACACCCTTAGGGTAACTTTATTTCAACATTATATAACTCAACTAAATTCTTATATTTCCTTTTAAAGTCGTTCCCTCAGACGTGCTGGATATTTCCCAGGAAAAAACTGTTAAAATGTACAAAAATAGCTTGGAAAATTCCACTTGGCACATGATATTATTATGCAGAAATGCACATTTCTTAATTATTTTACATATAATTAGTATAAAATAACTCCTTATTTAAGAACAATCTATAATAGTCTCAACACTATTACCTAAAGATGCAATATTTGAGTAGGAATCTTTTCTAAATACGTGAATTTTTAAGTAACATCTGAAAACAGCCTGGGCAAAGCAATAGAAGATATCTATCTGGCAGGATCATGGCTCTGATGGGGTATGAATGAGAGTTCCTCTTCAATCTTGAACTGCGCTAGTTTGGTAACTTTCATGAGTTAAATGCTGTTCATTAATTGGCCATGAAAGATCAGAAATTTGCTTGATTGAGCAGAATATTGATAGGTGTCTTTTTCTATTATGTAAATGAAAATTAATTTAAAATCAAAGTTTTATGACATTATCACATGAAATGGAATTGGTCTTAAGAACTGGCAGTGGACTACACAGGATTTTAGGATCCTTGAAAAACAAGATCTGAAAAGTCCCCTACTGGGGATTTGTTTCTTTGAGTAGCCCTGAATCCTCTTTCAAAATGCAAACGCCTCTTAAAGGATCATAGCATTTAGAGCTGGAAAAGTCCTTAGAGATCATTGCCTTTTATTTTTTTTAAGATGGTGAGGGTCATATGGGTTGGGTGACTTACCTAGCATCACATGCTTTGAACCTAGCTTCTCTAATACTGGACACAGGGTCTTTCCCATATTCTAAGCCATCTCTCATTTAAGAAGAACGTGTCCAGGTACAGGTATTTTATGAATGTTTCTGGCATCCAATGTAGGACACAACTGAGAAAGAAACAAAGAAAAAAAGAAGGGGTGGAAGAGAGAAGAAAGTGATAGTGAAGGAGAAGAGACAGAGAGGAAAAGAAAGATAGAAAAAGATAGGCAAGGAAAGGAAGATAGAAGGAAAAGAAGGAAGAGATGTACAGAGAAGAGAAACAGAGGAAGAAAGGTAAAAAGATGAGGAAAAGGTAATGAACAGCTCTTGTCATACTGGAACAGGGCTTCAGAATAAAATAACACTGGCTATTATTTCATTTTGAAAGGAAAAAAGTTATTTCTGCACTCAGCAGTAGCTAGTCTGCTTTTGGGGACTCATAAAGTTCTTTTTTTTCTTTTTTGAAATAACAATTTCTTTCCCAGTTTTTAGACGCGTGTAAAGAAGTGTCTTTGAGTTTAGAACAGAACAAAGGGACTCGGGAGGTGTTGGCTCATTTACATAGCAATCACCCAGAAAACTCATCTAATATTCAGAAATTGCTGGATTGCTTTTTCTTTCTTCTTTGACAGTTAGGGCTGCTTCAATCCACACTGATGGAGGGTTACATCTGAAGATAACATCAACGCCGGGTGAAAGTCGGCCCAGGGGCAGTCCTTGGTTTATAGTCTTGCCAAGTGTACTTGAACTCTCCACTTAGAAAAGCCATTGAGGTCATGAGAGCCATAGGTATGTGCAATGATATATATGCTCTCTCTTTATAAAGGATTTGTATTCTCTGTAGTGGGTAATGTCTGTGCTATAAGGAACAATGACTATGATGAGCACAGAGAAGCACGGGAAGATTATGAACTGATGCAAAGTAAACAGAAAAAGGAACAATGTAAGGGATAGCTAGGTGGTGCAGTGGATAGGGTGCCAGTCCTGACGTAAAAAAGACTCATCTTCCTGAGTTCAAATCTGGCCTCGGACATTTACTAGCTATGTGACCCTGGTCAAGTCACTTAACTGTTTGCCTCAGTTTCCTCCTCTGTAAAATGAGCTCGAGAAGGAAATGGTAAGCCACTCCAGTATCTTTACCAAAGACACCCCAAATGGGGTCATGCAACCGAAAAGACTGAACGACAAAACAACAATGTATACAGAAAGGACTACAAGAATAGGACAATTGAAACCTAATAATTTCAAATGATAATGACCAAGCTTGGCACCAAAGAAGAAATATGAGAAACTATCTCTCTTTCTTTCTGTCTCCTCATCTTTTTGCAGAGATGAAGGACCATGGGTGTTGAATGCTGCATTTGATGTCAGACTTTTTAGATAAGTGAGTTGGTTTTGTTGAACTTTTTTCCCTTTTCTTTTATTGTTGCTTATAAGGGACGGATGGCTCTGTGGGAAAGGGAAGGAGGAGGGACATATTGGGAAATGTAAGCCATGTAAAAACAAAAACTGCCAACAAAAAAGGATACATTAAGTTTAATCCTCCTGCTTGACTAAAATAAACACATAATGATTGACTTTCTAATGCTATACAGTCTTTTGTTAATTTAAAGCAATATAAGGAAAACTCTCCTTGGTGTCTTTTGTCCTTTTCAGTGGACGATATGACAGAAGGAGTATTGTAGTAATAAAATAAATGTTTTTAAATGGAAGTATTTACTTATCATATGTAAAATGCAGCATAGTCTAGGGAGGAAAGCGCTGTATCAGGAGCCTGAAGACCTGGCTGCATGGGACCTTTGGCAAGTCACCTCATGAAATCACATTTTTGTTATCTATGAAATGGAGATAACAATGTTTGTATTCCCAATCTCAAAATATTGTGAGAAAAGTGCTTTGTAAACTTACAATACTGCAGAAATGCAACCTATTATTAATAATTGTGTTGGAACTCCTAATGGGGGTAAAATTATATTTTCCAATGAATTTCAGATTTTTTAACTTATAATTTTCAAAAACTACAAGATACTATTCTATCAGTCTCTTCATAGTAATTGCCTGTCCTAGCCTGTTCCATCTTGCAAAGGAAACACTCTTCGGGACTTGCTGAATTGGTTCAACATACTCAAACTCAGGAACTCAGAATAGTTGAATCAAAGTCTATGTGCATTACACAGCACAAAGGAAGCTAGTGCTAAGATAATGCATTTCAGAAGGAGTAGAAATTAACTGGGGGCCTGCATTCTAGAGGCTGTTTATCTTGCCCTTGTTTGCTGTTAATGTATTACCGTTCAAGACAGCATCGCGTGTCTGTCTACCCACCAGAAAACTCAGAGAAGAAAAAGAAGGAAACAAAATGTAAAAGTGGTTGAGGAGAGATTTCTTCTGGGATTTCCAGCTAACGAGTCATTTAGCAAGGATGGCTATTTAGACCCTTCTGCCACCTGACCCCTAGAGCAGAGTATTGGTGGAAGGGGTCTGGGAATATCACACCAGTTTTCTACCTAGGCCCTGCCCCCAACAAAACAAAATGCCAATCAAAAATTGCATTAAAATGAACTGCAAAGGCAGCTAAAAAGAGGTGCGGGGGAGGTGGAATGGTACAAGATAGCAATATACTTCTTGAAGGGCTGAGATAGTGGAGTTCCACTTTACTTTGCTAATATGGATGGGAAATTCATGGACCGTATTACATAAGCCTCAATTTTTTTTTAGCACCTATGAGCAGAGCCATCTTGTTGGCTCATAGGTTAATAAATGTAGAACTAGAAGGACCCTCAGAGATCATCTAGACCAGAGGTGTCAGACTCCCAGCCCATCCAGGAATGCCACCCCAATGAAATTAAAATGTAACTGGAATGTTTAACAAATTTTAAAAAATACGGTAACATAGATAATGTTAATTTGTGGTTTTCTAAGTGAATATGCAGCCATCAGGCATCCTTTCTGTATTTCAGTTTGATACCACTGATCTAGACAAACTCCCTCATTTTATAAGTAAGGAACCTGTGGCCAAAGGAGGTTAAGTAATGTGTCCAAGGGCACTTAGGTAAGCAGCAGATGCTAGCACAGCTCTGCTCCTTCAGCACCATTCTGGTAGTGGAAATTTCTGATTATTGCAGAGCAAGTAGAAAATGGGTAACAAAGGAGCCCAATGGCTTATTTTTCTTGATAAATATAACCCTGTAAAATTTAAGGACAGTAAGAGACAAAGGCATAGTAGATAGTGGGCAGACCTTGGAGTCAGTAAGAAGTGGGTTCTGATTTTCCCTTTGCCATATGCTGGCTGTGTGACCCTTGGCAAGCCTTACTGAGTTGCCAGGGGCAATAAAAAGCTAAGTTATTGAAGAGTTGCCACATCAGCAGAAGTTTTCCACATACAGATGAAACTTTAAACTCAGATTTAAAAAAAAAAGGAATGTGCATGGGAGTGGGAATTGGGAAGAGGGGTTATAAAAGAGTTAGAGTCAATAACAACAATGCTTACATTTCATAGTTCATAGAATTTAAAGCTAGAATGGTTCTGAGAGATTAGCTAATACATCCCCTCATTTTACAGATGAGAAAACTGAGGCCAGGGGCAGCTAGGTGGAGCCATAGTGCACAGAGTGCTGGGCCTAGAGTCAAGAAGACTCATCTTCGTGAGTTTGAATGTGACTTCAGACACTTACTAGCTGTGTGACCCTGAGCAAGTCACTTAACCCTGTTTGCCTCAATATCCTCATCTGTAAAATGAGCTAGAGAAGGAAATGGCAAACCACTCTGGTATCTTTGCCAAGAAAGCCCCAGATGGGGTCACGAAGAGTAAGACACAAATGAAACAACGAACGACAACAAGGAATTTAAGTGATTTGCTCAAGCTCACACAGGTAATAAGAAGCAAAGGCAGGATTTAAGCCTCCAAAGCCAAATTCAGCATGTTTTCCACTGTTTTAATGTTTTGCCGTCTCTACGTACATGGCAACCTCTGCTGTGAACTTGGAGAAAGGTGTTAGTTACCTTGTGCTCACTGTATTAGAGTGAGGGGCAATCTATTAAATTATAGAAAACCATCTACTTACAATGCAGATTCCTGAGCCATCCTGGCACCGATTTGAATGTCCATTACAATTGCAGGGAACACACCGTCCTGTATAGAAACCCTTGTTGTCCCGATAATATCCAGGGCTGCAACCCTATTTTTCAAGCAAAACAGGGAAAACAGTTTTAAGAAACTCACTATTTTCCTATATTTATTGCTCAAGGCCAACGAGACTTCAGCCTTGAAAAGCAGCAGTCTTTTTATCTACTTTTCTGTACATTTTTAAAAAATTCCACTTGGAATTCCACTCCCTAAATTCTTCCTTGTTTTCATTTCATGTGATTTCCTATTCCTTTGAACCTCTCCTTTGCTGCCACATACCATGAAAAGTTAATTGGTTCTATGAAAATACAGCCTTTGGTAAGTTGAAGGGGTAAGAAGAAGTGAGTTCTATAGCAATAATAATAAAAATGGATGAAAAATTACTGGGAAGCTAAGTTTGGACTTAAGAACTTTTAAAAATTGTTTTTACAGGCATGTCTTAGAGGGCTAAGCTAGGCAGATCATGTATTAAGACTAAAGAGTGGAGACCTGGCACATCAAGTCACCTGCAGGGCTGCTCTAAGGATGCCAATTATAAGAAGAAAAGGGACCTGGGGATGTGGGGAATAGAAGGAGGCAGGCACTGGCTCACAGGAAAAGAACTTCTTGAGGACATAACTCTGTCTTACTAAGGTAGATGGCCCTCTTCGTACCCAGCATAGTGCCCTGCACATAGTAAGTATTCAATAAGAGGTTTGATTTTTCAACTGAATCAAATACTGGCCGGATAACAGGGAAGTACAAATAAAGCCATCAAAAGTGGAAGTGGGATAATTGCCTTCCCTTCCCTGATGATCAGCTGTTTTAAGAAAGTTTGGAGGGAATTGAAGGTGAGAAAGAACCATGAGTTGTAAAGGGCCAAGAACATTAACCTTTCACTTCCCCTTTCACTTCTGTTCTTGCAGAAGCTGTCTCCAAATACTGAAATTGGAAAGTAAGCACCTTTAATTTGGATCTATATAACTGTAGCAGAATCTGGAGTGATTAAAAAATTGGGTGGATTCACTGATGGCAGCATACTTGTGTGTGTATGTGCATATATATGCATGCACATATAGTATACATACTATATATACATATACACACATATATACATACCCATCTACACATATGCATATGCATATACATGTATGATATATATGACATATACTATTATACTAGCTGGGTAAGTGAAAGTAAATCCAGAAATACAACTCATTGGTGTTCACAGAATCAACAGGATGAAATGTAGAACAAAGTCATTTTGACCAAATTTTTGGTTTCCATTGGATTCAAATATACTTCTAAAGAACCAGCCTGAATGTACCCCTTCCTTATGTTTTGTCTGGACTTTTAATTTAATATTATTTTGAGATAACTATATTCAGGTGATATCTATTTTCTTGATAGGGCTGACTTTGTTGACATGGATCTTTTTTTTTATACTGATGAAAAGAATGGAAGCTTTTTTGTGGTGATCTGGCTGAAAAGTCAGACTCTAGTCATATATGCCGTTAGAAGAATGGTGAAGACAATAATAGTATTTTGCCATCTACCACAAAAATACTGTGCATCTTGTCTATTTCTTGAATTTGTCAGTGCTCAGCATTAATGTTCCATTTATTTGGGAGAGCTTAGGTCATTGTCTAAATCAAGTACAAGTATTACCAAATATCACACATCCTTCCTTCAT
>CM053622.1:208525041-208543040 GCA_028646595.1 Phalanger gymnotis | reverse complement strand
TAATAGTATAAAATCATGGGAGATGTTAAGGTGAAAACATGATTTTCTTTTATCGAAACCTAAGCAACACAAAGGTTTTCAATTACTTGAAGCTATAGTCAAAGTAAAACACCTGGAAGTTTTGATGAGACTAGTGGAACAAACCATTCCCACTGCCTAGAGCAGTGTATGGGACTTGTGCTGGCTAATTATCACATATTGGGAGAATTTCCACTGAGGTTACCACCTATTATACAACATACTCTGATAACTACATCATGTCTTCCAACATAAATTTCCCCAAAGCTATTAGTAACCAAGTTTGGACAATGGGAAAGATTTTTTTTAAAGTGTATTAGGTTATAAGTACAGGCTTGTCTGAGGGAGAATTTAAGTATGAAAAGAATGCTACATATCTGAAAATACATCCATACGGATACAGAACATTTTATCAGCTACTTAGCCTGAATCTTCATTTGCAAAAGCTTAGAATTAACTAAGCTGACAAACATACTAACTTTATGCATTTATCTCGATATGTAACAACATATGGCTGCAAAATAATCATATTTAAAAAGAAGAAATGATGTAGCCAAATGAATAATTCTGGGTAGTTTTAAGAAAGAACCTGAAATACGCCAGAATTTTAAATACTTTTTGTTGGAGGTTGAAGGAGAGAATAAAGAATCTTTCTTCTATATAGATGTGCAAACATAGACATCTATACATATATGTGTGTATATATATGTGTATATATATATATACACATACATAAATATGTAAATTTGCTTTTGATTTAAAAACATAACATTTTCAACAAGGTATATATTTTTCTCTGTATATGGTCCAAAAGTCTTAGTGTAGTGAAACTTTACACTTAAAACTGTGCTAAGACTTTGGGGATATTATGTGTATATGTGTGTATATGTGATATACAGTATATAGCTGGAATACAGATAGATAAGAGATAGTTGATATGACCTGAATAAGTAAGCTGAATTTTATGTAAAATTATTACTTGTTTCTTGAGAAGTGAGAAAATAATAATATTTCTATAATTAGAAAATTGTGTCTCAGTGCCTTATATACACACAGTATATATACATATGTACATAAAAATTCATATATATATTTGTCCAGAAACAAGTCACAAGTACTTTTACATGAAATTTAGTTTATGCAGATTATATCAACAAAGTATTTAGTTTCTGTGTAGAATTAAATGTGTCTCAAGATGTTCTTTCAATAAATAGATATTAAAAATTTATTTATTCTTAAACACTAACTTTTCTAAGAAACTGATGTAAATGATTTTTGGTCTTAGGTTACAGTGTTTAGGATTAAATTATAACATGTCATCACTAGCTTTGCATTATCATTTTTAATAGCCATGGGGCATATATTTCCTTCTTTGTGGATATGAGGTGTCCAGAAGGTTGATGGAAGATGACATATATACAAAAGCAGAAAACTGGATACTTTTGAACTTAGACATTCTTAAAGCCTGACAAATGATAACATATTTGTTCTGTGTTGAACATATTTTATCTGATCACTATTAACTGTCCTCCTTGCCCTTGTATTTTAGTACTCCTGAGAAAAAAATTTTTATTCCAGTAAAAATTTCTAACCACACATTTGACTATATTCTCATGCCCTAGTAGTTTGGGTCACCCTCAGCAGAGCACCAATTTAACACTGTGCTTACAACTCTGACCTGATGGAGCACCTCAAAATTTCAAAGTGGGCAGATGTTTATAGACTTTGTGGCTCAAGGAAATAATCTGCTAGTCACAAGTATCAATAGCTGAGGAAGATAAACAGCCTTCTTTTACAACCCTCCCCACCCCAATTTTTTCATCCCCGTTTATTTTAAGAATATTATACAACAGAGGATTTGGCCAATTCACACCTCCCCATCCAAACCAACAAAGAAGAGGTCATTACCTGATTTGGTCTAAAGTCCACTTTATTTGGTCGCTGATGGGCTTGGCCACGAAAATCCACATTACTTGGGTGCTGATGGCTTTGACCATGGAACTGAGGAAAGGCCACCCTTTGCTGTGTGTTATAGCCCAAACAATGGCCCAGGGTTGCCCCAAGGATTAATAACCATCCTGTGCTTGGGGCTGGCCATCTGCTTGGTGCCCCCATTCTGTTCCCAGGAGAGCCTGGCTGTACAACACTCTCAGCTTTTTTCCTCTTATACCTGCCCTGAGATGTGAGTCAGGTAAGGAAGGCTGCCTGCAGGCTGGGCTGCAGCATGCCCCACCTTTAAACTTCCTACATGAGTCAGACTGTGCAACAGAGCATATAACAGGACCCAAGGCACATGCACCGCTCTGTAATTCCTGTGAGGTGTGGCCGCTTCACCTTCTACCCACCTCACAAAAGTCAGACAGCACTAGACGATGAGAGTAGCCATAAATCACAGGCTGAGTAATGCTTCAGGAATATGCCCAGGATATAAAGGAGGCAGGGCAGGGGTTCCACAGCCTCTTTTGAGCTATATATATATATATATTTTTATCATGGTGGAAAATACACTTTACAGATACTGCAGGAGAAAACTCCTCTAGGGAGGAGAATGTTGAGAAAAGAAATCTATGGATCATTAGCCAATAAGGGATCTGCATTCTGAAAAACTTAAAGCCTAGTATATAGGATCAGTCTGAGCTTCCTGGCTATAGGTTTCAAAAAAGAAAATGAAAAGTTTTGAAGGTACAACCCACCAAATCCTATTAAAATACAAACAGTAACATGAGTTGATGAATTTATGGCATACTTGGGTGTTTGCTCATAATCTTTTTTTTTAAAGAGTCGATCAAGCCTTGTACTTTTTAAAAAATCTCCTGAGGTAGTACATTCTTTCCTTCATGGTTATTCTCAACCACTTGTAGACAAGTGAGCAATTTTCCAAACTTGAATGAGGGCCTATCAAGGCCTATCAGAGGCCTATTCCTTGTCTGACTATTAGTTTCCCCTCAGCAAATTCCATTTTTTAGAGTAGTGACAAACCCCACAAATGAATTGTACTTTCTTGCAGTCCTAATTAGAACAAAGCATGACAGCACCAAGTGTGTCATTACATTTTTATTTGCATTGGCTCTCTCAATGCTGGATTGATATTTGGGATAAAAAGTCAGGTCCCTTCCCACAGTATGTTTCCACTTTTCCTAGGACCCTACATTTAGTGACCACGGCTGCCTTTGCATTTGGAGATGAGTATAGTGGTCTGGGGGTTGCTGTTGCTGGTTTTTTTTTTTTTGGCCTTAGCTCCCCCTACCTGTAATCAAGGTAAGGTAAAAGATGAAGACTAGAAGATGCCTATCCCTGCTAGATACACTGTACAGAAAAAAAAGCATAGGAAAATGGCAATGAACATCAGCCATAACCTTCCATGACCAAAATGGATCCAATATGATATAGCATACTGACAAAAGAAAAATTTCCTACCTGGCATGAGTCACCAGTATAGTCAGGGGGGCAGGAACATATCTCCACATTGTACGCGATGCTTCCACTTCCTGTACTGGTGACTTCTTCCAGACCCACCTCACCTAGGGTTAACCGCTGAGTCTCAGTAAAATAAAGGCCTCTGATGTGTAAGCTATCCAGTCTAGACAGGACCATCATCAGCTCCTCTCTAGATACCTGGTTATTGCTGCTGACATGCCTGAAGTTTCCCTAAACATGAAAACAAAAAGTAAACATTGTCCCTGAGATAAGCCAACTCCAAATCAGTTCTAAGAAGGCAGGCATCCAGTAATAACGAGAAAGTCAACTATATTGAAATAGATAAAAAGTGAATTAACAAAAACCATATGGGGATATTTGCATTTGGAAATTATCTGGCCTTTATTTTGTTATTCCTATGAGGGAGAAACTTGGAGGAAGGGATGAAAACAGTTGGAAGCGAAGTGAAAACACCTCACATTTGTGCCATACTTGAAACTTTCCAAAATGCTTTACTCATAAAACTGTGTGCAGTAGGAAGTAAAGTGTCATAATAACTTTTATTTTGTAGTATTTTATAATATAATGTATTGCTTATATGTAATATAACAATATAATAATTTTTATTTTATAGTATTTTATAATATAATATGTTGCATATAATTTTTATTTTATAGTATTTTGTAATATTACTTATATATAATATGATAATTTTTATTTTATAGTATTTTATACTTCCTCATTTTACAAATGAGGGAACCGAGGCACAGAAAGGTTAAGTGATTTGTTTGTGGTCACAGAGCTATTTGAATGTTCAAACTGGGAATTAAACCTGGGCTCCTGACCCTCATGGCCTCTCTACTATACTGCACTGTCCGAAGGATAGAAATTTAAAAATATCTGGAAGGAACAAGCTGCATCAACTGACATGATGCATTTGAATATAATAGAGAGAGTAGGAAGAAAAATTTTATTTCAAAGTAAAATGATAATATTTGCTTGTAAATGTTTGTATTTAAAGTACACTTACGCAGACAGGAGAAATAGTAAATTATAAAAACATTTTTTTAAAGATGAAAGAATTCTTATGTCATCTGATACAATTAACACGCCTGGCCCTTCCAAGAATAAACAGAATAAGAGAACAAAAAAATAGTTTTCCAATATCATACTCTTAATATTAAATACCTGCTGAAGGAACAAGCTGCATCAACTGAATTGATGCATTTGAACATAAGAGAGATAGTAGGAAGAAAATTTTTATTTCAAAGCAAAATGATAATATTTGCTTAAAATATTTAAAGTGTACTTATGTAGATAGGAGAAATAGTAAACTATAAAGATAATTTTTAAAATATGAAAGTATTCTTGTGTTATCTGATTCAATTGACATGCCTGGCCCTTCCAAGAACAAATAGAATAAGTAAAAGAACAAAAGAGTTTTCCAACATCATACTTTTAATTTGAAATACCTGCTTATTGAGGATATAAAAAATCACAAACATGATACTGCCCAAATAGATAGGTGCTATCATTTTTAGTTTACTGATGGATACAAAGGAAAACTGACTGCTTCATAAAATTCAGATCATTCTTATAATTTTAACTTTTAGTCTTCAGAAGTACACAGTACTTATAGGATATAAAAGTGCACTTTTATTGTTGTTAAACACCAACAAGGAGGCTATAATATAGTTATTGGCAGAGTTCATGCCCACGGGGTGAAAAAATCTGGGCCAGTGTTCTCCAAATTATGGTCCTGGAGTCTAACAAAGGCTTCTGGTGGACCTTGCTTTCTTCCCTTCCATCCATCCTTTTGCTTTTTTTTTCTCTGCTGCCTCACTGTCATGTATTTTCAGCATAGGAGATGTGGATCAGTGACAGCAGGTGAGTAAAAAGGAACAGAAATGAGGACAAATTAAGAAATGACCGATTTCAGCAAGGCCACAGCAAATTTTTTTAAACTTGTAAGTGGTCTAATAACAGAACATGATTTATGCAAGGACATGCAAATTATAATGAAATGATGAACACATTTTAATGCTGGTACACTACTGTTCTTAATTATTTCACATAACTGAGATATGGTACTTGGAAAAATTTTTAGATCGAGATCCATAGTCTGGACTGTAGTTCTCAAAGTGTGGTCTAGGAACCCCTAGGAGTCCTTGAGACCCATTCATGGGGTCTGCAAAGTCAAAACTATTTTCATAATACATAATAAACTATTAAGACATTTTAACTTCTAAAATGGTAGGTAGAGATAGATAAAACCCACATAAACAAAGTCTCTTTGGAGTCTTGAACAATTTTAAGGGGGCCCAAGACCAAAGTTTGGGAACTGCCAATCTAAACAGAATTTTAAA
This sequence comes from Phalanger gymnotis, assembly GCA_028646595.1. NCBI lineage: Eukaryota > Metazoa > Chordata > Mammalia > Diprotodontia > Phalangeridae > Phalanger > Phalanger gymnotis. The sequence continues at coordinate 208,537,239 of CM053622.1, read as the reverse complement.
AATATATATGGGAAATAGAAGGGTGAGAACTTAGTAAGGGACAAGTAGAAAGGTTGGAAGGAACCCTAGAAATCATCCTTCATCTGCCCCATTCTACAGATGATGAAACCGATCCATAAAGGATAACTGACTTGCCAACAGCTACATTGGTAGTAAGTTCCAGAGTCAAGATTAGAACCTGGGTCTTCTGATTTCTAATCCCACGCTTTTATCACTGTTAGGAGAATAGAGACAATGGCACCTACCCAAGTGATGGAATCACAGATTCTCCAGAAGAATGTGGAAAAGAGCTTAAAGTGACTTGACCAGGGTAACAGGTAGGATTGCAGATTCGGGTCTTCCAGACTCCAAGCTCACAGCTTTACCTAGCTGGGTAAGGTAGGAGAGCAGTGTGCTCCATCTAGGGTAGCTGAGTGGCGTAGTGCACAGAGTGCTGGGCCTGGAGTCAGGAAGACCTGAGTTCAAAACCACTTATGACCCTGGGCAAGTGTATTGGGAATCAAGATGGGCTCTTAGCACTTGTTCAACCCAGTATCCTTGAAGAATTTGGCCTTTGTTTCCTTGATTGAATTGGGAGTCTTTGGTGACCACCTTGACTCAAGGGAAAGCCTAGTTTGCGTGGGTTTGAGTGACGTGTTTGTGACATCAGAGGTTTTGGGACCATGTGGGTTTGAGTAGCATTTTTGTGACGATTTTAGGTCATGTGGGTGAGTCGCATGTGTGACTCACCTTTGACCCCAAACAAGATATATAAAAACCAGGGGTTGGCTTTCTTTTTTTGGAGCTCTGAGCTGCAGCAGTAGCGACGAGCGACTCTGAGCCAGCCGTGGTCGAGCTCCCAGCTGAACTCAGATGTTGGTAACTACGAATTGTATTTGGTCTGTTTATAAATGTATGTTTGTAATTTGTTTGTGTTTACTCTGAAGTTCAGGGTGCTGGTTTTTTCCCCTGTACTAAGTGAATGATATTTGTATCCTGGATTAAAGTAAGATTTTTAACCCCTTAACTTTGCTTTCCTTAGTAAAGCAGATCAAAAGGACATGAGCTTGCAGCGTTCTGTGAGCTGGTTATTGCTGGTTTTACAGTAGCTGCTAGCTGGATTGTTGAAACAGCAAGTTGCTTAAGCTCTGCCTCAGTTTGCTCATCTGTAAAATGGGAAAATAGCATCTACCTCCTAAGGTGGCTGTTAGGATCAAATGAGATAATAATTGTAAAACCCTTAGCACAGTGACTGGGACATAGTAAATGCTATGTAAACATTTGTTATTACTGTTTATTTGTTATTATTAAGTTTAAAAATCCCCTATAGCATATGCTGGCCCTTCATTTCATGAGAAAGTCCTTGACGCATCCATATTTAATTTTAATGCTTGCAAAGAAATTCATTCACAGCTGTGAGCTAGGCAGTGATTTGTACCTAGAACCACATAAATTATGAGTATATCACGTATGGTTTTATTACTAAAAAAGATCAACTGTAGCATACCAGCTAGTAGTTTTACCCAATAACAGGAGTGCCTCCATTTTAGATAACAAGAAAAATTTCCTTCTTCCTTTTTTGCTAAGTGAGGTTTTCTCTTTTTGCATCATAAAATAAAAAGGTTTTCTCTCACGGAGGCTCCAGCATTAAGTTATGACACAGGCTGAATAGTGCCCGTGTTGATGTGGCCATGTGTCCAGATTAATGTCTACATTTCAAGTTCCATATCAATATTTCTAATTCAGCCAAAACTCTCTTACTTCGCTTACACATACATGCATTTTTTACAGATGCATATATTGTATATAATTAATAATATTTACATAAAATATAATATGATATATCTGTGTATTAGGCATAGATATTTATTATATTATACATGTCATGTAAATGTAATATATATTACATATACAAATGCATGTATACACCTCTCTCACATGAGTGCCTGAATACAGTGCATCAAAATGAACAAGGAATGTTTTTTAAATGATGGAAGGTCAAAATAAAGGTTCCTGGTGGCCAGTGAAATCATGTAAGAGAATATAAGCTCTTTGAAGGCAGGAACTGTTTAATTTTTATCTTTATAATCACAGCACATAGTACAGTGTGCGTAGCTAGGTGGCTCAGTGGTTAGAGGGATGGGGCTGTAGTCAGAAAGACTCATCTTCCTAAGTTCAAATTTGCCCTCATATACTTACTAGCTGTGTGATGCTGGGCAAGTCCATTAACTCTGTCTCAATTTCCTCATCTGTAAAATGAGCTAGAGAAGGAAATGGCAAACTATGTGCCAGGCACCGTGTCAAGCACTTTACAATTATGATCTCAGCTGATTCTCACAACAACCCTGAGAGGCAGGTGCAGTCATTCTACCCATTTAACAAATGAGAAATTTGAGGTAAACAAGTTAATTGACTTGCCCAGGGGAATGACTGAACAAGTTGTGGTATATTATTGTAATGGAATACAATAGTGCTATAAAAAATGAGAAGCAGGAGGATTTCAGAAAAACCTGGAAAGACTTACATGAACTGATACAGAGTGAAGTGTGCAGAACCAGAACATTGTACACAGTAACAGCAATATTATAGGATGTTCAATTGTGAATGACTTAGCTGTCCTCAGCAATACAATGATCCAAGACAATCCCAAAGGACTCATAATAAAAAATGCTATCCACATCCAGAGAAAGAACTGATCAAGTCTGAATGTAGATTGAAGCATACTACTTTTCACTCTCATTTTTTTTTTAGTTTTAAGGTTTCTTCCACAAAATAACTAATATAGAAATAAGTTTTACATGATTGCACATGTATTACCTATATCAGATTGCTTGCCATCTCAGGGAGGGGGAGAAGTGAGGGAAGAAGGGAGAAAGGGAGAGAATTTGGAACTAAAAATAAAAAGAATATTAAAAATTGCTTTTAAAATATAACTAGGGAAAAAATAAAATATTATTTTTAAAAAATCAGCTATGACTGGGGTTCTTAACTTAGGGTCCATGCATTTGTTTGTAAATATTTCAATGACTATTTAAACAGAATTGGTTTCCTTTGTAATTCTCTGTATTTTATTTTGTACATTTGAAAACATGATTCCAAGAAGAGATTGCAGGCTTTACCAGACTGCCAAAGGGGTCTGTGATGTAAAAATAGTTCAAGAATCCTTGATCTAGTCCAATCTCTCCCCTCCATTCAGCAGATTAGGAAACTGAGGCCAAAGTTTAAGAGATTTGCTCAAGGTCCCAGGTAACAAGAAACAGAGTCAGGACTTGATCCCAGGTCTCTGGATTCTAACTACAGTACTCTTAAAACTACATTGCTTCACTTCATAGCCTGACAAAGTAAATTTGAAAACTAGCAAAAAAAATGAAGCGATGTTAAAATATAGATGAATTGATTGATAAATCAAACGTTTTTAGTTTATGTTGTCTTGCTGAATTTCATTTCCACAGAATTCAGTAGTAGTAGTAGTAGCAGTAGTAGTAATAGTAGCAGTAGTAGTAGTAATAGTAGTAGTAATAATAGTAGTAGTAGTAATGTAGTAGTAGTAATAGTAGTGGTAGTAATAGTACTACTACTAGTAGTAGTAGTAGCAGTAGTAGTAATAGTAGCAGTAGTAGTAATAGTAGCGGTAGTAGTAATAGTAGTAGTAGTAATAGTAGTAGTAGTAGTAGTAGTAATAGTAGTAGTAATAATAGTAGTAGTAATAATAGTAGTAGTAGTAGTAATAGTAGTGGTAGTAATAGTACTAGTAGTAGTAGTAATAGTAGTAATAGTAGTTGTAAGGGCTAACAATGTTTTGATGTACCTTCTTACACATGGACATATAAAATCTTACTTGTCTTTGCTTTCAAAATTATATTATTTTACAGTAAAATGCTTTATATTTTCACATTTGTGTTTTTAAATGTGGTAGGATAAGATATGCTAAAATGAGGTAACATTTAATAATAGCTAATAATAGTTATTATCAAATAGCTAATAATAATAATAGCAAACCATGTGCCAGGCACTGTGCCAAGCACTTTACAGTTATTATCCCAACTGATCCTCACATCATCCCTGAGAAGTGGGTGCTGCCATCACCACCATTTAACAAATGAGGAATTTGACTTCGCACTGCTTGTACGGATCTAGGGCCAGATTTGAATTGAGGTCCTCCTGGCTCCAGGCCTGGCACTCTTTCCACTGTGCCACCAGCTGCCCTGTACCTAAGATGCAAAACCTTAAGCCATTTTCACTCACATTTCTCCTTACCTCAACCAGTTGAACTCGTCCATAATACCGTCGGTCTGGCAGGGGGTTGTTTGGGTCCATGTAGACGATAGTCATTTGCTGTCCCTATTTAAAGAGAAACTCATGCTTTAGTGTTTGAGTGGAACACTATGAGAATCATAATTGGTCAAATCATAATATTAATACAAATGTACATTGCAACACTATGAACAAATATTATTATATCAATAAACCAACAAGTAGGTATTAAGCATCTACTATGTGCTTGATCTTTTCCTAGGTACTGGGGTTACAAAAAGAAAGATGAAATAATAGTGCTTGCCCACAAAGAGCTTACATTCTATCAGGAGAGATAACATGTACATATAGAAGATACATAGAAAAAAATTTTTTCTCATAACTACAAGGTAATGAGGAGGGGTACTAGCAGCTGGGCGAAATAAGAAAGGCTCGGTGTGGAATGGAGTGTTTGAGCTGAGGTGTTTGGATGAGTGAAGGAAGGAGGGGATTTCTTTCACGCTAGGGCAAGGGGGCGATCATCACTCCAAACCCATTCCGTGCCCTCACCCAGCCATGTACACACTCAGCTTTGCCCTAGCTAGCATCCGGTCACAAAAACAGTGGGGCTGGAGTGCAAAATAGAAGGTTCTGCCTCAAGCAACAGCCTCGATTGCCTGCCACGGCCCTGGATTTGTATGCCTGGTATTCATTAAAAAGAGTGGAGCAGTATATGTGATCAGAAATCATTTTTTAAAATTTAAAATACTGAGTATTCCCCAAAGACCTTTAATTACAAGAGCTGAGAACAGAGCTGCAAAGCAAATGTCTCATAAACTGAAATTATTTTCTATTTCTGAAGGTGGAATAAAGAGGAAATATTCTCTTCATTACCTTTTGGTGAGTTCCAACAGTTTGCTTAATAAGCCATTTGGCAATAGAAATAGCTATATTAATGATCTTGAACAGAATGGGCACCGGTCATCTTGGCAACCAAATGAGGCTGAGAGAGAAGGAAAGAGCAGGCTCGTGCTGTAATTTTAATTGCAGGGGCCTTTTCTTTCAAACACTGAACTTTCTGAAGCCTGATGCTTTATTTTCAATGTGATTTACAAAGGGTCTTTGGAATTTTAAAGAAATCAATTGAAGCAACCAACCGATCGATCAATTCACAAGTCTTTTTTAAGCACCTGCAGAGTCAGGTACTGTGCAAGGTGCCAGGGAAATGAATAAGATATCCCCCTACTAACGAGGAGACAAGTATGTCTATAAGGCAGAATGAATATAAAGAAAATAAATGCAATATAATTAACCACAAGGTAGCTTGAATAAAAATGTAGGCACTATTTAAAAATAACTACAACCTTATTTTTTAATGAAACTATCAAATACATAAGATTCTCTCATTATGTGAAATATGTGAGTGAATGACTTGAGAAAAATCTTAAATGTGTTTGACCGTGTCACTCTTCTGTTCACAAACCTTCATGGGCTCCCTGATACTTATAAGATTTATATATATTTAAATATATATGTATATATATATATACATATATATATACACACAAATGTATATGTATATACATTATCTAATATATGCATCTAATAAGTATATACATGTATGTGTACACGTTTGTATGTATGTGTGTATATATACATATACATATATATGTGTGTATATACATATACACTCACAATTATTCATTTATTTATTTGTTCATTTATTTCCTTAGTCTGGCACTAAGACCTTCTAAAACCTAGCTCCAACCTAGCTTTTAAGGTTTAAAAAAAACATTTAAATATATTTGAGCCAAAATCAGCTACTAGCTGTTTCTTAAACACGATCTGTTGTTTTCTGCTTCTGTGCATTCATGTAGACTACCATCTATGCCTTGAATTTGTTCTTTCTTCATCTGCAGCTTTCAGGATCTTCCCTTAAGATTTGGCTTAGCTACCACCTTTTCTGCGGAGGATTCCCAGATACCACTATGCTCCCCCACCCAAAAGGTCTTTCCTCAAGCTTTCCCAAGCTATTTGTCTGAGTCTCTCCTTTGCTGCCTTGTTCCTGACCATGACTTATACTTATCTGTGTACATGCCACATTCTCACCTCCCCCCACCTCAGTAGAATGTAAGGTTCTTGAGGTCGAGGACTGGGTCATTAAAAAAAAATCTTTGTCACCCCAGCATCTAGGCAATCACCTTACGTGTGTCAGGCACTTAATAAACGTTTGCTGAATTGAATTATTTTGCTTGTTATAACTTGCTGCAGAAGCTTCAAGTTCAAATTTCTGAAGATGGAACCTTGGTTACTGAATAATTACTAAGTATCTCCCTAGTTCAAGGCACTGATTCTGGGAGGATACGAAGAAAGAAGATTGAGGCCCTGCCCTCAGGAAGCTTCAAATTGAATAAACAAATGATATAAAAGTGGACAACATGGGAACCTGCTTTGTTTGACTATGCATATTTTTAAGAGTATTTTGTTTTAATTTTTTTGGATGGGGGGAGATGAGGAAGTGGGAGGGAGAGAAAATAAATGCTTGTTAAGTGAAAAAAAAATCAATTTTAAAAATATATAAGTATAGATATGGAGGATGGTGACCAGCAATCCCAGTGACCTATAACATGACTGCTCATCATAAATGGTAGGGTTTATAGGAAGGAAAGATCACTGGGTTGGCATGGGATTTGCTCAGGAGGAAGGATCTTCAGGAGATCAGGTATCTTTTATTTAGTTACTATGAACACCTTTAAACTGATTTATTTAAAACTTTTAAATGCTAGTATAAGTTTCTTTAAATTAGAAATCTCCCTTTCCTGACTAACCGTAAGTATTCTCTACCTACCAAAAGCTGCACATCAGGTCTCTTCTCCAGGAGAATCATGCCTTCACTGGGGAGGCCAAAGGATTTTACCTGGTAAGTCAGGAAGCCACCGTATGAAGAAACCTAAAATTGAATGAATAAGATGAGTGATGCCTATTCCAGTCTTGACTTTAGATGAAATAAAATGGGTTTTTTTTGTGGATTTCCTTCTGCTATTTCCATTAAGCTCTAAAGTTCATTTGAACCACTGCTTTTCTAAGAAGTTTGAGTTGTGTGTTTTTATCTAACTGGGTAATTTCCACTAAATTCCCTTCCATAAAAAAATCCAAAACCTTTCCCCAAAGCAAGCATTGCAGCATGGCTGTCATTCCGAAATCCTCTGGATACACAATAATTAAGAGGCTGACTAACCCCTCTGAGATAGTCAGACTTTCCAAATTTCTCCCAGCCTCCTAGAAATGTCAGGATAAAGGTAAAGAGATAGAGATGTAGTGGCCAAGCTATCACTAATGATGGAATAGGAAAGGGGTAGCTAACACAAATAACTAAAATAATGGGTTGAACCTAATAATTTAATAGAGATAAACAAAAAGCCCTCCAGTCAGGTATATTTTTTTAAAAAATCATCTTCACAAGCACAAGATGGGGAAGGTATGCCTAGATGAGTTAATACGAAAAAAAGGGCTTGGATTAGGGAGTTGGGGGGAGAAGGAACTAGTCAAACAAATCCAGAAAATACATTAGTGTGAATCCCAGGGATGAAATCCAAGAAAAAGTAAATCATTTCCCCAGCCCAAGTCAGCACAGGGAGACAGACAGGGAGGTCACCTGAATTGGGATGTGATGGCAGCATGTGGAATACTCCAGTGTAGGGAGAGGTTGAGAGGAGGGTCCACGTTCATACTAGGGCAGCACATGCAGGGTACAGGAACAGGTGCCAACTGGCAGCTTTGGTGCCCACTATGCAGTACTGGGTCATAGATCTAAGATGGATTAAGAAGAGGACCTGAATCTAGGGGGTGGTTTTCCAGGGTGAACAAGGCCCTGGGCTGTCTATTAAGAAAAGAGTCAGTTCAGGGGCAAGCAGCAAGAGTGGAAGTTAGACCTCCAAGAAGCAGAGAGCGGTCTCCGTTTTAGTATCTACCCCCATCTTAAATCTCCAGAGAAATTTCAAAGTAAGAGTCCAAGGCCAAAAGGGAGAGTACAATTCTGTTACTCTGAACCGATACAGCTTTCCAGCCAGTTGAGTGGGGCTGAGTCCAGCAACAGTCTACTGTCACTCAGTCCCTAACCCAGGTCAGGAAGTTACAGAACCCAGACCAGGGTGGGAAGCGAGCTAGACTTTGTCCTCAATCAGACCACTCTGGAAATACTGAATGCTTTCAGGTCCCTGGCCTGTCCCTGAGACTCTGGAATAATACAATGCTCAATTCCCCAAGAAAGCAGCCACAGGACCAACCCTGACATTTCCTCCAAAACATGTACAGAATCTAGCCCTAATATCAAGCCTGAAGTCAAGAAGTAGGCTGGAAGAATGAGAAAAGACAAACAAACAAAAAAGACTCCCACCATAAAGAACTATTACGGTGGGAGAGATGCTCAAGACAAAGAAAAGAATGACTCCCAAAGAAAGTGTCAAATAAAAACACACCTTAGGTAGGCACAACTTTAACTAGAATTTCTGGAAGAGATGAAGCAAGATTTTTTAAGTTAAAAAATGTTTTTATATGTGAAATAAGAACACTTGAGGAAAAAACTGAAAAAGTAATAAAAACAATAGAAGAAAGAAATGGAAAGGAAATTAACAGTTTGGTACAAGTTAAAATAATACCTTGCTCAAGCAACAAACTCCATGAAAATGAGCATAAGCCAAATAGAAACCAATGACTATATGAAACAACAAGAAATATCAAAGTAAAAAATCCTAAAAATAGAAGAAAATATAAAGTATATCATAGCAAAACCAACTGAAAACATATTAAGGAGAAAACAATTTAAGCATGATTGGGTTATCTGAATGCCATGACCAAAAAAGGGCCTTGACATAATATTTCAAGAAATGCTAAAAGAAAATTGTCCCAATCTTTTAGAACCAGAGGGCAAAGTAGAAACAAAAAGAATCTACCAGTCACCTTCTGAAAGAAGTCCCAAGGTAAAAACTCCAAGAAACACTATAGTCAAAATCCAGAGCTTCTAGGTCAAAGAAAAACTACTGCAATCAGCCAGAAAGAAAGCAAGTACTGAAGAGCTACACTCAGAATCATGCATGATTTAGCAGCCACAAGTATAAATGAAAGCAAAGCTTGGAATATGACACTCTAGAAGGCAAAAGACATAAACTTATAGTTAAGAATTATTTACCCAGCAAAATGAGTATCATGCTACCAGGGAAAATGGATCTAAGCATTTCTGATTAAAAGACCAGAGCTGCATAGACATGGTGAAATTCAAACATAGCAGTTAAGAGAAACATAAAAAACATAAACATGAATGAACAACGATAAGAGACTAACAAGAACAAACTGTTATTCATAAAGCATACATTGCTTTCATTTGAATGTAAGCAATAGCATTCGAATTCCTGCTTATATTCAAATATAAGGAGATAATACGTGCATCTCTTTTGAACTCTATCATTATTGGAATCGTAGAGGGAAGCTAATTGAACAAGGCCTGGGAGTTGTTCAGTTACGTTTTTGATCATCTTAACCGAAGAATGGAAAGAGGGGAAAGGAAGACTACCCTGGGGTGGGGAGGAAGGGAAGATTAGGGAAAAGGAAAATGACCTCACATAATCAGGGTGCACAAGTGTTCATCTACATAAACAAGGAGGAGGATTGGGGGGAGTAGCTCATACTTCGACCTCATTCTTCTAATAGGAAGGAAAGGAGAAATGGGAAGAGGGGTAATTAGAAGGAGGATAGATCAAGAGAAATACTAGTCCTAAGCAAAACAAAATCTATGGATTACAGATTTATAGCTATTTTAGAAGAGACAAAACATGGGAATGTGAAAGGGTGCCCATAAATTGGGGAATGATTGAACAAGTTAGAGTATATAAAGGTGATGGAATACTACCGTGCTGTTAAAAAATGAGGAAAGGGATGGTTTCAAAAAAAAAAACCGGGGAAGGCTCGTATGATCTAACATAGAGTGGAATGAATAGGACCAGAAGAACAGCTAATATGAGGGCAACAACATGTTGAGGACAAACAACTTTGAAAGACTTAGGAACTCTGATCAGAATAATGACCAACCAGAGAACTAATGATGAAACATGCTCCTCACCTCCTGAGAGGGAAAGGCTCTAGAAGTCAGAGTTCAGAGTAAGACGTAGATTTGGATACGGCCACTATTTGTTTTGCTCAAATATACATGCTTGTAGCAGGGGTTTTGTTTTTCTTTTTTTCTCAATGGGGGAGGGGAGGTGCAGATTTTTGGTGAATGAAAGAATACAATATAACTATATTGTTATATAACTAATAACTATATAATTTTCTTTTAAAAAAAGATCCAGGGGCTTTGGTGGATTCAAGTTCAAAGTGAAGCAACAATGGGATTCGGAAGACAAAAAAATCTAAAGTGTCCTAAGAGAAGAAGGTCAAGTCACATCTTGAGTGCTGTGTTCACTTCTGGGCACATAATTTAGGAATGGCATTGATAATCTGGAGTATAGACAGTGGAGGAAAACCAGGATGTTATAGGGATTGGAGATGAAGATGTATGAGAATCCATTGAAGGAACTGAAAATATTTTGTGTGGAAAAGAGAAGACCTAGGGGAAACATAAACCTGTCTCTAAGTTGTATGTGGTACTACACAAGGATAGAGACTGAGTCTCAGCTAAATTTTTTACCTTCTCTTTAGTTGTGTCTGACTTTGTGACCCTGTGTTCTTGTTCACGGGGTTTTCTTTGCAAAGATACTGGAGTGGTTTGCCATTTCCTTATCCTGCTTGTTTTATAGATAAGGAAACCGAGGCAAGCAGGGACCCAAGGTCACACAGCTAGGAAGCATCTGAGACAGATTTGGATAGGAATTCCACAAGCTGGGACCAAAGGAAGCCTTCTAGCTATAGAAACATTTGAGGAGAGACTCAGAGGAGCTTTCATATTTTAACAATAACTCTGGAGATTTATAGCAGCCCCATCCAGGGAAAAGCTCATCTTCTGTATCTGTGAAATGAATTATAAGCTCTAAATCCTTGGATAGATTCTATGTGCCTTAGAAAGAAATGGAATTCTATTGGCTGAAAGTAGAGGAATGGGGGTGAGAGGCAGATTAACTACTAGAACCAGTACTGTGATTCTCTGAGGTCTCTTACAGCCCTAAGTCTAGGAGGGACAATGTGGTATAGTGCATAGGGTATGGGACGTGGAATGAGCAAGACCTGGGCTTCATATCCTACTTCTGATGCTTAGTAGCTATATGAGTTTAAGCAGATCACCTAACCTCTCAGTTCCTTGGTCTCCTCATTTGCAAAATGAAAGGTTTGGTCTTGATGATCTCTGCAGTTTCATCCAGTTCTAAATCTATAATTATATGATTCTTCCAATTCAAAAATCTATGATGCCCATCAGCTGGGGAAAAGCTGAAGAAGCTGTAGTTTATGATTGTGATGGGATATTATTATGCTATAAGAAATGACAAGCAGGATGATTTCAGAAAAACCTGGAAAAGTTCATGAATGGATGCACAGTGAAATAAGCAGAACCAGGAGTACACAGTACACAGTAACGGCAACACTGTACGATGAACTGTGAATGATTTAGCTATTCTCAGCAATATAATGATTCAAGACAATCCCAAAGGGCTCATGATGAAACATGCTATCTGCCTCCAGAGAAAGAACTGATGTTGTCTGAATACAGACTGAAGCATGCTATTTTTCTCTCTTCCTTTCCTTTCATTCTTTTTTCTTTCCTTCCTTTCTAAGTCTTCTTATATAAAATGACTAATATGGAAACATTCTACATGATTGCACATGTACAACCTATATCAGACTGCTTATAGAGGGGGGAGAGGAAGGAGGGAGGGAGAGATAGAATTTGGAACTCAAAACTTAAAAACCCCAAAAACAAATGTTAAAAAACTGTTTTAACACATAATTGAGGAAAAACAAAATATAAACATTTTTAAAAATAGTTTTAATGTTAAAAAA
>CM053622.1:208496368-208524541 GCA_028646595.1 Phalanger gymnotis | reverse complement strand
AACAACAAAGCTGTCCATTCAAGACAGTGCAGGAGAGGACTGAGCTGGCCACAGCTTCAATTTATTTAGAAGAACAAGGTTAGGGGTATGGGAAGGCAGCCCAGGTTACCCCTACAGCTGGCTTAAAAACTTGTGGGGATTAAGGACAAACTGAGAAATTCTTTGCTTGAGCTCAGACTCTTTCCTTGGATCTGTCCGATCAATGTTTGTTGATCTTTACTTGGCTTCCTACTCTGGATTCTGACTGCTCCCTTGGATATCATTGACACATTATTGGTGGCTTTTCTCCTAATACACTGAGACTCCTCAAGCCTTTTGGTTTCTTTCTGCACTTTTATTTCCCAAATTACCAAGTAATTTCTGCCTAATCATATGACCCATCCTTATTTCTGATTTAACAGAATTTTCCCTTCTGCCATCTAAAGTAGCATGAAAACTTTGAAAGTCCTAAAAAAATATGTAGAAATACATGTGAAAAAGTCTGAAATGCAAGAGAATTATGATATTTCTGGATCAAACTCACTACTGATGGTGCTTCAGTTGTTTGAGAATCAAAAGTCAAAAGAAACTAATAATAGCTAACACTTACATAGCACTTGAAAGTTTGCAAATTCCTTTATAAATATTATTTTATTCTCACAACTCTTGTGGTAGAGGTACTATTGTTATCCTCATATCAGATGAAGAAAATGAGGCTGAGAGAGGTAAAGTATCTTGCCCGGGGTCACACAGCAAGGATGTTTCTGAGGCAACATTACAAACTCAGGTCTTCCTGATTCCAAGTCCAGTGAACCCTGGTCACAGTGTCCAAACAATATACATACTATATCAAGCTTCTGCCAAACAAGAGAATGAGATTAGTGACAGATCTCTCGTCATTACTCCTATTTCCCACCTAGCTATATTTGCTTCTCTTAAAATGAAGGGCAATAAGGCAAAATAGCTATTTGATGAGGCTTTACAAATAGTTAAGGAAAGGGAAAAGGGAAATATATGCTCAACCGAATGCAGAATTCCATAGAATAGCAAGGGTAGATAAGGTTTTCTTAAACAATGCAAAGAAAAAGAAGAAAACAATAGAATGAGAAAGACAAAAAAATCTCTTCAAGAAAATTAGAGATATCAATATTTCATACGAAAATGGGCATGATAAAAGATAAAAATGGTAGGGACTTAATAGAAGTAGAAGAGATTAAGAAGAAGTGGCAAGAATATACAGAAGAACCATAGAAGAAAGAGCTTAACATCACCAATAGCCACAATGGTGTGGTTATTGATATAGAGCCAGACATCCTGGAGAATGAAGCCAAGTGGGCCTTAGGAGGCATTGCTAACAATAAGGCTAGTGGAGGTGATGGAATTTCAGTAGAGCTATTTAAAATCATAAAAGATGATGCTGTTAAAGTGCTACACTCAATATGCCAGTGAATTTGGAAAACTCAACATTGACCACTAGATTGGAAAAGATCAGTTTACATCCCAATCCTAAAGAAGGACGATGCCAAAGAACGTTCATATCACTGACCATTTTTGCTCATTTCACATGCCAGCAAAGCTATGCTTAAGATTCTGCAAGCCGGGCTTCAGGAATATGCAAACCAAGAATTACCAGAAGATCAGGCTGGATTTCAAAGAGTCAGAGGAACTAGAGACCAAATTGCCAACATTTGCTGGATTATGGAGAAAGCAAAAGAGCTCCAGAAAAGCATCTACTTCTGCTTCACTGAGTACACTAATGTCTTTGACTGTGGATCACAACTGTATGTGGCAAATCCTCAAAAAGATGGGAACAGCAGATCATCTTACTTTCTCCTGAGGAGAACATGTATTTGGGCCAAGAAGCAACAGTTAAAACTGAACATGGAACAGTTGATTGGTTTGAGATTGGAAAATGAGTAAGACAAGGTATATTTTTATCTTATTTAACTTATATGCAGAGTAAATCATGTGAAATGCCAGGCTGAATGAATCAAAAATCGGAATTAAGGGTGCTAAGAGAAATATCAACAATCTCAGGTATGTAGACAATACCACTCTTGATGGCTGAAAGTGAAGAAGAATTAAGAAGCCTCTTAATGAAGGTGAAAGAGGAGGGTGTAAAAGCTGGCTTGAAGCTTAACATTAAAAAAGCTGAGATATTGGCAACAGATCCCATTACTTTCTGACAAATAGAGGGAAAAGAAACAGAAGCAGTATCAGATTTTATATTCCTGGGCTTAAAGATCCCTGTAGACAGTGACTGCAGCCATGGAATTAAAAAACCCTCCTAGTAAGGAAAGCTATGGCAAATCTGGACAGTACAAGCACAGACAGTGCCTTGATGACAAAGGTCAGTTTTTCTAATAGCAATGTGAGAATTAGACTATGAGGAAAGCTAAGCACCTCAGAATCAACACTTTTGAATTCTGGTGCTGGAGAAGACTTTTGAGAGTTCCTTGGATAGCAAGGAGGTCAAATCGGTCAATACTTAGAGAAATTAATTCAGGCTATTCACTGGAAGGTCAAGTACTGAAGCTGAAGCTTAAATACTTTTGGCCACATAATGAGAAGACAGGGCTTATTGGAAAAGTCCCTTATATTGGAAAAAATTGAAGGCAAAAGGAAAAGGGAATGGCAAAGGATGAGATGGATAGATAGTGTCATGAGAGCAATGAATATGAGTTTGGACAGACTTCAAGAGATAGTGGAGGACAGAAGAGACTGGTGTGCTATTTGTCCATGGGGTCATGAAGAATCGGACATGAACTGAATGACTCAACAACAACTTTTTTTTTCTCTTCTCTTCTTTTCCTTCTTCTTGCTATCACAAATACCTTGGTGACAAAGGCCCTAGCTTTTTCTGTATTTCCCATCTCTCAGTTGTACACTTTGTGATCTTTCTCCTTCATTTATGCAGGGAACATGATCAAGGGCAAATCCCAGTAATATATAATGTTTTTGCAACCAATAAGACTTTTTATTATTTTTCATTAGTTTCAACTTTCTCTTTTTTTCTTAATGGCTCTTATACTACACCTTGAAATGTTATGACATGCTTATGCTGGCATTTCCGAGCTCCCTGAGGCTTTGCTTCCTTTTTGGTATTTTGTCTTTCATCACTGGTGATCAAGGGACCTTGCAGTAATGTCTCTTTGGTATGCATAGAGCTTTAATGGCTCAACCTTCACTCTGAATGTTTGCTATTGCTAGGATTTCCCTTTCCACTACTAACCAGTGTCATATGAAAGATCCTATTCCCTGTTTGTTTTTTCAAAGGGAAAAGGCAACTGTCCTTTCATTTATTATCACAATCTTCCAACTTTTAGGTCAGATCACTGTTTCTTTCAAAGCCACCTCACTACAGAGATTTATTTTCATAGGAAACATGGTAGCTCTGAATCAATCTCTGCCAATGGTAGCTCATTGAAATTCCTGGTGAAGGTTTTCTTACAATATTCTGATTTGAATGTCTCATTTAGTCGTGCTAATGTCCCCTGTCACCATCCTTTAAAACAACAACAACAAAACCAAAAACAATACTCAGGTTGTCAAGAGGAATGGAAGGATTTTGAAATTCCTGATTTTCATGGTCTTCTCTTTTGTGGTCTCCTCTCCCTTCTCCGCTCCAATTTAAGGCTATTCTACTGACTATTGTACTACCCTTTTGATCATTCCCCCCCCCCCCACTCTGGAGCTTTGTTTCAGACATGCGTCCTGACCAATTAATCATAGCTTAGACTCTAAAGACAGAATTGGCAAAGGTTTGCACAAGTTTTGGGATGTTTTCTACAATTTAGCAATTTCACTCTCAAGAGATTTTTTATCAAGAGAGAGATTCATGCAACTGAATCATAGAATCATAGAATCTGCGACTGGAAAAAGTAGAAGATGCATGCAAACAAATACACTCAAGTAAAGAGAAAGGCAAATGAAGGATCTTAAACTAGATATCCTCTTCTTTGCCAAGTGGGAGTTATAATTATCTGGGACAGAAGGCAATGTAGCCTAATAGGAGTGGGATGGTCAGACCTGAATTTGAATATCAGCTCTGACACTTCCTAGCTGGGCAAGTCACCTAACCTCTCTTAGCCTCCTCATCTATAAAAAATAGAGATTTTTAGCCTACACTGTTGTTGTAAGGATCAGGAGACAATTGTGAGAAATGGTGGGAGCAGTTTTATTTCCACAGAGTTGAAAGTGTCTTCCCCTGCTCCCAGCTTCAGCTGTAAGCCAGGTGACTGATTAGAACCAGTACTAATCAGAGCTGTAATCTAGCAGAGACCAGGCTTCTGATTGGGTGAAAAGTTAGAGGCTTGTACGCATGCTTAATGAGCCATTTGAAGAGGGCTTGATGTAGGCAGTCAGGGAGTTGCATCTGACCAATGGAGAGTCAGGTGGGAGATTCGAATTGGGAGTCAATAAAAGGACTAGCATTTGTCTGAGTCCTTGTACTCTCCTCTACTCTGCTCAGGGGATGTACCCATTTATTCAGACTAAATAAATGTAAGATATAATTAAAACCTTCCTGGCTTTTCAATGAATATTGTTTATTCCTAGACTAAGTATGTTTTTAACACAATGTACATATATGCTTCATAAAGCTTAGAGGAATTTATGAATACATATAAAATAATAATAATAATACATAATGAATGACTCATGAATAATTATTATTTTCTACTGGGGGTCTGGACCTAGGATAAAGGGAGAGAAGAGTGCGTCTGGGACAGTTACTTGGAGGTTTGACTCTAGGGGATCAACGAAAGATTGATAAAAGGATCATCAAACAGCTGCCAAAGGAAAGCTGGAGTAGGACAACAGAAATGTTTAGTGGCACAGATGCACCAGAATCACTATAACTCAGGAATCATTCTTGTAGTCTAGGAATGAGGACAAAAAAGTTTAGTTTGGGCAGATAGGTGGCACAGCGGATAGAGTGACAGGCCTGAAATTAGGAAGAGTCATCTTCATTAGTTCAAATCTGACCTCAGACACTTACTAGCTGTGTGACCCTGGGCAAGTCACCTAAACCTGTTTGCCTCAGTTTTCTCATCTGTAAAATGAGTTGAAGAAAGAAATGGCAAACCATTCTTATATCTTTGCCAAAAAAATCCCAGATGGGATTGATTCAACAACGATGACTCAACAACAAAAGTTTGGTTTGATTAATGAGATTGAAGTGTACCCTGAATCTTAAAAACACAAAGCTGTTTCTTTTCTTCTTTTTAGTATCTGGAACAGTCAATCGCTCTCTCCTTCTGGATGCTCTGTCTGTCCTCTCTGTTTTCATGTTACTACTTTCCCTTGGGTCTCTTCCTACTTGTCTGACCCCTTGTTCTCAGTCATGAAGAATATCAGAATAGTGTTAGATGTTACATAAGAAGTACATGATTTTAATTTCATGTTCATCCATTGTAACTTGAAAAACATAAGCTAGCTACAGGTAGCATTTGCCTCTTTTTTGTTCTTTAGAATATCTTTGGTTGATTTAGAGTCATTGACAAGTCATAATTCTGCCAGATTAGTTAAAAAAACATATTTTCCGTGGGAAGCAAGCCAAGTATTTATCATAGAGGCATATAAATGTTTTCATAACAGAATCAATAAACATTTATTAAATGCCTACTCAGTGCTAGGCACTGTGCTTAGCACACCACTCAGTACAATCTATCATCCTAGGTCTGAGCCAAGAATGAAGAGAAAGCTGAGTTTTGTCATGGTATGGGCAAATAATGACTATTTCCCATAATCATCTAATTCAATCTATGAGGTAAATATGGCACCCAACATTCCACTGCTTCTCAAGAAGTGTTCAATATCGATGACACACAGGTAGAGAGGAACTTCGTCCCTTCTGTCACATGTCACTTAAGGTAACTCACCTGCACTGTCCATTGTTTCTGTCACACTCTGGGGCTGTGGCACTTATAGCCCCTATCCTGGAGCAGTTGCAGCCTTTGCATCCAACCAATGGGTGGTAACTGAAGGACTGCTTCTCACATACTTCACACTGAGGCTTGACTGTGCGAGGAGGACAGATGCACTTTCCAGTCATTTCATCACAAAGGCGCTGGCCACAGCGGCACGCTGGTCAGAAGACAGATACATCTATTTCAATGGGACAACCTTATTTTATTGCGTACTATTTATGTCACTCTCTCCCAGGTCTAAGTAACTAAAAGAAATGTTTCAAAGGGACCTGATGGACAAAAGACTGCCATATGCTCAAGGAATAACTTTATGTGGATATTCTCAAAGAAGTCCCTATCTCACTAGCAGCCTTGTCACATTATCTTCAATCCACATGTGACATCCAAAAAGCCTACTCTCTTACTAACAGTTGATTCTCACAATAACAAGTGACTCTAGAAGCAAGCTACAATTAGTTTACAGAGTTGGAGATAGAAGTCTTGGGTCTGAAACCTATCCCTTACTACCTTGTATGACTGGGCGAGCCATGTAACACATTTGATGGGCCATAGTTTCCTCATCTTTAAAATGAGAGATGACCAGTAGGTTTCCTCTGAGGTCTAAATCTATGAACCTATGATACTATGGTTATTTTTCATCACCAGGATGTCATTTTGTGTCAGAATTCTAAGGGAGAATGGGATTTCCCTCTCATTCAATAATGTCCACACAACATGGT
The DNA here is from genome assembly GCA_028646595.1 of Phalanger gymnotis. Lineage (NCBI taxonomy): Eukaryota > Metazoa > Chordata > Mammalia > Diprotodontia > Phalangeridae > Phalanger > Phalanger gymnotis. The sequence goes on along the minus strand of CM053622.1, from coordinate 208,517,913 downwards.
GGCAGCAATGCTATCAGTTCAGAGGTGTGACTTCTGCTGAGGAGCTCCATCTTATGCTGCTCCTAAACTTTCCTCATACTACCAAATAACTCTGACCTCTAGGTAGTGGTTTAGATTTTGGATAATGTGAATCATAGATTTTGTTTTCTACCTGACTTCTCTTCATCTTAGAACTAGATCAAGGGTGGGGAACCTGCAGCCTTGAGGCCACATGTGACCCCAAGGTCCTCAAGTGCAGTCCTTTGTGAAGTTTAGATTCTGCTAAAGGGCTGTACTCAAAGACCTAGAGGGCCACATGTGGCCTTGAGCCTGCAGGTTCCCCACCTCTGAACTAGATCGTAGATCAGACATGAAAGTGACCTAAGAGATGCCAATGTCCTCATTTCATCCCAGCTTTGCCACTTACAACTTATGTGGCCTTGAGCAAATCACTTCATTTCTCTAAGTCTCTTCATCTGTAAAATGAGGGGGTTGAACTAGATGATGTCCAAGGTCCCTTCTAGCTCTAACTACCAGAATCTTATGACCCTACTCTATAGCTGCTGTTACTTGTGAGAGAAATGAGTATTTCTTTCTTGTATTTAATGACTAATTATTGTATTGGGACCAAGATTTTCCACCTTTTCTACTTTGTCATCCAGAAATCAACCAGTGTGGGAAATATTTCTAAAAGACTTACCAACAAGGATGGCTGAAGTCTAATCAAAGACAGTAAAAGAAATTCTAAGTTTAGGCTAATGGGTGCATTCCTACTCATTGTGTTTGCTTAGATAGGCCTGGGAAAACGTTTATTTCTACCTTTTCTCAGACAGATGTTACGGAAATTGATAAGTCGCTTTGACCAAGATTTAGGTGATCCAAGGCATATACCCTAAGATACTCACTGTTTATAGCCCAGCCTCTCATTGTAATATTAATTTTCTCATTAATTGTTAGCCAGAGTTGATTGACACCCTGAGGAACACCTGCTCTTCCAAAGGTGTATAAACTGTGAGCCCACCATGATGTGTCTTTGGTATAAGAGAGATGGCCAAATGACCATTCTTTTATTAATATACATGCAGGCCTCATTAACAAAATGATTAAATTACCCAGAAATCATGTCTCTTGAACCTTTTTAAACTCCAGACTTGTTCACTACCTGAACTGAAATTTCTTTGTTTTGTGAATAGAACTGATTTGAGGTTTCTAAGACATTTGGTGCCTGAGATCATTCATTTTCATCCTTTTCCTTCCTGGCAGCACTGATTGTGCAGCATGAGTCATATCTGTCCCTTCAAAATAAACAAAGAATTGGAGAAACCATTTAGCTGAGGAAAGAATGAAAGTACCCCGGGCCTTCCGGAACAGGAACTCACATTTGCAGAATGGAAAACCATAGTAGCCAGTTTGACATCGGGTACATTGACGACCAATGACATTGGGCTGACACTGGCACTGTCCCCCCTCTGGGTTACATGTAGGGCTGATGGCCCCCATCGTGTGACAATCACAAGGTAGGGCTCCATTGTTATAGAAGGCAACCAGGGAGCGGGCAGAGTCCTTACAGAATCTCGATGACGTCAGAGGGCTAGGAAAAAGACAAATAACATCGTGTTGTCCTCTGTGCTGCTCTCAGAAACCATCCCTGTTAACTGCTGCAGCATCAGTGACTCAAAAGCACCAATGACAAATTTGCACAGATGGGCATCCTGAGAGGTCAATTTAGTAAACTGGTCAATTTGGGGAAAAGACATGCTCACCAAAGCTTCCAGATTTGTCATTTCAGTTTTGGCTCAGCTGCCATTGATAGAAGAACAGCAGGGAGGGTGGGTGATTCAAGGGCAAGATGCCATTCAGATAGCAACCTCCCTTTAGATCGGATATGGATGGCAGATTCAAGTTTTCAAGATTCACAGACCGCCTCCCCTTGGCAACCACAGGCTACTTCCCAAAGCGATGCTTACTCAATATAAAAACTGTTTCCTCCACAATTATTGATAAAATCAAATGACTTGTCTACTGACTTCTTGTGAAGCATGTGGTAGTTATAGTTCTCTGCTGGAACAACTAGGACCTGGCCCTAAAAGAAAAAAAAAGTCTTTATGTTCCAGACACCGAGAGAAATTAGTACCTACTTAGTGAGGTCAAGATTATAAGAACAATTAATTCACATTTATATAATACTTTAAGGCAGATAAAGAAATTTCCTCCTAACAATCCTGCCCCCATTTTACCAAGATCTCCTTTAGGAATAAGCAATTAGATTATGCAATAAGATTAACGATAAGCTCTAATATTATGTCCACTTTAAATACATGCTGCTTTTTGGTCAGTAGTGTATGTGAATATTTAAAAGAAAAGTGACTCACACAATCACCTTAGTATCTCCCCTCTCCTCCCTAAACAGAGCAGTCTTCTCTAACAGTGATGGGATATGTCTTTGAAGGTAATTCCCCTCATTAAAACAACACTCTTTCTATTACACTACTTAGTTTCTATAAAAGGGAACGTGCTAACATGATAATGTCCCAGTATTTGGTTCTCAGAAATTATCTCTGTAAAATGCTACATTACTATTGAGAGAAGGGTAGGTTGACATTTTTTATCTTAACCTTAAAGTATGAGTAAAGCCATTAAAAATAAATCGTAAACTTTTAAAAAAAACAGAATAAGCTTGTTCTCTAATTTTAAAATTGTTGTAATATTTATTAAAAACAAAACCAACTTTTTCAGTATCATACCATTTTTGCATGGTGACTTTTTAAAATTACTAACTTGGAGGAAAGCCCCTAAAGTCTTTGTATCTAGGGACCCCAGAGAAACTTAGTGACCCCATTATCGATATAGTAAAAATATGAACAAAGGCTTGGAAGTGGGAAAATACAGGGTGTGTTTGGGGAACAGAAAATCAATTTGGCTGAAGACTAGAATCATGAGTGCTCAGTGAGTACATTCATCAGCCCAGAGATCTTGCCCTGAATGGCTTGATCCTTTTAGCCCTGGGACTCCTGCTTACCCATACCACCACAAACTTTCCTTCCCAACCTGCTCTGCTGTTTCAACAATCAGGCTAGCAGCTGCTGTGGGGATATAAAACCAACAACAACCAGCACACAGAACGCTGCAAAAACCCAGGTCCTTTTGATCTGCTTTACTAAGGAAGCAACATTAAAGGGTTAACAATCTTACTTTTATCCAGCGTACAAATATCATTCACTTAGCTCAGGGGGAAAAGCCAGCACCCTGAACTTCAGAGCAAATACAATCAAATTACAAACAGATCAAATATATTTTGTAGTTACCAACATCTGAGTTCAGCCAGGGAGTTTGACAATGGCTGGCTCAGAGTCACATGCCACTACTGCTGCAGCTCAGAGCTCCGAAAAAAGAAAGGCAACCCCTGGTTTTATATATCTTGTTCAGGGTCAAAGGTGACTCATCCATTGTCACAAAATCATCACAAAAATGCGACTTAAACCCATGTGATAGAAAAGCCTCTGATGTTACAAACATGTCACCGAAACCCATTTTGATTGCCAATACACCCGCCCCCACCTTGCCACCCCTTCCCCACCCTCATCTTCATTGGCAGGTGGCACTCATGGCTCGTTGCGTCTAGGCTAGCTCCAGACATACTTCAGTGTGCACCCTGACCATCTTCTCACCTTTTTATTCCCCAGATTTCTTGGTCTGGAATCATAAAGGAATCACAACCATCACTGCTACAGGAAAAGTTGTATCTATATAATGATTAATAATAATAATAACACTTACTGACAACTAGGTGGCACAGTGGATAGAGTGCAGGCCCTGGAATCAGGAAGACTCATCTTCCTGAGTTCAAATATGGCCTCAGACACTAGCTGTGTGACCCTGGGATAGTCACTTAACCCTGGTTGTCTCAGTTTCCTCATCTGTAAAATGAGCTAGAGAAAGAAATGGCAAACCACTCCAGTATCTTTGCCAAGAAAAATCCAAATGGGGTCACAAGACTGAAAGACATCTGAACATCATAATGCACTTGGTTTGGGGACATATTGAGTATAAGGTATCAGGGAGAGATGTAGCCATTCATACTTGTAATATGTGACTGTGTATAAATAATATATATATACACGTATATCAAGCATATATGATGTATTATGTTTGATATATTTTAACCGTTACATTAACACAGCACAGATGTTTACAAACTTTTAAAATTATCAGTACTATCCTTGAACTGACTCTATCAAGATATAAATAATGTTTTAGGTTTTTTAAAAAATAAGTAAATAGTAAAAAATGGCAGACCACAGATCAATGAAGAAAGAAGGGGGAACAAACTTCGAGAGAAACAAACTGAACATACCAGCATCAAGGATTTTCCATCTGGAACCTTCACGGTCACTGAGAACTCTGGTTCACGGAGGTCAAGGTTAGTCTGGCTCTCTGCAATCACCAAGTTCCGGCAGCCAAACACTTGAGGGCAGAAATAGGCACTGAAAGAACCTGTACCAAGATGGAATCAACTAAATTAACAAGCATTTATCAAGCACCGATTTCATGCCAGGCGCTATGCTGCTGGGAGATTGGCATTCCCACCCAACGCCACCCCCCAAAGTGAGACCAGTTGCTGCCTTTAAGGAGCTTACTTTCTAATGGTGGAGGCAATTTGTACACAGTAAGTCTTAACTTACTTTTACACTGTACATATATAAGCGTATATAAGATTCATACTACAAAGTAGATACAAGGTAACTACAGAGGAGAAAGCACTTTAACTGTAGATGAGAAAGCTAGGGCAACCAGGAAAAGTTTCCTGTAGAGTCTTGAAGGAAGACAAGAATTGATTTATCTCAACTTTAATAAGCACCCTATCTAGGTTTCTTCCAAGTCAAGAAGACAAGCAATCGACAAGCATTAATTAAGTGCTTACTATATGCTGGGCACCGCTTATTATGTGCTAAGTAAGTTTCGGGGATAAAAAAAAAGACAAAAACACTCTCTTAAACAAGCTCACATTCGAATTAGAGGAGTCGAGTGCAAAAAACTGTACATGCGAGATATAGAAGGTATAAATGAAAGGCAACAGCAGGTAGGAAGCACTAGTGGCGTAAGGGTTCCTGCAGAGCTGAGCATTGAAGAAAGCCAGAGTCAACGAGGAGGAGGAGAAGGTAAGAAGGGAGAGCATTCCGAGAATCGGGGGTAAGATGGTGGAAAAGCAAGAGAGCAAGAGATGGAGGGTCACGTGCAAGAAGGCCATTGACGCCGGACTATGTGAAGAAGGGAAGAGGGTAGGAAAATTATCTAGGTAGGCAGAGCCCAGGTTGTAAAGGGTTTTTTAAGAAACCATAGGATTTTGTATTTGATTAATTAATGAGTGTTGACACGGTCGGAGCTGCTCTTTAGGAAAATTGCTTTGGCAGCTATGTGAAGGATGGAAGTTGTGAGGGGATTGAGGTGAGGAGGCTGATGGAGAGGCTATAGCGTCTAGCTGAGAAATGACGAGGGTGGTGACTGGGTGGGAGGAGAGAAGGAGACGCATGACAGATATTGCGGAGATAGACACGGCAGAATTTGGCAGGTGGGTGAAGCGAGAGTGAGGAATGGGGTAAGAGAGGGAGTGGCGGCGGCGGGGGGGGGGGGGGGAGGGGTGCTGAAAGCGAAGAGTCAGACAACTAGGGCCAGATCTCCAAGAGATCAAAGAAGGAGGAAAAGGAGCCACATGTGCAAAAATATCCATAGCAGCTCTTTTTGTAGCAGCAAAGAACTAGAACTAAGGGCTGTCACTTGGGGAATGGAAGAACAATTCATAGCATATAGTCGTAACAGAATACTATCATACCAGAAGACATGATGAAAGGGAAGGTTTGAGAGAAACCTAGGAAGACTTGTATGAACCGATGCAGAGGGAAGTGAGCAGAACTAGGTGAGCAATTTATAATATCCACATTACAATAAAATTGTAAAGACAAATCTCTTTGAAAGACTTAGGAACTCTGATCAATGTTAACACCAAATACAAGTCCAGAATACCAATGATGAAGCCTACTACCCAGCTCCTGATAGAAAGGTAATGGACTCAAGATGCAGAAAGAAAGACTTTTTTGGACATGGTCACATCAGGGATTTGTTTTGTTTAACCATACAGATTTGTTACAAGGGTTTTCTTTTTCTTTTTTATAATCAGGAGTGGGAGTAGACCAGTAGCAAGGGAAGAAAAAATAAATGCTTATTAATTGAAAAAATCAAATTTAAAAAAAAAATTTTAAAAAGAATGAGATGTCAAGGATGACACTAAGGTGGCAAACCTGGGTGGCTTGAAAAGTGGTTGTGTTCGTCCTTTGTTTTCACAGGGGACCATGACATCAGGGAAATGGTGACATGACTGCAGTTGACTTTGATTTGAGTGAGGGAGGGCTGTGCAAGGTCACCGGCCTCACTTTCTCCTCCAGAGCCATCTGGGTCCAGTGGCCTGATACTCACCAGGATCACTGGAGATGACCTAGGATGCAATGGGAGACCCTGGCCCTTTTAGGCTCAGGCCTTTTCATGTACTCACTTAAAGAAGTGGTAGGTCTGAAAGGACAGACACTGAGTTCTGCTATGGACATTCTGAGTTTAAGATGGTTGTGTGACACCTAATAGGTGGAGCAGAACTGGAGTTTAGGAAAAACTAAGACTTTATAAGAACCTCTAGAAATCATTGGCATAGATACAGTAACTAAACCCATAGAATCCCTCACTTAATGGCTTGGCAAGAAAGGAAAAGCCTGCATTTTGGGGGATAAACTTGGTAGCTCACCTGACCACAGCTGCCCTCCCTCTACAACCACCTGTGCAGGAAATGTGGGATGATTTGGCTGACAAAAATGGACAATGAAGACATACTGGCCCAGCTGTGGCACTCTTCCAGTCAAGGTAACTTGATTCTAGGAGGGGAAAAGGCAAAGAAAGAAATTCTCAAGTCTAACAGCTGCAGCTGATTCAATTAATCAATTAATCAAAAACATTTAAGTGCCTACTGAGTGCCAGGTGTTGGTGATGGAAAAACAACAATGAAAATCTCTGTCCTCGAGGAACTTTCATTCTACTGGGGGAGATAACATGTATATAGAGAATAAATGCAAAGCAGATACATAGTATACAGAGGGTGGGCATATAGCTGAGGGGATCAGGGAAGGCTTCCTGTAGAAGATGATCTTTTGAAGGAAGTCTTGAAGGAGTCTTGAAGGAACTAAGGGAGTCTATAACTTCTCTTCAACAGATATTTATCATGTTTCTAAAATCTACAAGTCTTGTTTGAGGTGCTAGGGACAAAAAAACAAAAATGAAACATTTCTTGCCCTCAAGAGCATGTAGCTTAGAGCCCAAAGATAATGACTCTTAAATGATCTGTGCTGTCAGCAATGAGGGTGCCTTCTGGACATCCACAGGGCAGGCTCACATATACCAACTGTGAAATTTTCTGTGTGAGCATTTGTTGTGTTGTTTCAGTTGTGTCTGACTCTTTGTGACCGCATTTGGTGTTTCCTTAGCAAAGATACTGAAGTGGTTTTCCATTTTCTTCTCCAGCTCATTTTAATACATGAGAAAACTGAGGCAAACAGGGTTAAGTGACTTGCCCAGGGTCACACAGCTAGTAAATGTGTAAGACTGGATTTAAATTCAGGAAGATGAGCTTTCACTCCAGGCCCTGTACTCTATCCACTGCACTGCCTAGCTGCCAGTGTGAGCATTTACATCTCAGAAATTGACAAAGCCTTGATTTATTGATCATTGATTGTCTAAATTCTACACCAGTGATGTTAAACTCAGATAGAACTGGATCCCTGAGGGCTGCGTATTGATTTAGAAAGCTACAAATCAACATTATCTTTGTTGTATTGTATTTCATTTTGTTAAACATTTTTCCACTTGAGAATTTGAAAACTCTGTTCTAGACTTAAGAAAGCAATGGGAAAAATGTTAATAATACAAATTCAATTTAAAGCATATAGTGCTTTGGAAAGTTGATTGTTAAACATTTATCAACAGCCCCCACATCCTAGTCTGTGAGTTTCTGCAGCTGAAAAAGTCACCACTCAATGTCCAAACTGATAATAAGCCCCTCTGGACTCATCCTCAGATAGAAATATAGAGTCCACCAGTGTACCCATACTCAAAGTCCTCCAAGTATTAGTCATGGACCCTGCCAGAGTTGGAGCTCTGTAGAGCCCAGGTCAGCTCTTTATCAGCGAGGAGGCACTGGTATAGGACTTCGGAATAAGATGTGTACGGAAATACAACGTTATAAAAATCCTGAGATCCTGACCTACTGGCAGACCTTTAAACTGTTTTAGTAGGTGTCATTCATTAACCATATGTCCTACCTAACCAATTATAATGAAATAATTTATGGAGCACTCACTGTATGCAAAATACTGCGCTAGGTGTTACAGGCGTCCAGAGAAGCCTAAGGTGTGGTCTAGATTCTAAAGTCTAGTGGGGGGAAAGAAATATGGAAGAAGTAAAATATATGGAAGGCTAAACGGTAATACAAGATTTACATAATAGAGACTTCAATGGGCAGTTCATAACCTCAGTCCTTTTCTCTCCTTCAACTCATCAACATCCAATCAGTTATCAAATCTTGGTTATTCTGTTTCCACTATGATAACAACTGACATTTATATGGACTTTAAGGGTTCCACAACACTTTAAATATAAGATCTCATTGAAGCCTCTCAACAAACCTAAGACTTTTGAGAGTCCCTGGGACAGCAAGACCAAATTAAGCAATACTTAAAGAAATTAATTCAGGCTAATCACTGCAAGGTCAAATACTGAAGCTGAAGCTTAAATACTTTGGCCACCTAAGGAGAAGATGAGACTCACTCAAAAAGACCCTGATGTTGGGAAATACTGAAGGCAAAAGGAAAAGGGGATGGCAGAGGATGAGATAGCGTCATGGAAACAATGAACATGAATCTGGACAGACTTCAAGAGACAGTGAAAGACCAAAGGGCCTGGCGTGGCTGCAGGCCATGGGGCCACCAAGAGTCAGACACAACTGAACAACAGACACTAAAGGAATTATTAGCACTCTAGGAATTATCGGCACTGCTTTACATATGAGGAAATTCAGGTTCAGAGAGATTAAGCCTTTTATCCCTTGTTATAAAGCCAGTGATCAGAGATTCGAACCTGGGTGTTTTCAACTCTGGGTTGAAAATTCTGTTATACCAAATTGCTTCTTCTACTAGCCCTTATATTTAACCCCTTCTCTACACTCATGAAGACAACTACTATGCTATTCTAGTTTATCCTTACCCCATCTTGGCTGGACTTCTGCAATGTTCTCCTAACTCATTTACCTACTTCTGGTCTCTCTCCTCTCCAATCCATGTGCCCATGTAACTTTCAAAATAATCTTCCTAAGCTGCAAGTCCGATTGCATAAGTGTCCCTCCGTGGCCTGCAATGTAGTGGTTCTCAAACTTTTTGGTCTCAGGACCCCTTTATACTCTCAAAAATAACTGAGTACCCCAAAGAGCTTTGGTTTATGTTGATTATATCTATCAATATTTACTGTATTAGAAATTAAAACTGATAATTTTAAAAATAATTATCTAATTCATTTAAAAATAATAATAAACTCATTCCATGTTAACATAACATACTTTTTGGAGATTAAAAAAACCACTATATTTTGCAAAACAAAAGTAATTTAGTGAAGAGTGGCATTGTTTTATAAATTTTTGCAAATCATTTTAATATCTGGCTTAAGAGCTGGATTCTCACCTCTTTCTGCATTCAGTCTGTTGTAATATATTATTTTTGTCAAAGTGTGTGAAGCAAATCTAGCCTCATGTAGTTGGAAAAGGGAGGAGCGTTTTAATAGGGAAATAACATCTTAGTAGGATCATGAAAACACTTTTACCTCATGGACCCTCTGAAAATGTCTTGGGAATCCTTGGGGGTGGGGGGAGTGTCTGAGGACCATATTTTGATAACTTCTGCTCCAAGGTAAAATACAAATTTCTCTACCTAGCATTTAAAGCTTTCTCCAATCTGACTCCTTTCCAGCTTAAATTCATACTATTCTTCTTAATGAATTCTACATTCCAGGCAAATTTCCCTATACAATTTCTATCTACCCAACAGAATATAATCTCCTTGTCAAACTGTACTTGCTTCCTGCCTGAATGTTCCGACCAAGAGAATATTTGTTGCCCCAAAGCACTGAGGCTGGCCTATAGCCACAATCTGGCCAACGCAAGTGGCCAGAATGTGGAGAAAAATCTGATTTCTGTTTCAGGTTGGGGCTAGCATGAGAATGGCTGGAGCACCCCTAGCTAGAGCTAAAACTAGCTGTCCTTTTAGTGGTTATGAGGATCCTCTGTGTTTGTGTATATGTGCATGTGCGTGCGTGTGTGTGTGTGTGTGTGTGTGTGTGTGTGTATACACACAGTGTCTTGTATATAATAGACACTAAATGTTTGTCAAATTAAGCTCTGTACCCAAATCTAATCATTGCCAGAGAGACGTGGAAGAAGGCAGTTTCACTTTAGGCCAGAGTGGACAAGGAAGTTTTTACTGAGCCTGACTTGTTGGAAGCCATATTCATGAAGAGGTGAGCTACCTGTGGTGACTTCAGGATGATGCCCTGGAACACAGATTCAGAAGGTGAGGGATCCTGGGGCACGAAGGGAAGCATTCCACCACTTAGTGCGTCCAAAACTAATGCCGTTGGAGGAGTTTCGTGTGCTAAAAGGACACAGGAGGAACTAAAAACAGAATTTTAAAATAATTCTTTTTCTGAAGGACAGGTATTATTTTTTTTACACACATTCTAGAAAAAAGGAAAACACAAAGAACTGTCAGTCAGCAGCTCTTAGCAATGATATCTTACAACTGTGATGTACAGAGCACTTTTAGTCCTTATCCCAACCCTGTGAAGCAGGCAGGACAGTTATGATGACCCACCTGTTTTGTTAATAAGAGAAATGAGGTTCGGAGAGATTCAGTGAGTTGCCTAAGGCCACACAGCATACAAGCAGTAGAGCATCAGCCTCCTGACCCTAAGCTTAGGACTCTTTCTACTCTGCTGTGCTGCTATTCATAACACTGTATCAGGCAGGCAAAAGGATGGGGAGAGGTGTAAGTAAAGGGGATTTTAGTGTATGTAAGATGGATTTTTGTTATTATTTGTTATAGTTTAGTTCCTAGGATCCATAGCCATAACAATCTCTTGTTGCTGGGTATTAGATAAGAATTTTCATGATCATGATTCAACACGTTTCCACCATGATTATGCAACGTTATATAATGATAAATAATATAAACATTTATGCTTAAATTGTAAAAATCCACTGCAACTGTGCAGTGAGATACAAGGATGAGGTGACATAAGATTGGAGGCTACTGCTGGCAATATGCCCTCTTTGTCTGATGCCCTCTAAAGCAGGTGGGTGCTGGTCAGCGAGTGGGGAACGCATAGGGGAACATCACAGTGTAATGCTTCATGTGCCTCAACCAGCCCCCTCAGGACTTGAGGGGGTTTGTGGGAGTAGCTAAGCTGTGCCTGTCTCAATTGACGCCACCAAGACATAGGGGTAGTGGCCCCCCGCTTTTTGTCGGCCCCTGTGAGAAGGGTGATTAGGGAATGCTATAGGAGTTGGTGCTCCCATTATCAGCAAAGCTTCTGAGAAGTCTAGACTAGAGTAAGATTATTAACCCCTTCAAAGCTGTCTTCATGTCTGACCAGATCAAGAGTGAACCTGTAACAGATCGAAGTCCAAAAACTTCAGTGCCTTCCATGTGTTATCTGTGAAACGGGAGGTATAGAGGACAGAAGACAGAATGATGCACAGTGCTAGGAAAAGAGGACCAGACCCAGAGCCAGGAGATCTGAGTTTGAGTTCTGTCTCTTATGGGCCGTGTGACTTTAGGCTCACTTTAGCTCTCTGGTTGCTAGATGGCACAATGCAGAGAGTGCTGGGCCTGGAGTCAGAAAGACCCGAGTTCAAATCCAGCCTCTGAAATGTACTAACTGGGTGACTCTGGGTAAGTCATTTAACCCTGTTTGCCTCAGTTTCCTCAACTATAAAATGGAGATCATAACAGCATCAACCTCACAGAATTGTTACAAGGATCAATGAGATAATATTTAGAAAGCACTTAGCATGGCACCTGGTATATAGCAGGGGTTTGATAAATTCTTCTTCCTTTCTTTCATCAGCCTCAGTTTTCTTACCTGTAAAATGAGGGGGCTTGGACTAGCTGACCTTTGAGGCCTTGTCCAGCTCCAGCAGTACATGCCCCTAGCTCAAGAATTTTACAGGACACAAGTCTATGTCAAACCATACTTGCTTCCTGCCTGAATGTTCCGACCAAAAGACTATTTTTTGCCCCAAAGCAATGAGGCTGGCCTAGAGCCACAATCTGGCCAATGCAAGTGTCCTCAGGTTCAGGTGGGGGCTAGAATGAGAATGGCTGGAGTTAAATCTAGCTGTCCTATGAGGTTATGAGGCTCAAATGAGATAAACAGAGTGAACATCCTTTGAAAAGCAAAAATGGACAATGCAAATGTAAAAGATTAAAATTGACACTGCAATTATAATACATAATTAATATTGTGACATAAAGATCTCTTGAAAACATATAGATAAGAAACAGAGGAGAGACAAAGTATATACTTAATTTATTTCAGATTCACACTCTGATTCCCATTAGGTCCTCCCTAATTTCTCCTCGGTCTTGGCACAGAGCCAGCATCTGCTTCCATAATTGCATATGAAGATTTTAAAAAAAAATCCATACAAAAAACAAACCCGCAAAACCCCAAAGAAATACATTAGGTAACTGAGGAGAGACCATGATTATCTCAGTCTTAGCAATGAAGAGACTCAGACACGAAGACGAAAGGACTTGACCAGTCACGTAGTGAATGAATCAGAGACGAACTAGGCTCAGAATAGAACTGGGGGTTGCTGTCCTCGGGGTGCTGAGTCTATGCTACTTCCCCTAACACTGATGTTTCTGCTTCCTGATTCTGTGGCCTTCTGAACATACTGCAGAGATTAAGCTTTTGGTTTTGTTTTATAACAAGCACTGACCTTTAACAAAATGACCTATGATCATATCTGAAGTCAAATGCAATATTTCAGTCACAAAGGGATTAAAACATCCTGCTAGGCACAACTCTGAGTTATGTTAGAAAAGATTAAAGAGAGAGGGGAAAGAAAAGGAAGCACATACCTTTGATTAACAAGTCGCCCATAACTGGCAATGCAGCGTACACTGGGTTTCACATATTCTGTAGAGAATTCTCCCACTGGTATAATACAAATTTGATGCTGTTGAAAGAAAATAAGGCAAAAGGTACCCAACATTTATGAATTCTCAGGTAACACAAAAGTTTCATCCAAAGAGTTATTTTTTAATTCCAAGACACATCTTCTATCTCATAAATTAACTTTATTTAAATGTATTAAACACCTGCGTTATGGAAGTCCCTTTGGCATTACCCTAGGCTACTCCTCTACCTTATTTCTCTTGAAGGGATGGTAATGGACAGCTAGCTTCCAGATTGTGTGTATATGAGGATAATGATGAAACTAGGTGAAAGGAATAGCCCCTTAAGTGACTGGACTTGTATCCTCAGCACCTGGCATAATGCCTGGCACATGATGTTTAACCAATAATAGTTGGTTGATTGATTTAATTGCCAACGGTCACACAAGTTCTCCCCTTTTCACCAATTTAGGTGTGCACCTCCATTCAAATGATCATGGAGGAAGCTTTCCTAAAATGGAAGCATAAGTACTATATCCAGAGGGAAAGATGGGTCACTCAGTTCATTCTACTCTGCTGCTCTTCCTGGTTCCAACTCCACAAAACAATCTGCCCCTCCCAAGATAACCTTGTCATTTCTAATCTTACCACCACATCAAGGCCTGATGGGTACCCCCTCCTTCAGCCTCCTCTCCCCTCTGACTGGAGGGCTGGAGGGTAGAGGACCAAACTCCTCCCAATGCCTTCCTTTACAGAGGGTAGATACGGGACTCTCTCAGGTCACTCCACTCTATTTTCTTGTCTTTGGGTTTCAATACCACAGAACAAGTCCACCCTCTCCCTCTTCCTGTCTCCCTTTGTGTGTTATCTCTCCCCCATTAGACTGTAAGATCCTTGAGGACAGGGGCTGTCTTTTTATTGATTGTATCCCCAGCTATTACAGCACATAGTAGGCATTTGATAAATGTTGATAAACTGGCTGGATTGCATAGAAGATGGGGATATAGAGTTGAACATTAAGCTAAATGATCAATTACCAAGCTTGTGTCTACTATGGGTCAGGTACCCTGCTAGGTACTGTGGACACAGAGACAACAATGAAATTGTTTCTATTCTCTTACATATTTTAATCAATAAAACACAATTCTCCCAACCCAGCATAGTCCCCCAAAAGGAAATAGGGAACTGCATGGAATATAAATGAGAGTGTCTATGTGACTCGCATTTTAAAAAATGAACTGCCTTCATTACTAAGAGACTAGTAGTAATAATAATAATAAGGGCAGCTAGGTGGCACAGTGGATAGAGTGCTGGGCCTGGAGTCAAGAAGACTTCATGAGTTCAAATCTGGCCTCAGACACTTAACCAGCTGGGTGACCCTGGGCAAGTCACTTCACCCTGTTGGCCTCAGTTTCGTCATCTGGAAAATGGGCTAGAGAAGGAAATGGCAAACCACTGCGGTGTCTTTGCTAAGAAAACCTTAAAAAGAGTCATGGAGAGTTGGACGTGACTGAAATGATTGAACAATAACAATGAATAGTCATCGTAAATAATAGTTAGCTAGCATTTATATAGTGCCTTAAGGTTTGCAAAACACTTTACACAAGTTATCTTATTTGATCCTCATGACAATCCTGGGCAGACGCTCGCTCTCATGATCCCCATTTCATGAATGAGGAAACTGAGACTTAGAGAGATTAGATGACGGGCCCTGAATCATGCAGCTAATAAGTGTCTGGGGGCAGATGTAAAACCCTGTTGCTTCTTGAGTCTTCCTGACTCCAGGTCCAGCTCTCTACCTACTGTACCACCAAGCTACCTCAGTAAGTCAGTAACAGGCATGAGTCGAAGCAAAAGCCGGTGATGGGAAAGGACAACAAAATAAAAACTTACCGTTGGCAGCTGCCTAAAAAGAATATATTGGCATGTATAGGATAAACACAATGGCTCCCCCGGCGCTCCCATGAAGTGAAAAAAGAAATCTGTAGGTAATTTGTTTGTACCTTAAATTCCAAAGCACTGAAAGGTGGTGAGGTGGGTTTTTGAAAATAAATTTCAAATAGAATCTGCAAGAAGATAATTTTCATTCTTAATGGAGGAGGTGGGCTTGGAATAGCGCTGTTCCAATGAGAAAAATCCAGCCATCATTGGGAATAAGAACTTTGCCTCAGTGATCATCTTAAACATGGAAATTATTCTTGGAATACAATGAACTCCTCTTGGAGGACAGTGAAAAAGTATCCTTTCTTAGAACCAAAAGAGCTAAAAATGTTTGGGGGAAAAAAAGCCTACCTGTTCAAAAATCCATGCTTTAAAATGTGATAAATGTGCTAAATACATAAGAATAATTTTCTTCATAATTTCTTGAGAATTTTCTTATGAAAGAAAGCCTCATCAATCCACCAATCAGCAAGTGCTAACTGAATTTGGCCAGGGCACACACCGCCATGGGATGGTGGGGAACGCATAGGAATGGGAGTCTGAGGACCCACTTAATCTCTTTGGGTTTTCCTATAAAACAAAGAGTTTGGACAAGGCTACCTCTAAGATTTCTTCTAGATATAAACTGATGATTCTATTATCCTACCACACCATGCTGGGTGCTCTGGGAGACACAAAAACATAAATCAGTTATTCTCTTCAACAAGCTAGTTGTGGGGAGGAGGAGGGATGAGAAAACTATGAGAAACAGAGAATAACGTGATACATTATGTTTAATTAGGTGTTCAATTGTGGGGTGCGCTCTGTTGAGTCTGTAAGTACTATAGGTCTGAGAAGAGTGTATCATGTAGAACCAGAGTCCTGAGTGTCCTGAGGCAGGTGGGATTAAAGCTAGGCCTTGACAGTGGAGTAGAAGGAGGGAAAAGAATATTCCAAGAGGGGAGAGATAAGACATGTCTGAAAACATATTTCTAGTCAGGTGAGGAGATTGACCAGAGACTAGAATGAAGTGTCTATGTTGGGAAATAGCAGAAAACCAGTTTGGATAGGTGGTATAGGATAGTGCAGGCAGCTATGTGGTTCAGCGGATAGAGTGCTGGGCCTAGAGTCAGGAAGACCTGAGCTCAAATTTGCCCTCAGCTACTAGCCGTGTGACCCTGGGCAAGTCACTTAACCCTGTTTACCTCAATTTCCCCACCTATAGAATGAGCTGGAGATAGAAATGGCAAGCTACTTCAGTATCTTTGCCAAGAAAACCCCAAATTAGGTCACAAAGTCAGACACGACTGAAAAAAATGACAGAATCGCCACAGCATAGGGTAGGTCAGTCAATAAACATTTATTAGCCACCTATTGTGTACCTGGCACTGTGCTAAATTCTGGGAATATTAAGAAAGGTAAAAGTCAGTTTGTGCTCTCAAGGAGTTCACAGGGTAATGGATAAGGCTATTGATCTGCCAAGTATAGGGAAGTTTCAGCTTAATTCGATAGCCAGATGCTGTTCTTCAGTCGTTTCAGTCATGTCCAATTCTCCATGACCCCATTTGGGGTGTTCTTGGTAAAGACACTGGAGTCGTTTGCTATTTCCTTCTCCAGCTCTTTTAACAGATGAGGAAACTGAGGCAAACAGGATTAAGTGATTTGCTCAGGGTCACACAGCTAGTATCTCAGGCCAGATTTGAATTCAGCTCATCCTGACTCCAAGCCCGGCACTCTATCCGCTATGCCACCTATCTGTCTTAATAGACAACAAGGAATTGTTATTATAGGTTTTGAAGCAATGGAAAAACATGATCAAAATGATGTTTTAGGAAGATTAGTTTAACAACATGATATACAGGGTAAATTAGAAGGTGAAACATTAAAGTCAATGAGCTAAGAGTCTGTTGTCTAGCCAAGGAGGTGGTTGAGAGCCTGGACCAGGCTAGTGGCAGTGGGAATTGAGAGGCAGGTATAAACACCAGAAACATGTTGAGGGGACAATATACAGACTTAATGAATGACTAAATATGAGAGAACAGAAGAAAGTTAGAGCTAGAAAGAGGCTTAGAAATAATCTAGCCCACTTTATGAGTAAACCTAGAGAAATTAAGTGATTTGTCTAAGATTACACAGTGAGGTACTGGAAACAGAAAAGTGATGGGTCAAAGCAACCCCAAGGAAATTTCTAACGTTCTGTTGGATTCCCCGACACCACCTATGCCCTTTCTACCAAGTAGCTGCTTGCCTGGCTAGTCAGCTAGCAAAACTCACTCAACTTTCATAGTCACTCCACCCTAGGCCCCAAATCCCAAGTAGCCACTTCAACTCAGACTCAGCAGGTCAATTGATAGAAACCTACTCAACCTCTGACCTTCCCCTCAGTCCCATGCCCTGACTGCAGGCTGCTGCTGCCAATAGCACAAACATATTTTATTTTAAGTTATTTTATGTTAATCCTTTTAAACAAGTTCCTTACGAGTACTGATTACATCAATAAATGAGTATCTTGGAACTAATCAATGAAAATTTAAAGATACCCCTTGAGAAAACCAGTAACAATCCCAAATTTTTGTTGCTCCAAGACAAAAGTTGCAGATAACTACATCAAAGATGGACGATGTAATCTTAGGGCAGAAAATAACCTGTCAGCAGCATAACATTTGAACTATTTTAGAAGAATGGATTCAAAGGGTTTTTGTTTGTTTTTTTGTTTTTTACCATTCCTTGGTGATCTCCAAAATGTAGTGAGAAACAGATCTATGATATTTCATAGGCAGATTATTCAGACTGAGAAGAATTTACTATCAAGTTCTGATGGATATTGTCACCTACTGTGCTTAACTAGTACACATTTGTTGACCCCAGTTTCCAGGAACTAGGAAAAATAAACTCCGAAACCTTTACCATCTTGCTCCAAGTAAGGCGTGAATCACAGGGTTTAACTAGAGAGTTCTCCGATATAAATCATCCTTTTTCTTGGTAGGAAAAATGAGGAAGTTCATTCCCCAGACAGTTAATTCTCAGTCTCCAGGAGCTAGAAAAAATAAACTCTAAGATTTTCATCTTCCTGTTCCAAGCCTCTGGTTTAAACTGGTCCTTTGTTTCGATAGGGAAAATTGGGGAAGTTAATTCCCAGGATTGTATAGAAAACAGGAGACAAGTGAGTTAAGTGAGTCAGGATGGAGAAACTCAATAGCCATGAGTTTTAGAATGGTTTTATTATTTTGTTTGTATTACAAATTCTCAGAACATTAGAATATAGCTACATTTAAATGGAGGTGGTATGCTTACAATGTTAGGACAGCTAGGTGTTGCAGTGGATGGAATACCAGGCTTAGAGTCAGGAAGACTCATCTTCTTGAACTCAAATCTGGCCTCAGACACTTACTATCTGCATGTACCTGGGCAAGTCACTTAACCCTGCTTGCCTCAGTTTCCTCATCTGTTAAAAGAGCTGGAGAAGGAAATGGCAAACCACTGCTGTATCTTTGCCAAGAAAACCCCAAATGGTATCAGACATGACTGAATGACTAAATAACAACTTACTTACCACGCAAATAATTTAGATGTAAATAATACAGTCTTTCAAAGCTCGGTCTAAAGTCTGGATTATTCTCTTACTCTATTCTGTTAGGACAGATAATAATAGTACCTGACAGTGACATAGAAATATTAGGTTTGGAAAGCATTGTATGTACCTTATCTCATTTGATATTCACAACAGAGATAGGTACCCCAGGTTTTTTTGGGATACCCGGGTACCCCATTTATAGATGAAGAAACTGAGGCACAAAGGGGAGTGACATGTACTTGTATCCCTAGCCCCTGGTACATAATGGATGCTTAATAAATACTGATTATTTTACTGATTGCCATGAGTCACACAGCTTATCAGTGCCAGAGGCAAGATTTGAGTTCTGGGCCAACCATTCTTTTCACTACACTCTAGCTACACCTCCATGATCGAGAACTCAGTGTACTTGAACAGCCATGGGAAAATAGAAGTCAATCAGCAGGCTTCATTTATTTAGTGGAAGCTCACTAAATGCAGTGGGTCATACCAGATGCTGAGACCAGCAAGATATTAAAAGGAAGGCCAGTATTCAAAGCTCTTCAGACAAGATGAGAGAAAATGAACATAAATAAGAAAGGATCCATACCACCAAAATCCAGGAACCATGTCTGTTAATAAGTACTGAGGGAGGGGAAATTCAGGAGTGACTAAAGGGACTGATAGGAGAAGAAAATAGGTTTCTTAGTTTCCCCAGTATCCCAAGTACTACAATTGTGATAAACAAAAAACCTGAGAGACAGCAGTTCTGAGTAATTAATAATCAATTATTAATTAGGCTAGCTAACAATCAATAAATTGATGGTCCATGGCTTCTCATTTATTGACAAGTAGCAAGCCTCTGTTAGTAAATGTTATCTTGTTTGGAGAGCTGCCTCAGTTTACCCTTTTGCTAAATTCCAATCGCAACAGTAGTGAGAATAAAATGAGATAGTTTTGGTAAAATGCTTCGCAAACCTTCAAACGATATATAAATTAACTGCTATTATCATTATTATTATCTTTCTATGCTGCATGTTACATTGAACTAACAATAATAGCTGGCATGTATACGGTAGCTTAAGGTTTGTAAAGTGTTCTTACAAGTGCTATCTTAATTTACCCTCACAATCACTCTGGAAGATAGATGCTATCATTATCCCCATTTTCCACTGGGAAAACTGAGGCAGAGGCTAAGCAATTTGCCCAGAGGTATGCAGCTAGTAAGTATCTGAGCCCAAATTTGAACTCAGGTCTCCTGGCTCCAGGTCTAGCCCTCTAGTCTCTTTTGTCACCTAGCCGCCTCTAATTTAGTTCTTCCTCACTTTTGTTCACTGCTTAATATGCTCTTTATGAAACAAGGCAACAATCGATAAATCACATACCAGAAGGAAATGGGCCAAGTGTGCCTTCAGCTGGATTTTTGCATCTGCTAAGAGTTCATACACGGCAACGCGGTTCAGGTCGTCCACCACAAAACTCCGGCAGAGGAAGCTGAAAGAGGGAGCAGAATTCAAACCTCATCTCCTGGAATTTTGCTCGTTTTTGTCCTCTCTTTGAGGCAGTTGATTTTTGTTTCAGCCTCTCATATTTTGACCAGGTGTGGTGCCTTTTTACCTGGTTTAAAAATTCAAAAACGACCCAGATTCTCAACTGTTGAGCATATGAGAAAAGTTGTAGGAAAGTGAGCTTTTCACCTAGTACTAATATTCCAAAGATCAGCCCAAATCCCACCTTCCAGGTCTATCTTCTCATTTCCTATCTTCCTCTGCCTTTAAAGAATACCTTCCTCACAGTCATAGGATCATGGATTAAGAGTGGAAAGAGATCTTAAGGGCCATCTAGTCCATTCTCATTTTAAAGATGTGGAAACTGAGGCCCAGGGAGTGACTTGCCCAAGGTCACACAGGTAGTAGGTGATAGAGCCAGAATTCAAACCCAGGCCCTCTGATTCCAAACGCAGCTTTCTTTCAGTATCCTAAGTCCCTCCAAATGTGGCACTACTCCAGCATCTTCAAAGAAATGTGTTGTTTTACGGGTGTAGATGCTTCAACAAACAATTCATATCCCAACCCTTTCACTTCTTAGATCAATCAATCAACGAGAATTTAATAAGCACCTACTATGTTGCAGATTCTGCCCTCATGGAGCTTATATCTTAATGGAGGACACAACACACACACATATAAGTATATAGAGAACACATACAAAGTAACCTGGGAAAGGAAGGCACCAGCAGCTGTGGAGATCTGGAAATGCCTCCTCATAGAAATTGGTGCTTGAGTGAAGTCTTAAGGAAACAGGAATTCCAAGCCCGGTAGATGAGGAGGAACGGTGTACCATGCACCACAGCCAGCCAGCCAAAGGAAAAACATAGAGATGAGGCAGATTGCCACACATGAGGAGTAGCAAAAAAAGCTATAATGTGTAATATGGCTGGAAAGCCAGGATGGGGCCAGGTTGTAAACAGAAGAGTTTATATTTGATCCTACAAACAACAGGGACCCACCACTTTTGTTGAATTGGGGGAGTGACACAGACCATCCTTTAGGGAAATCACTTTGGTAGCAGTGTTGAGGTAATGAGACCAATTAAATAATCCAAGTGGGAGTAATGAGGTCCTGAATTAGGGTGCTGCCTATTTGAGTGGAGACAAGAGAATGGATGTGAGAGAAGCTAGGGAGGTTGGAATGACAAGATTTGGCAGCTGATCGGCTAGGGGCTCTGAATGGGAGTGAGGAGGTATGATGACAGCAAGACCATGAACTCAGGGTTGGAAGGATGGTGGTGCCCTCCACAAAAGTGAGGCAATTCAGAGTAAGGGTGGGTTT
>CM053622.1:208429070-208495868 GCA_028646595.1 Phalanger gymnotis | reverse complement strand
TGGGTATCATATTTCTTGCCTTCCCATTGGGTGGGGAAGGGGTGGAAGGAAGGAGAGAATTTGGAACTGCAAATCAAAATAAAACCTTTTTTTTTTTTTTTAAAGTGCCATTGTGTGGAGGGAGCAGATTCTTCTTAAGGTCTGACTCTGAAGTCTTCCAGAAAAACTGTTTATTAATAATAGTAATAATCGTGAGAAGGGGGATAGCTAGCATCTATATATCACCTCATATCTTATTTGATCCTCACGAATCTTCGAGGGAGGTGCTATTATCTGCCCTTTACAGAAGTGGAGGCTGAGAGCACTTTAAGTGACCCGCCCAGGGTCATACGGCTGGTACGGTCTGCAGCAGAACTGACTCAGATCTTCCTGACCCCGAGTCTGGCCACATTATTTCTCAATCACTTCTCCCAATCAAAAGGAACTTTTGTAATTCAAGACTGAGGAATCTATAGCCCCTGGGGATTAGCTGTGTACAGTTGTGTTAGGTTACAGGGGCTGTTGGGCTTGTACCACCCCGGCTCTACTTTCAGCTCCAAGCCGCCACCAGTTAAATCTAACCTTCCCCCGAGTGTTATCCTCCAGGAGCCTGATCTCTGGTGGAGCCTTTTCAGTTCACTTGTGTCTAACTTTTTGTGACCCTATTTGGGGTTTTCTTGGCAAAGATACTGGAGTGCTTTGCCATCTCCTTCTCATTTCACAGATGAGGAGACAGGGTTGAGTGACTTGCCCAGGGTCACACAGCTAGTAAGTGTCTGAGGCCAGATTTGAACTCAGGAGGATGAATCTTGCTGACTTCAGGGCCAGCACCCTATCCACTGTGCCACCTAGCTGCCCTAGCGATGCTTTGCCTTTCTTTACCTGACTTATTATTTGCATGGTCCTGAGTACAACTGCCAGTGAGTTCTTGGAATTTTTTCTGTGGGAAGTTAATATTGATCACTGGGTCTACCACAGCTTTTTATTCCTTTTCTTAACGTACTATCAGTAGGATGCCTTTTCAATGGCTTCTTGGCAGCATTTGCTATATGGCCAAAGATGATGGGTTTTTAGAAATTTGGATAAAGGACAGAAAAAGGGTACAAGTTATCTTTACTTTTTTCTCTTATCATTAATCATGTATTTATTTTTAAAAACTTCCTATTACTTTCATTGATACCTTTTGATTTGTATCACATTAGCTTCCAAATATATCCTTCCTACTGCCATCCCTTGTAATAAAATTGTTTATCTTAAAACAGAGGAATTTAAAATGAGATCAGTGGGAATCTACAGGGAGCTCTCTAGGCTAGAGGCTCTCTTAAACTGTCCTCAACCTCTCCATTATCTGGTGAAGCCTAAGGACCCCTTCCCAGAAGAATGCCTTTAAAAACATAAAATAAAATATATAGGATTACCAAGGAAAACAATTACATTGAAATAAAGTTATCAAAATATGAAAAAACAAACAAGTCTGTAGATCCTAGGGTAAGAATCCCTGCTCTTGTGGCATTTCATAGAGCTCTCCATAGGTGGCAGCTTATTAAATTTGTAGAGGAAGAAAAATTAGAGGAAAAGATTAACATGATACATGAAAGACTCAGTATTCAAAGTTATCTACCTTTAGTTTAATAAGGCAAGGATTGAGCACATCTGACTTAACAGTAGTTCATATGGAAAAAGATATGGGGGGTGTTAAGTGATCCCCAAGATGGCTATGAGCAAACAGTTCTAAAATTTAACATGATTTTGGGGGGGGCTGGGGGGTGGGTAGATAGGAGATCTGGACCTGTGATTTTATCTATGTGAGAGCCTCCTAGTGTGGAAAGTCCATTCGTAAACACAGACTGGCCACCCAACAGTTTGTCTGTAGTTTATAGTCTCTGACAGTTGCCTGGGGACATTGAAAGATTCCTTTGCCCATGTTCAAACAGCTGGTGTCTGTCAGAGGGAGAACCTGAACCCAGGTCTTACTGGTTTAGGCCTCTCAGAACAGCCTGGGGCAACAGCAATAGAAGCATAGCATTCAGATCAAAGGAAAATGGGGGAATTGGACTGGGTGATTTCAGTTCTAAATCTCTGATTCTCTGAAGTTGCCATTCCACCATACTCTACGCTGCCCCAAAGCACACCCCAAGTACTACCGTGCCTCACTAGGACTGGGAACCATATTTTTAAAAACATTAACAAATTAGAATTGAGTGTCCATAGAAGTGTGAGCAGGGCGATGAGATCTGGAAGTCACATCATGTGAGGAAAGCACTTTGTAAACCTTAAAGTGCTATGGAAATGGGAGTTATCATCATGTGCATTCTAATGTGTGTAATTTGGGGATGTGTAACCTCTGGAGAAGACTTACAGGGACACGATCACTCTCTTTGAGTATGTGAGAGATTTACCAGCTGTGTGACCTTGGGTAAGTCATTTAACCTCACTGACCCTCAAAGGGAGCTGGATTCTATGACCTCTAAGGTCCCTCCTAGATCGAAATCTATGATCCCATAAGCCTAGGGACAGTAATGTGGAAGAAAGATTAAATTAACTCTATGTAGCTCTAGTACAAGAGGTCAAGTTATAACTTTGGGTCAAATCTATCCAACTGCCTGTTTTTGTATGATAAGCTAAGAATGGAGGGTTTGGGGGAGTATTTTCGCTTGTTTTTACATTTTTAATTGTTTCATAGGCCATACTAGGCCTATGAAACAGGACTTAGACCTCAGGCTATAGACTGAAGATCCCTTCTCCACAAAACAGAAATGGGATTGATGGTTGGAAGTTCCAGGGAGTTTATGTTGAGTTTGGCCTCAAAATAAAAAAGCAATTTTCTAGTAATTTGAGCTGGTCCAGAAAAAAAAAAAAGGCTGTCTGGAATTTTTCTGAGTGTGCCATCATTAGATGTGTAAGCAAAGGTTGATGACCATTGGAATACTGGAAGGAAGGAGCTCTTTTCCCAGCTCTAAGATTATAGGAGTCCATGAATTTCTGGACGGCAAACAGTAACTATTTCACCTGACACCCAGATAAGGCAGCATCTGCATAAAGGAGTAATTCTGATAATAGCCAGCAGTCCAGACGTAGATTTTATGCATCATCCAAAAATCAATATTCCTCCTCCTTACTCTCTGGCCCCTGCAACAAAGGGCTGCCTTCCACGAAGCTGGGGAATTAGATCAAGGCTGAATCAGAGGAAGGGACGCTTCCTAATGAATCACTAGCACCGCATCCTGGGAAGTCTGTCATCATCGACAGATCCCTCCCAGCTGCTTGGAGAACATGGAAGTGAGTCTTTTCAGAAAACACTTTTTAAAAAACATATTAAATCAATAGCCTCTACACTTAGGACCAAAGAATCATACAAGTAGAACTGAAAAGGCCCTCAAAAACAGTTTAACCCAAAGATTCTTAAATCTGGGAATCTGAGAACTTGTTTTATAAAATATTTTGCATTTTTTTCTAAAACTTAAATACACAAAAGAAAAAGGAACATATTATAAACTTAAATATTAAAGTTTAAATACAAAATAAGAAAGGTAAAAACATGTCACGTGCACAACAGACTGTAAGAGAAGATTCAAAATATATAGCAATAAATTTCCATTTCAAGAAAGCCTGTGTAGGGGCAGCTAGGTGGTGCAGTGAGTAGAGCACTGGCCCTGGAGTCAGGAGGACCTGAGGTCAGATCTGGTCTCAGACACTTGACACATGTACTAGCTGTGTGACCTTGGGCAAGTCACTTGCCCCCAATTGCCCTGCCTTCCCCCCACCAAAAATAAAAAAGCCTGTGTAATAAATACTGTGTGTTGTGTTGAGAACTATCCATCTTTCCTTTGCTTTCTTGTAAGTTTTCTTTTGTTCTATAAAATATTTTGATAATTGTATTTCAATATAATTGATTTCTTTTAAAACCTTGTATGTATTATTTCATGAATTTAAAAACATTATTCTGAAAATGGACTTTCCCAGACTGCCAAAGAGGGTCTTGCGACACACAAAAAAAGACAATCATAGCCTGATTGCCTCAAAAAATGTTAAAAATAAATAAAAAGGGGGGCACCTAGGTGGCACAGTTCATGGAACAGCAGGCCTGGGGTCAGGAGAACCTGAGTTCAAATCCAGCCTCAGACACTTACTAGCTGTGTGAGCCTGGGCAAATCACCTAACCCCAACTGCCCCTTTAAAAAGAATCATCAATTTGCCCAATCACCTCATTTTATACATGTGGTAACTGAGGCCCAGAAAGTGAAGTGACTTGCCAAAGGTCACACAAGTGCCCAGAATGTGCATTATGATAATGTAATCCTTACTGTAGTTATGAATGCGTGTCACCTCACTATAAATGAGTACATGAAGAGGCCTCAGCTTAAAAGGGCCGGAATCTCCAACTGCATCCTGGGCCATCTCCAGTCATCCTGATAAATATCTGGTCACTGGACCCAGATGGCTCTGGAGGAGAAAGTGAGGCTGGTGACCTTGCACAGCCTTCCCTCAATCAAATCAAAGTCAGCTGCAAGTCATGTCAGCATTTTCCTGATGACATGGTCCTCTTTGAAAATGAAGGACAAACACAATAATGTGAAATGTGATTCCAACAACAATGTATTCTTTCACTTGGCAAATGAAGTCCATAAACAAACTTTTCTCTCCTATAATTTAAAATAGTGAGGACTGAAAAAGTAATCAGTGTAAATAAATGGATAGAATTTTAAATTATGTCACTTTTGGGGAACTGTTTTCTTCCCAAACCTTAAATAAACCAGATTTTAATATCTGTGACTATAGTGCCACTGAGTGTCAAGGGATCCATGGAAAGACAAAAAGTCAGAGATGGTTGGCAACCTGTAGTCTAAGCCAGGAACTAAACACACCCTGTGGTTAACTGCCACAGACATGAGTTTGAGGAATTTAGCCATTACAGATTGTCAATTCCTTAGCCTAAGGGGAAGGAGAGGCATGGCCAGGCCCTTCCGGGGCCTTTAATCTAAAAGATTTTTTCTGGAGGTCTTTTAGATTAAGATAGATCCTTGGAGGCCTGAATGGTTGGGGGAAGGAGTCTGGGAGGTTGAGGGGGGAATCTTGCCTAAAGCCAATAGGAGTGAAGGTGAGAGGAACGGGAGAAACTGCCACATTCTGAACTTTTTCAGTCTTATGTTGGGGGTGGTGATGCCTGGTCTAGCCCCAAAGGAAAACGACCAGTAGCTGATGCTGATGGAGATGGCTGGGTGGGGAAGCAGATAGGGTGTTGGACTTGGTGTCAGGAAGACACTCAAGCTGTGTGACTCCTGACAAGTCACTTAATCTCTGTCAGCCTCAGTTTCCTCATGTGTAAAAGGACAATAATAATGATGATAGCACCTCCTTTATAGAGTTGTGAGGATCAGGTGAGATAATGTGTAAAGCAGTTCGCAAACCTTGAAATACTATATAAATGGAACGCAATTTTACTGTAATGGGAGCTTGGGGAAACAGTTTGACTAGTGATGTCCAGAGAAATCCTCTTGAGTTCCTCTTAACCTGGGAAGAAACTGTAGAAAAGGAATATATATACCCTACGTCTGTTTGTTTTAAGGCAGAAATAAGGACCTGGTGTGAAGTGGCATCTGTTAATAATGAGAGAACAATGCTGAAACCTGACCTCTCTCCCGCTGATGTCAGCCATGACAGGATGCTCCTGCGTGGGCTTCCGAGTGGCCAAGCCTCTCGGCATTCCATTAAGCAGGAAGCGTTCTGCTTCACAAGCCAAGGCACAGGCAAATCTGGTCACTGGCAAATGCTGATAAAGCAAGCAACTTGAAGAAAGAAAAGCAGACAGATAGTGTACACAGATCAGACACTGATAATAATAATAGCTAGCATTTGCATAGCACCTACTATGTGCTAGGCACTGTCATAAGCACTTTACAACTATTACCCCATTTAATCTTCATAACAACCCTGGGATGTAGGTGTTATAGCATAAATCATACATTCATAATAATGATGATAGTAGCTAGCATTTACATACCACCTACTATGTGCTAGGCACTGTCATAAGCACTTTACAACTATTACTCCATTTAATCTTCATAACAACCCTGGGATGTAGGTGTTATAGCATAAATCATACATTCATAATAATGATGATAGTAGCTAGCATTTATATACCACCTACTGTGTGCTAGGCTCTGTGAGAAGCATTTTTCCTCATTTGATCCTCAAAATAATTCTAGGAGGTAGGTGTTATTATTATCATTCTCATTTCACAGTTGAGGAAACTGAGGTCAAACAATTTGCTCAGGGTCACACAGCTAGTTAGTATCTGAGGCTAGATTTGAACTCAGGCCTTCCTGACTCCAGGACTAGTGCTCTATCCGCTGAGCCACATAGCTGTCTCAATCAGTTGACTTCCTAAGCACCTGCTATGGACCAGGCACTCTTCTAGGGGCTGGGGATACAGACCTAGAGTGCCAGAATTCATTCAGCCCAGTCAGGGAGGAGGCAGGTTTCCTTTTAAGGATTCTCATTATGGGAATCCTTCAAACAACTCTAACCATGTGATTTCAATGGAACAAGTCAGGAACTATGAAACCGGATTCTATTTTAAGCTCAACTCTCCCCAGGGTGAGCTCGGGAGATGCCCAAGAAGCATTCCTTTGGGCATGTAACCTGGGCATGCCTTAGCATTTCCACATCCATATGGGGTCGTGATAAGTGTTATGTCAGATAATGTTTACCAAGTGCTTTAAGATTCTGGTTATGTAAAAGACATTCTGTTCCTGCAGATCAAAACCACAGTAATTACTGTGAGCTGGCATTACAGAATGTCAAAGTGCAGCTGTGTTTTTGAGCCTTCCTCAGGCAGAATCTCTGCATTACAAGCTAATGATTTAAGTGAGCTTGAGAGGCTTTTTCAGCTGATGTCACTGAACAAGAAGCCTAAATACCAACTTGGGGACAGTCTTCTATCAGTCTTGGAGTCAGGAAGACTCAACTTTGTGAGTTCAAATTGGACCTCAGACACTTACTAACTGTGTGACCCTGGGCAAGTCATTTCGCCCTGTTTGCCTCAGTTTCCTCATCTGAAAAAATAAGCCAGAGAAGGAAATGACAACTCACTCCAGTATGTTTGCCAAGAACACCCCAAATGCAGCCATAAAGAGTAAAACATGACTGAACAACAATAAAACAACAAAAATACTAACTTCTCTTCAATAGGTCCAGAATAGGCACAGGGCTCTGTGACTGGTAACTGCAAGATTGAAGCTTCATAATAGTCGCTGGGTAGTAGCACCAGGTAATCCTAATTAAAAGAGAACAAAATATATTTTTAAAAAATCATCACCCCATCTTCATAAGGAAGTAACAAAACCAGCAATAATAGCAACCTAAGTGATAAAGAGCACCTCCCTGATTTACATATTTCTTATCAGTATTTGTATTCTCCACCCTGACTTTGGAGTCTAAATATAGAATTGGACTAGTCAGGGACCAGACTGATTTCATTGGCATAGGGCAGAGGTGTCAAACACCAGCCCCACAGGCCACAGCGCTGACTAATATATTCCCGAGTGCTGCTGGAACCAGATTAAAATGTAATCAGGAAGCGTTTAGCAAAAATAAGCAAAAATACAATGGAACATAAATAATGTTGATTTGTGGTTTTCTAAGTCAATATGCAGCCAGTGGAGATTCTTATATATATATATGTATATATATATATACACACATATATATAAATATATATGTATATGTGTATGTGTATGTGTATGTGTATGTGTATGTGTATGTGTATGTGTATGTGTATGTGTATGTGTATGTATATGTATATGTATATGTATAGTTTAGTGGTCCTATTTCTATTTGAATTTGATACCACTTGTTCTGGGAACTCTCAGGTAAGGAAACTCTCTCTCTCAAGAACAGACTGGTACATAATCTAGAGGAGTAAGAATTTAAATGACTTTCCCAGGATTACACAGGCAGCATGTGTCAGAGAAAGGACTTGAACCTAGGTCTTCCTGACTTCATGCCAACCCTTCATCTACTACCACTCTCTGTCTCCCTAGCATATATATATACACATATGTATATGTGTGTATATACATATATGTAAATATATATAATTACTAAATCCATTTTCAGGCTTTGAGATTCAATTTTCAACTTAAAAAATGGGAATCAAAAGAAGAAAAATTATCTTTAACCAGCGACACCATAAAAATTACACAAGATGTCCCAAAAGTCTTGGTGTAGTTTTAAGTTATTGAAGATTAAGGTATTAAAGACTAACATTTTTGGAACACTCTCTATAGGTGTTGTAACTATATTAGGAACTGTGATTTTTCTTCTTTTTTGAATTCCTGCACTATATTAACAGTCAGAAAACACTACCATGTTAAGTAATGGTTTGTAGCCCTAATGAATCATGTAACTTAAAATGGCCTAAATTGTAGCTTAAGAAATAAGGAGGATGTACAAATTCCTCTGAGTTTGCCAAGCTAAGCCCACAATGAAAACTTGGCCAGCTTTTTGCAAAGAAGCAAGGCTCAACCAGAGGCTTTGGCATGGACTGATACAGAAGTATTTGTGTGTGTCCCTGTATAATTCCAGGAGACACAAATGAAATGTCCTGACTGGGGAGTAATCTTTGCAAGGACCATTGACCCTTTTTTCCTTCCCGTTGGTCCAACCTGGCACTTGGAATAACATTCACAGGAAAAGAGAAACATTAGCAATGGGAGGTTTTGGAGAAACTGTTTAGTTGACTCTCAAATATGAGATATACCAACTCAGTAGAATGCCACATCAACATTAAGCCCGGTACTTAATCAAGAATATAAATTAATACTAAATTTCGCTAATAAGAACACATTGCTAATATACCATCGTTTTAAGATTTTAAAATCTAACAAACTGCATTGAAAGACATAAGGGGTTTTCTTGCTAACGTTCATTCCTGTCTTGTTTTCAGAACCGCCCTGTGTTTAACCCACATTCTTAGATTGCTAACTATATAGATAGCTCCTCCTGGGGAGGAAGATGAGGAACCTGGTTTTCTCATACAGGCAAAGAGCCTACTGAAATCTTGTCATTTCTGAGCATTTTCTAGGGAAGCATTCAGAACAGAAAGCCTACACATAATTCATTGCCCTTTCTCCATATATCTGCATATGTGTACGTGTTGGTGCATTTATAAATATTAATATACTCCTATGTCTATGTCACAGCTAATGTGCATTAAATGATCATAAATTAAAAGATGATGCCTGTTGTCAACGTGTCTACATTGCTTTTCTCAGCCTCTAAACAAAGCCTGTTGACTTGATAAGGGGCTGTTAGCACATCAAAATATTGTGTTGGGTCTGACAAAAGATAAATTATTTTTGTGTTTATTCTTTTATCCCGGTGGTAAATGTTAGAACCTTTTTACTTTTACATTGATAGAGGGACCTTAACAGATAGTTAACAGAAACAAATGATTAAGTTGAAAATACATGTATCAGCATCATTAACAATCAACTAATTTGGGTGAGAAGCAGAAGAAAGAAAGAACACTGTTGTACCATTATAAGGTATCATCTCTGTAAAGTACTACGCTTTTCATATAAAGCAGTTTAATGCTGAAAGGAGCAGAAAAAGTATTTTTGTATAAACAAAAATCATTATATCAACTGATAAAGGATGTAAAATATTGCTGTGGTTATAGATGAACGTTTTGGTGTCTTAAAGGAGCAGCAAAAGCTAGTGTGTATGTGTGTACATATAGACATATATACATACACATATATGCACATATATACACAGATATGGGTATATACATATATGTACAATGCAGATATGTGTGCATACGTATATTTATGTATATCTGTATATACATGTATATACATATATATGTTTACATATGTATACAATAGCTAGCACTTTCAGGTTTGCAAAGCACTTTACGTATGTTATCTCTTTAAGAACTTTGATTCAATAAAAATGCTAAAATATGAGTATGAAGAAATACAGTTGTCAGATGTGACCTGAGTAGTTTGGGACAGAAAATCAACTGTGGTATAAATATAAAGACTTACATCACCTTGTGAAGGATGAAGGGTGTTGCCTCATTGATTGCCAATAATTTGACAGTTTAAAGGACAGAGAAAGTGCTGTATTTAAAAAATGGGAGGGACAGCTAGGTAGTGCAGTGATAGAGCACAAGCCCTGGAGTCAGGATGACCTGAGTTCAAATCCTGCCTCAGACACTTGACATATTTACTAGCTGTGTGACCTTAGGCAAGTTACTTAATCCCAATTGCCCTGCTTTCCCCCCTCCAAAAAAAAAAATGGGAGAATGTGAGTACAAAGAAAGCTAGGTTCAAGGACATAGAATGAGATGGTGCATTGTGTTAGGAGCTTAGCTGCAGGTATAGTGGTCCCTCCTGTTACTCACAATAACTTTTTTAGGATGTAAAAGGATAAAACTAAAAAAACCTAAAAATCTATTTAGAGACCGAGGGATAATTTTTAAAGGTCTGTTAGTTTTATAGGGGAAATTCGGTGAGTTGTTGCTTTCTAAATGACAGGTGAGTCACCAAGTGCCAGGAGTTTTAAAAGTTTTAAGAGGTGAGAGGCTGAGGCTGAAGATTATTTACTTTCCCCCTCTATTTCTTTGAGAGGAAAAAAGTATAAATGGAAAGTCAGATTTTGCAGCTGCAGCATAGCATGAGATGTCAACATATAATTTTATGCTGCAGAATTATAGCGAGTGAAGAGTTTCTGGACTTGTTTGCCTTGCTTAGAGAGTCAACTTGACTTGTTTGATTGTTGTGTTCGTCCTTTATTCTCAAAGATGACCATGACATCGGGGAGATGATGACATGATTGGACAACAATAGGTCCTTCCCCAAGCACTTGTTTGATACAATTTGATCCAACATGGTATCATGGGGAGTGGATCTCTGGCACCAAGTATGATGCTGATAAACCTCCCGAGTTCTCAGTTGCAGTGGGCTAAGTTAATCAGATGTTCACACTAAGCTCAGCATTAAAATGGTGAGCCCGAGAAGAGGCAACAATTGAGTTTCCTAAGGAGAGTCAAACTGGCCTATAACATTTCCAATGAGGTCCTAAAGCCTTTGCTTGAAGGCCTCCAAGGAGAGGGAATCCACCACTAATACAGTCAGGTATTCACCTTCTATACAGGACTATTGGTAAGAAGGTCTTCTTGGCATCCTGTCTAAATTTGCCTCTTTGTAATTTTAACCCATTGCTTCTGGTTCTGCTTTCTGGAGCTAAACAGAAGAACCCTAGTATCTCTTCCACATAAAACCCTTCAAATACTTTAAGACTAATGTTACGACAACATCCAAGGACAGAGCCAAGATGGAGGAGTAGAGAAACATTCAGCAGAGCTCTCCCAACATTCCCCACCAAACAACTTTAGAAAGGTTTGGAAAGAGAGATCTGTGACATGGGGGAACAGACTGGCCCAGAGCACACATGGTTGAAACACCAGTGGTGGGACTGGGTGGTGGTACCAGAAGCAGCAGTCATTTCAGGAGCTCTCAATCCAGAGACTGGCAGCTGGTCAGAAAGAGATTAGAAGGTACTGCTGTGCTAGCATTGGACACAGTGCCAGACACTATTTGCCAACTCTATTGCCTATACCCACTGCTGGATCATAGTTCAAGGGCAGAGAGGAGCACTTTCAGTTAAGAGGGAGTAGAAATCTTGACGGGAAGCATCACTTCCAGCCCCAAGGGAGGAGGGACCCTGAGCAACAGTATATTTAGGGTCCCAAGGGAGGAATGGCCCTGAGAAGTATCAATCACAATCCTAAGGGTTTAGGGGCCCTTCCTGGGTAAGGACCAGAGTGTGGACCTAGAGAGCAGTGACTACACTTGTCCCCAGATCACACCACTTGGGAAGCACCAAAACTTTCCAAATCTCCCAGAACTAGTTCTGAAAATAGCAGTGGGAAAAAGCCTAAAGCTTGAGACAGAGCCTTTCCTCCCCCCCTCCCCACCCCCCACCAATAGATATACTGGGAACAGAGTCTAACGTTAACACAACAAAGCAAACAACAAAAACAGAACCTGACCATAACAAGCTACTATGGTGACAGGGAAGATCAAGACATGATCTTAGAAGACAATGAAGTCAAAACAGCTCCAAACAAAGCCTCAAAATAAAATATGAATTGGATACAAGTTGCCCAACAAGAATTCCTGGAAAAGCTAAAAAAAATGCTTTTCAAAAACAAGAGTAGAAGAAGAAAATTGGGTAAAGAACTGAAAATGAAAGAAGAAAATTAGGAAAAGACAATAACTTGGTAAAAGAGACACAAAAAATACTAAAGAAAATAATACCTTAAAAAATAGAATTGGCCAAATGGAAAAAAGACAAAAATTCACTGATGAAAATAATTCCTTAAAAAGCAGAACTGGACAAATAAAAAAAGAGATCTAAAGCTCACTGAAGAAAATTATTCCTTAAAAATTAGAATTGAGCAAGTGGAAGCTATTGACTTCATAAGACATCAAGAAACAATAAAATAAAGTCAAAAGAATGAAAAAATAGAAGAAAATATGACATATCTCAGTGGAAAAACAACTGACCTAGAAAGTAGATTGAGGAAAGATAGTTTAAGAATTATTAGAATCCCTGTTTGTGTCTAACGGTAGCCATCTCTATGATGGGGGGGGGGAGGGTAAGGGAAGGGAAGAAAGAAATTTATGTGACAACTTTATTGTATATTTAGAGGAAATGGCAAGTTGTAAATAATGCATTTGGAGTTTCATATGCAATCATGATTTTTATTATCTTATGTTATGGAAATGCTTGTTTTATTTCATAAATTAAAAAGAAAAGTAAAAAGAAAAAACTGAGTATAATCTTCAAAGGAAAAAAAGGATATTTAATGAAACTGAGGACTTTAAAGTATTCCTCATGAAAAGACCAGAGCTGAATAGAAACGTTGATTTTCAAACACAAACCTGAAGAGAAACAAAAAGGTAAACATTTAAGAGAAATCACGAGGGACTCAAAGTTAAACTGTTTACCTTTCTATATGGAAAGATAATCATGTATCTTCTAAGATTTTTATAATTATTAGGGCAGTTAGAAGGATTCTACATAGAAGGAAGGTACAGAAATGAGTCAATTATGTTAGGATGATGTAAAAATGGATAAGTGAGAAAGAGGTATCCTATAAGAGGAGGTAGGGAGAAGAAGAATGGGGCAAATCATGTCATATAAAAGAGGGGCACAAGGAAGAACTTTTACAGTAGAGGGGAAAACGTTGGGAGAGTGTTGGGCAACACTTGAACCTCACTCACATCTAACTTGGTTCAAAAATGGAAAAATATATTTATACATACATACATATATATATGTATATACATATATAAACACACATGCTTAATTGTTAATAGAAATCTACCTTACTCAACAGGGAAATAGGAGAGGAAGGGGATAAGAAAAAGGTGGGGTGGATAAAAGAAAGCGATGAAAACAAAACAGACTTTAGAGGAGGGCAGAATACAAAAGAGAGAGAAGGATAAACAGAAGAAAACAGGATGGAAGGAAATGCACAGTTAGTAATTATAACTGTGAATGTGAGTGGGATGGACTCACCCATAAAACAGAAATGGATAGCAGACTGGATTAGAAACCGGAATCCAACAATATATTGTTTACAAGAAACACTTTAAACTTTAAACAGAGAGATGCATACAGAGTTAAAATAAGGGACTAGAGCAGAATCTATCAGCTTCAGCTGAAGTAAAAAAGAAAAAAGGCAGTGGTAGCCATCATGATCTCTGACAAAACAAAAGCAAAACCAGACCTAATTAAAAAGGATAAGCAGGGAAACTACATCTTGCTAAAAGGAACCATAGACAATGAAGTAGTATCAGTATTAAACATATATGCATCCAAATTCTTAAGGAGAAAGTTAAATGTTAAAGAAAAAGTTTAAAAGTTAAACAGGAAGAAATAGTAAAACCACACTATTGGGGGAGCTCGACTTTGCCCTCTCAGAGCATATTAGGGCATAAAAACCTCACAACCAAATGCAGAAAAGGAGAAACATTAAATGAAACCTTTCCAGAAGATAATACGATAAAAATTACATTTAATAA
The DNA here is from genome assembly GCA_028646595.1 of Phalanger gymnotis. Classification (NCBI taxonomy): domain Eukaryota; kingdom Metazoa; phylum Chordata; class Mammalia; order Diprotodontia; family Phalangeridae; genus Phalanger; species Phalanger gymnotis. Next base: position 208,481,787 of record CM053622.1, on the reverse strand, counting down.
AGGACTGTGGAAGCATAGATGAAAAGCTAAATGGAAACTAAATAATCTAATCCTAAAGAATAAATGGGTCACAGAACAAGTAATGGAAATAATAATTACATTAAAGAGAACTACAACAATGAGACAACATTCCAAAATTTGTGAGATCCAGCCAAAGCAGTACTTAGAGGAAAATTTATATCTCTAAATGCATGTATCAGTAAAATAGAGAAAGAAAAGACCAATGAATTGGGCATGAAACAAACAAACAAACAAAAAACAACTAGAAAAAGAACATTTAAAAATGTTTAAACAAACACCAAAATGGAAATCCTGGAAATCAAAGGAGAGATTAATAAAATTGAAAGGAAAAAAACCTGCTGAACTGACAAATAAAACTAGAAGCTGGTTTTATGGGAAAAAACCTAGTAAAGTAGATAAACCATTGGTTAATTTGATTTTAAAAAGAAGAAAACCAAATTACCAGTTTCAAAAACAAAAAGGGTGAATGCACCACCAAAAGATGAAATTAATGCAACTGTTAGGAGTTATTTTGCCCAATTATATGCCAGTAAAATTGACAATCTAAGCGAAATGGATAAAAAATTACAAAAATATGAGCTGCCCAGATTAACAGAAGGGGAAACAGAATACTTAAATAACCCTATCTTAGAAAAAAAAAATTGAACAACCCATCAATGAGCTCCCTAAGAAAAAATCCACAGGACCAGATGGATTTAGAAGTGAATTCTACCAAATATTTAAGGAATAATTAATCCTAATACTATATAAACCATTTGAAAAAAAATAGGTAAAGAAGGAGTCCTGCTAAATTCCTTTTAGGACACAAATATTGTTTTGACATATAAACTAGAGAGAGCAAAAACGTAGACCAATTTCCTTAATGAATGTCAATGCAAAAATTTTAAATAAAATACTAGCAAGGAGATTAGAGAAATACAGCATAAAGATCATATACTGTGACCAGGTGGAATTTATACCAGGAATGCAGGACTGGTTCAATATTAGGAAAACTATCAGCATAACTGACCGTATCTATAACATTAATAAAAACCACATGATTATATATCAATAGATGCAGAAAAAGTTGACAAAATATAATACTTTTTCCTATTAAAAACAGTAGAAAACATAGGAACCAAAGCCTTTCTTAAAATGTTAATTAGTGTCTATCTAAATTCAAATTGTGTGGAGGAAACTTTTGAGAATTCCTTAGACAGTAAGAAGATCAAATCAATCAATACTTAAAGAAATTAAATCAGGCTTTTCATTGGAAGGTCAAATATTAAAGCCGAAGTTTAAATACTTTGGCCAGATAACAAGAAGACAGGACTCATAGGAAAAGACTCTGATGTTGGGAAAGATTGAAGGCAAAAGAAGAAAGGAACATCAGAGGATGAGATGGATAGTGTCATGGAAGCAATGAACATGAGCTATGTTCATGGACAGACTTTGGGAGATAGTGGAGGACAGAAGGGTCTGGCTTGCTAATGATGCACAGAGTCACAAAGAGTCAGCCACGACTAAACAACTGAATAACAAAATCTATTTAACAGCAAGATCAAGCATTATCTGAAAAGGAGATAAGCTTGAAATCTTACCAATAAGATCAGGAATGAAATAAGGTGTATCTGTAAGGCAAAATTCACGACCTCAAAGATGACCATGAACATGCCTGTATAGTTCATAATTGCAAAGTATAAAAGATTCTCTAGGTAGAAGGCAGAGGAAGGATAACATTTATTTAGACATCAGAGGATTAAATCCCCAAACCAATAATTCCAATTTGACCTAGCACTAATTGTATTCCAAAACTAGTAAGTCCACCTCAATGTAACAACAAGGAAATTATAATACAATATTACAGCAAAGAACCAAGTCATCCTGTAGTCTTTCTCGCTGCTGGGGCCTTCCTGTAAACACTCATGAATCCCAACTGTCTGCTTGCCTGTGTTCTCTCCCCACTCAGTCCTCTGGTCTACACAGCTCTCTGGTCTCCACTCTCTGCTCTGCATTCTCTCTGCAGCTCTGTTGTCTCAGAGTTCTCACTTCTTCTCCTTGGGCTGAATTCTCAATTTTTAATGGCTACCTGATAAGTATATACACTCTTCTTAGGGCCTGAGGGCCTCACAGACAATCATCGAAGGGGCTTAGCATTTAGTAAGTAAAGGATGTAGGCCTGCCTCTAATCGAGCCTCCCTTAACTGCCCCCAGCTGAGGCCTACTGAATGAGTGGGAAAGATCTTTAAACACCGATTGGCATCACACAAGGATATCACTACTATTATTCAATGCTGTACTAGAAATGCTAGCTATAGCAATAAGATAAGAAAAAGGAATCAAAGGAATAAAAATAGGCAATGAAGAAACAAAAAAAATCACTTTTTGCAGATGATATCATAGTATATTTAGAAAACCCTAGAGAATCAACTAAAAACTAATTGAAACAATGAACAACTTCAGCAAATTTTCAGGACACAAAATAAACCCACATAAGTCATCAGCAATTCTATATACTACCAACAAAACCTACCAAGAAGAGATAGAAAAAGAAACTCCATTTACAATAATTACAGACAATATATTTGGAAATCTACCTGCCAAGACAAATCCAGTATAAAGCCAATCAGTAAGTGAAAGATCTTTCCTGCCCATTGAATAGGCTTCAGGTGGGGCCAACAAAGGGAGGCTTGATTAGAGACAGGCCCACACCATTTCACTAACTAGATGTGAGACCCAAGGCTAGTTAGCAAGCTAGTTTGCTAGTTTACAAGAGGCGTGAAGCCCTCAGAGCCCTAAAGGGAGTTGCTAAGACCAGAGCCAATGGTATGTGAGCTGAGTTATTGTCAATCAGATGATGGCTAGGACTGTATAAAAAGAGAGCCCAGAACTGGGAGCAGAAGAACAGAACTGGGAGCAGTGGAGTGGAGAACAGCAGGACTCAGAAGCAGAGAGTCAGTATTGAAAGAGAGTGCAGAGCAAGAGTGATGAACAAGAGAGAGATCAAGGAGCTCTGAGTCAGCATTGCTGCAGGAGAGAGTGCTGAGTAGAGAGGTAGGAATCACGAGTGATCTTTTTTATAGGAATGCCCTACCAGAGAGGGGAAGTTACAAGTATGGCTTGGTTCCTTGCTATACTATTTTGTTATAATTTCTTTGTTACTATAGTGAGGTAGGCTTATTGGTTTTGGAATATTATTGCTACAATATCAAATTGGGGGCATTGGTCCTTGAATCTGATTCTCTGGAGTCTAAATAAATGTTACACTTCCTCTGCCTTCTACCTAGAGAATTCCTTACACTTCACAACTCCAAACCACTCAAGTATGTCCATGGCCCTCTCTGAGGTCATGAATTTTGTCTTACTACTATACCCAGAGATTGTATAAACACAATTACACAACACTTTTCACACAAATAAAGATGGGTCTAAATAATTGGAGAAATATTAATTGTTCATGAGTAGTCCAAGTCAATATAATAAAAACAACAATTCTACCTAAGTTAATTTACTTATTCAATGTCATACCAATCAAACTACCAAAGGATTCTTTTTTAAAATTGATTTATCTTCAGTTTTCAACATTCATTTCCATAGTTTTAAATTTTCCCTACTTCCCTCCCCTCCCCCATCCCCAAGATGGCATGCAATCTGATATAGGCTCTATATATACATGCATATTTTCACATCAGTTATGTTGTACAGGAGAATTAGAACAAATGGGAGGAACCACAAGAAACAAAAAACAAAACAAAAAAAAAGAGCAAATAGTATACTTTGATCTGCATTCAGACTCCATATTTCATTCTCTGGATGTGGATAGCATTTTCCATCATGAGTCAATGAATTATTTTGTAGAGTTAGAAAAAAATAGTAATAGAATTCTTCTGGGAGAATAAAAGGTCAAGAATATCAAGGGAATCAATGAAAAAAAATGTTAAGTAAGGCAGCCTAGCAGTTCCAGATTTCAAATATATTACCAACCGGTAACCATGAAAACAATCTGGTACTGGTTAAGAAATAGAGTGGTGGATCAGTGGAATAAATTAGGTATACAATAGGCATTAGTAAAAGACCATAGCAATCTCATGTTTGATAAACCCAAGATCCAAGCTTCGGGGGTAAGAACTCAATATTTGACAAAATCTGCTGGGAAAACTAGAAAGCAGTTTGGCAGAAACTATACATACACTAATATCTCACATCGTATACCAAGATGAGGTCAAAATGGATAAATGATTTAGACATAAAAGGTGATGTCACAAGTAGGTTAGTGAAGTACGGAAAAATGTATCTATCAGATCTATGGATAAGGAAAGAGTTTATGACCAAACAAGAGATAGAGGGGATTATGAGAAGTAAAGTAGATAATTTTGATTATTAAATTTAAAAGCTTTTACACAAAATGAATGTAACCAAAATTAGAAGGGAAAGAGGAAACTGAGAAAAAATGTTTGCTATGAGTTTTTCTGATAAAGGCCTCATTTCTCAAATATGCAGGGAACTGAGCAAAATTTATAAAAATAAGAGCCATTCCCTAATTTATAGTAGCTCTTTTGTGGTGGCAAAAAATTGGATATTGAGGAGATGACCATCATTTGGAGAATGGCTGAACAAACTGTTACATGATCGTGATGGAATAATATTGTGCTATAAGAAATAGTGAATGGGATGATTTCAGAAAAACCTGGGAAGACATATCAACTGATGCAAAATGAATTGAGCAGAACCAGGAGAAAGTGTACACAGTAACAGCAACATTGTAAGGATGATCAACTGCAAAAGTCTTAGCTACTCTGATCAAGACACTAATCCAAGATAATTCCAAAGGACCCATGATGAAAAATTCTATCCACTTCCAGAGAGAGGACTGATGAACTCTGAAAGAAGATTGAAACACATTTTTTTATTTTAAAAATTTTTATTGTTTTATTTTGTTTGTGTTTTCTTTTGCAATGTGGCTAATATAGAAATATGCTTTGCATGACCTCACATATATAATCAAAATAGAATTCCTTGCCTTCTCAAGGAGGGGAGAGAGAAGGGAGGGAGAGAGAGTTGGAATTCAAAATATTTTTAAAATAATTGTCAAAACTTTTTATTGTATAATTGGAAAATATTTAATGAAGTAAAAATATATTTTTAAAAATTGCTATTATGCTATCGCACGGTGGATAGAGCACTGGATCTTGAGTAAGGAAAACCTGAGGTCAAATCTAGTCTCAGATACTTACCAGTTGTGTGACCTCGAGCAATTCACCTAACCACTGACTGCCTCAGTTTCCTCAACTGTAAGATTGAGATAATAGCCTCCTGGGATTGTTGTGAGGATCAAATGAGATAATATTTGCAAAGTGCTTACTTAGCACAGTGCCTAGTACGCAGTAGGTGCTTAATAAATGCTTGTTTCCTTCTTTCCCCTAGATCTCAATTACTATATGCCTTGCCTAACTACTGATTTCCCAGGATTGTTTGCACAGGGAAGGTATAATCATCTAAGCTTTGATGTTCACTTACATCACATACTTAATTCCTACTAGTCCATTCTCTTAGTGCTGTTTATACCAAGTCATGCTGGCTGGTATAAAGAAGGCTCACATCCCCATTTATCCCTGGGTCATCCCAGCCAGCACCATCAGCCACAAATGTCCTCCATGCTGTTCTTGTTTTGTAAATGTTCCTGCAACATCTGTGCCATCAAATATTTTAGAGGTCAGGGGTCTAAGACCCAGGGGTGAGTACTTAGGTGGAAAATGACATCTTGTTCTTGTGTTTTATCTTTGGCCTGATAAAACACCCAGTTATAATCATTAACAATGATTGCTCCCTGCCCGCAAGTCCCTTGGCTCTGAGAAAAGACTTTTTGGCTGAACTGAGAGAGCCCAATGCAATCAGCATGCTTTGGATGTACTCAATCCACTGCACCGAGTGAGGATTCACGATTGCCCAAAGAAGTTCTGACTAGAAAGGTGATAGCACATTTTTGACCTTGAAATATGACTTCGTTGATATATAAAATTTCCAGTGAGGAAATTCCCCCTTTCAATCCATATAGGAATTGTTCTGCAATTTTCAGGCTGTGACAGTGATCAGTGGTGCTAAGAAGGGAAGTGACTTGCCCAAAGTCACTTAGCCAACTTACAGCATTCATAAAGGTATCAAAGTCTAAAACTTCACCAAGACTTTTTGGGACACCCTTTTAAAAAAAGGGATCAAATAGATTCCCAAAATAACTTTCAGAGGAATAATTCCATTATGGGTTTCCCAGATACTATAATAACCCTGCTTACATATGATTTTGTATGATGTAACTTTAAAAATTTTTTAATTTATTCTTAGTTTTCAACATTCATTTCCACAAAATTTTGAATTACAAATTTTCTCCCCATCTCTACCCTCCCCCCACCCCAAGATGACATGTATTCTGATTGCCCCTTTCCCCAGTCTGCCTTCCCTTCTGTCACCCCACTCCCCCCTTTATCCCCTTTCCCCTTACTTTCTTGTAAGGCAAGATAGATTTCTATACCCCATTGCCTGTATATCTTATTTCCCAGTTGCATGTAAAAACAATTTTTTTAACATTTGTTTTTAGAACTTTGAATTCCAAATTCTCTCTCTTCTTCCCTCATATGTATATCATGTAACTTTTGTTCATTAATTCAACATTCAACAAACATTTATGAGGCACTTGGTATAGGTAGATCTCTGTGGCAGACAAGGGACTAGCAGAGACTACAAAGCTTAGGAGCTTTATACTTATCGGTGATAAATTCTCTTCTTAATCAACTTGGCAACAAAATATTGTCCAAGTATTGAATGATGAAAGAAGAAGCAGCTTGTTGAAGGCTGGCTTGGTTTACCACATTTCCAAGGCTACGCCCAGAGGCTGCCAGCTTGGGAGGATCCTACCCGAGATATAAAGGCTTTAAACATGGGTCCAACAATGGAATGTACAGCCTCGTGATCAGATGAATTGCAGTCACATTCTGAGCCAGACCATTTACAACTCTGTTGGTGGAAAGAGTGTTTACTTCAAATAAAAATACAGATCCTTGGATTATGGTATACTTGAAGTAAATATCACAACAGAGGATTTTTACTGAACTTGTGGTACTTATTTTGCCCTTTAGCCTCATCCTACTTAATTACTAGAAGGGGAGAGAGTGATTTATAATGGAAACCCCCAAGTGGATTTTTGAATAGAACTGATGTAGATTTGATATATAGTTATATGCTGTAATTGGCTAGGTTTTGTTGTTGTTTTTAGCTATCAGAGATAGGTTCTGCAATCTATAAAAGACAACTCATCAAAACTGGGGAATCTCTGGGGAGAAGGAGCCATCACGGATTCACCCCTTAAAAATGAATATCATCAATTTCCATATTTGATCTATCAGGAAACCCTTCTTTGCCACTATGGATTATACTCTCTCGTGGCACCGGCTTTGAAAAAACGTCACACCCAAATCCTTTTATTCAGAACCATGGTCTTACCAGAAGGATGCCCTCGGCCATTATACTAACAGTCCATGTTCCTGGAGTGAGGGAAAATGGATCTGCAAAACCATTTCCTGGGACAGTGACAAAAGCTGGCTCCTTGCTAGGCAGGAAGACAACCTCTTTGCTTTGAACAGCACCTGTTGGGGGAAAACATTGTTTATTCCTGCACAATATCGAGTATCTAAGAGACATTCAATAGGTTCATCGAGGGAATGAATATGAAGATATTTTTATAACTGCCAAAGCTACCATTTCAAGCACTGGATACATATCTGAGAAAGTTATGTGGGTTAGTTAAGATGAAGCAAATCCATTTTGTTTTCTTAAAAGTCGGCTAGATGGCTTAGTGGATAGAGCACTGAGCTTAGAGTCAGAAGCCCTCAGTTCTAATCTAGCCTCAGGCACTCAACTAGCTGTATAACCCTGGGCATGTCACTTAACCTCTCTTTGCCTCAACTTTCTTAACTATAAAATGACATCGCTTTCCCGGGCTTTTTGGGAGGATCAAATGAGCTAATATCTGTAAAGTGCTTAGCACAGTGCTTGGTATATGTTAGATGCTTAATAAATGTTTCCTTCCTTCCTCCCTCCCTTCCTTCCTTCCTTCCTCCTTGCCTCCCTCTTTCCTTCCTTCCTTCCTTCCTTCCTTCCTTCCTTCCTTCCTTTTCCCTCTCTCCATCCTTCCTTCCTTCCTCCTTCCTTCCTTCTTCTCTCCCTCTCTCCTTCCTTCCTTGCTTCCTTCCTTCCTTCCTCTCTCCCTCTCTCCATCCTTCCTTCCTTGCTTCCTTCTTTCCTTCCTTCCTTCCTCTCTCCCTCTTTCCATCTCCTTCCTTCCTTCCTTCCTCCCTCCCTCCTTTCTTCCTTCCTTCCTCCCTCCCTCCCTCCCTCCCTCCCTTCCTTTCCTTCTTTCTTTCTTTTCTGCCATGTGTTGGTATATGCCTAGAAAAGCACTGGATGAGAAGACAGGAAACCTGGATTAGACATAACCTAGCTCTGTGACCTCAGATAAGCACTTTCTTTCTCTGACTCTCACTTTACTGATCTGTAAGATAAAACAGTTGGACAAGAAGATCTCAAAGGTCTTTTTAGCTCCTATAAATCTATAAGTATCAGCACAAGTCATAAAATAAACCTGTTAACAAGACTCACTCCTGGCACAGCTTGATTACAAATTTTTATTGGTCTTCCAAACTCAAATGCCCAAAGATCCTTACTTCTAAAAGCCTATTAAAAAAAATGGATTCTTTCTTTCCTTCCTCCTCTCTCTATTTCCTTCCTCCCTGTACCTGCAGCTCCCTCCTCCTACTCTAAGCAAGACAGGGCCGCCACGCTGAGGTTATGAAGGTGGAATTATGATATTGTTCTAGTTCACATTATGGTTTGGTCTAATAAAATGGTGCTATTCCTATCTCCTGCAATCAAAAAATAAATTAGAATCACTGTACTTATAATCTGTTTAAATTAGCTCTTTTTCATAGGAAAGATCAAATATTCAGTAAATAATTTCAGAGAAAGTTGGGGAAACTAAGTTGGGATGTAAGGAAATTCCTTCATTTCTCCCAAAAATTACTATTTAAGACTTAAAGTCAACCCTCTTGATCTAAACTGAGGCTATTCCAGCATAAGATAAGCTTCATTAGATCTCATTAGTTATTGATTTTTAGGGTGTAGAAAAGAGTATAATCTAGAAAAATCAATGCAAAGTATTACGCTGTCATAGAAATCATTTTTTGTCAATTTGTTTAAATAAATATTGTCCCTGCACTCAAGAAGCTTATCGTCACAAATATCATCGATGCATAAACCTAATACAGGAGGAGAAACAGTCAATAAGAAGAAGAATAAAAGAAATGATAAATAAGTGAAAACCGTGTGCAAAAAACAGGTACAAACAATGGAGAAGTGCTAGTATGAACCTAGGAGAACAATGAACTAGAAAACAGGAGGATGGAAGTCATGAGCATTTCCTATTTAAACAGGGGAGGGATAGGAACTCTGCTGCTTCTTTCCCGGGTAGCCTTCATAGAAAATACACTACCAAAGCACCAAGAAAAGAAAAGCAGAATAAGAGAGTGTGGCAAATAGAAAGCACAGTGGAGAAAAATGTGTTACTAAGTCTCTACACTATATTAAATTTTAAAAAATATTTAAGAATACAAATCAGGTTGAAGTCTGAGTAAGATTTTTTTTAAAAAAAAACATCATTTTTACATGTTATTTGTTTAAGAATTTACTATGGTCTTCCTTTTAAAAGGACATGAGTTGACCCATTATGTCACTCTCAAAACACCCTAAACCAAATTTGTCAATTGCTTTGTACTTGTGATTTTTTCCCCTGTGAGCCAGTAGAAACATTTTCTATCCTTTCCTAAATATGGCTCACCTGTGCAATATTTATTAAGTAAAATATTATTTTTGGAACCTAATACAAGTTTCAACTAAACCCAAATTGTTAAGCTTGAGGCTAACTACACAATAATTTTATCACTCAACCTAGCCTCCTGTAGGCCTGGCACAATCTGAAAGAAAATAACCAAGGGAATGGGTCCATTCTTGTCATTCCCACCCACCCCCAACCCAGGCTCCCTTCAATTCAGAAGGAATCCTGTAGGTCTTTTGAGCAAAACCAGAGCTCTCCCTAAGGCTTTCTTGAAGCTACTGGGAAATTCCCTGGTGGGAAAGAGTACAAACACCCAAACATTATCCCTTATGCTAACCTTACCCAAATTCCCTATTTTTCCTCTTTCTTTCTCTTCTCTCTCCCCCACCCTCACCCCCACCCCCCATCCCAACACCTGGATTCCTGGCCCCAAAGCCAGAGGTGGAATATAAAGATAGCTATGTGCCCTGCTTGTAATCTAATAGTATTAAATTTTGTCGATTTCTAGAAAATGAATCATAAATAATTAATAATTATGAATGTTGAATATAAATATGAGCAAGCTTTTTAAAGAAAGGCAAATTAGCAAAGGAAAGGACATTTGGAGAACTGATTTTAAGGCAATGGATGTAAAAATATTTTAAAATGCATCCAAATTAGGAAAATGTGAGGAAGCATTCCTCTGACTGACCAATCAGTAAGTATTTATTAAGTGGTTACCACATATCAGACATTGTGCAGGTGACGAGAATACAAAGTCAAAATATGAAACAACCCTGCCCTCAAGGTGCTTATGCTTTAACCAGAGGAGATACCATACACATATATAGGCCTATACAAAATAGATATAAGATGATTTGGGTGGGGAGGGGGAACACTAGCTATTGGGAAAGGCTTACATGTACCTACCTGCTTTAGACCGAGACCGATAAATAGTCATGTGACCAAACACCGTTTCAGTTCCAGGGTTAACATATCTCAGAATGGTACGAAATAAGTATTGGTTTGATTTCTCCACATTCAATCTTATCATCACTTCATTCTGTAAAATGGAAATTAATAAACAGACAACCACATTCATAACGTATGGACTAGACAATGGGTTAGGAGCCCCATCAGCCAAATACTAATTTTGTATTATGAGTTACACGCACACTGAACATGGACACCCTCAATAATCAAGCAAGTTGGCAGCTTAACGGACAGCAATACTCAAGTGTAGAAGGAAAAGACGGAGGGATGACCAGCCTAACAAGAGATTAAAGTCACTTACAATTAGAGTCAGAGCCAGCAACTGGGATCCTCCCTTTTGATCTTTTTGTAACCAGGCTGACATAGCAGACCACTAGATGACCTAGCTTAAAGGGAGCCACGGTGACAAGGACAACCACCTCTGGCTGGGAAAGAGAAAAAGAAGGAGAAGAAAAAGAGGAAGGTGTATTACTACGATCCCTGCAGGGAGATAGTGTGGAGGTGGAGTACGGATGAACGTGGAGGATGGCTGAATCCCTTAGTAGTCAAAATCCAAATGTCTTCAGGATTCAAAATCGACCTCTGCGTGATTGGGTGTTGGTGATCCCTCTACCAACACAGACCGAAACTCCTTCAGACTTTAGTGGCCAAAAAAAAATAATTTATCACGTAGAGGCCAACATTCTGGTAATGAACATCTCTGAGAGACTGGTGCTTGGACAGCAGACTCAGTCTGTCAATGGGCATATTCTATCACTTTCCAGAGTAGCAGAATCTTGCAGAGGCTTTTGGCATAGCTTTTAAGAACCTAGAGTCACCCCTTCCTGATGATGAGGTATTTGAGTAGGACTTTCATTCATTTAATTGTGAAAAGAGAATTATCTTTCTGTTCCATCAAAGGTACCTATGGATACTGACCACACCCGATGGGAAATGAAATATATTTGTTTTGGTGCTGCAGGTGCTCAGACAATGGACCCTTTAAGCTCAAGAGAACCCTGCAAAGCTTTTTAATCCTCAAGGAATAGCCTATACAAGCTATAGAACTTGAACCAAAACTCCAGGTCCCGACATGTCACAGGAACGATGCACCAACGCTGAAGGATACATGTGGCCCCTGGGACAATGAGAATAATTATTTCAGGTGACTTGGAGAATAAAGGATGTCTTTGAATAAGATCATTGATACTGAATGGAAAAGCAACACAAACACATGTGCGTGTTTTGTTGTTGTTGTTAAATCATTTCAGTCACGTCTGAATCTCCGTAACCTCATTTGGAGTTTTCTTGGCAAAGACACTAGAGTGGTTTGCCACTAAGGGAGCACTGGAACAATAGAAGGGACCCAGTGAGGGAGGCAGAAGAGCTCTAAGAAAAATAGCATATTTCATAATTTTCCTCCCATCCAGGAATTATATAGCAGTTTAAGTTTTTCATAATGCTTTACGAATATTGTCTCCACCCTACAAAGTGGGTACTATTATTTATCTCCATTTTCATAGATGACAAAACTGAGGCAGATCAGTGAACTACCAATCATAGAACGCCACAGTCTCAGAAAAAGAGGGAGGAGGGAAAGGAAATAAGCATTTATATAGTACCTATTGTATACCAGACACTGTGCCAAGCACTTTATAAATATTATCTGTAAATAATGAATTTTTAAAATTTATATTTAAGTTTGTAAAATTAAAACCTAATTGTAAAATGTGTAAATACAAATGTCATTTAATTCTCATGACAACTCTGCAAGGCAGGTGCTGTAATTAACCCCATTTTATAGTGGGATTTTTTTGGAGGGAGGAAGGCAGGACATTTGGGGTTAAGTGACTTGCCCAAGGTCACACAGCTAGTAAATGTGTCAAGTGTCTGAGGCCAGATTTGAACTCAGGTCCCCCTCACTCCAGGGCCCGTGCTCTACTCACTGTGCCACCTAGCTGCCCCCTCCCCATTTTATAGTTAAGAAAACTAAGGCAAACAGAGCTTATGTGATTTGCCCAGGGTCACACAAGCTCGTAGGTGTCTGAAGCTGTATTTGAACTCAGGTCTTCCTGATTGCAGGCCCATCACTCTATCTAGCTGAGTAAAGTGGGTAGGGGAGGGGAGAAGGATTTTTCTAAGAGGGATCCAAGACGCAGTGGACAGATGAACATTGAGGTAAAGTAGGCTGCAGCATATTAGCAACAATGACTTGCCCACAAAAATTGAGGTAAAAAAATGCCAAGGATGTGTGTGACCAGGCAGAGAGATGGGACAGTCAAGTTGTGATGGCACATAGTTGTTGTAGAGTCCTTTTTAAGTTGTGTCTGACTCCTCATGACCCCATTTGGGGGTTTCTTGGCAAAGATACTGGAATGGTTTGCCATTTCCTTCTCCAGCTCACTTCATAGATGAGGAAACTGAGGCAAACAGGATTAAGTGACTTGTCCAGGGTCATACAACTAGTAAGTGTCTGAGGCCAGATTGGAACTGAGGTCTTCCTGACTCTAGGCCTGTTGCTCTATTCACTGCGCCACCTAGCTCTTCCATACCAATGATGACAGTAGCCAAATCAACGAGACGGTGAATCTTTCAAAGGAACGAGATATCTGTAGCATTTATGCGAGTACCATTAGAGAGCTGAATTCCTCAAAGATACCTTGATAAGTTTTTGTTGTTTTTTAGGGGGCAGCATGGTAGATAGGGTAGATAGGGTTCTGGACCTGGAGTTAGGAAGCCCTGAGTTCAAATTTGGTTTCAAGTATTTACTAGCTATGGGACCCTGAGCGAGTGCCTGAACGTTTGTCTGGCTCAGTTTCTTGTAAAATGAGGACAATTACAGCACCTACTTTCTAGGACTGTTAGAAATGGGATAACATTTGTAAAAGTGCTTTTCAGACCTTAAAGAGCATCATAAATGCTAGCTTTGTTGATGAAAGTGCGTTAGACTAAAGTTGTTGGTCTCATGTAAGTGAGAAACCTTATCAGTCTTTCTTTAACTATGAATTCCCAGGGTCCTGCACTGAAATCTTTTTGCATCATTCTTATAGAGGGTCTAAGTAAAGGTGGGGCCTTTTGACTGAGTCCAAGTTTTACAGAACAAATCCTTTTATTAAGGAGATTTATTCTGTGAAGTTTGGATTCAGCCAAAGGGCCACACTTGAAGACCTAGAGGGCCACATGTGGCCTGGAGGCCGCAGGTTCCCCACCCCTGCACCAGTTTCTAAAAAGAAGAGGTCTCATTAGGCTCTCAAAAATTAAGGTAATGATCAGACTAAGAGGAGCCCCTTGGTTAATTTAATTAATTGAGTTCCCTTTTTGACTAGGTGACTTCCTTGGAGGAAGTACTTAAATTGGGATTGAAAGGTTTCAGGATCAAGATTCTCCAGGGTGGAGTGTTTTAAAAGGAAGTTACTATTTTTCTGTTTGATGAATCAAACACCATTACCTAAATTTAGCACTCCTGCTTTACTTCAATTACGGAATTGTGTTTTTGAACCATGTAGATTGTAACCAGAAAAACGCTTGGGCGGAGAAATTTTCAAAGACAGGATTAGTTTCTGTCCCTTTAGATTTTCATTCTCTGTCTCTGTCTCCTTCTCTCTCTATCTCTGTCTGTCATTCTGTCTCTGTCTCTCTCTCCTCTCTCTGTCTCTCCTCTCTCTGTCTTTCTGTCTCTCTCTGTCTCTGTCTCTCTGTCTCTGTCTCTCCCTCTCTGTCTCTCTGTCTCTGTCTCTGTCTCTCTGTCTCTCTGTCTCTCTCTCTCTCTCTCTCTCTCTCTCTCTCTCTCTCTTTCTCTCTTTCTCTCCCTCTCTGTCTCTCCCTCTCTCTCTTTCTCTCTTTCTCTCCCTCTCTGTCTCTCCCTCTCTGTGTCTCTCCCCAGAGATGCAGCTAGGACACAGAATATTTTAAATTTTAATTTTTTCTTCCACACTGTGTGTCTCATTAAGGAGTTGCAGTAGTATTCTTGGGCTTGATGGAATCGATACAATGTCATCCACAAACAGGAAGCACCTGGAGAGCCTTAATATCTCTTGGGGATCCTTTTCTATTGATTCCATACAGGCACAGTTTCTTGCCTTGCTTGATGTTGGCACACAGAGAATCATTGAATAAGGTTATCTCTGTGATTTCCCACCAGGCTGCACGCCTCTTGGCATTCTCCATCAATCCCCCTAAACTGGGTATCCTCTCTGCCCCTCTTTTCAGCTTCCTTTTATGTGTTGTCTTCCTGATTAGACTATAAGCTTCTTGAGGGCAAACACTGTCTTTCTTTTTGCTCGTATTTGAATTCCCAGTGCCATTAAACATGTATGCTGTATTCCCAGTAGCATTTAAGTGCTTGTTGACTGAATGACAGTATTTATCAACGAATCTTGAGTGAGTTTAACATATGAATAGGAGATACCATGTTAGAGGTAACCCATGAAAGTCAGCTTAGAAAATGCTAAAAACAAATAAGAAACAAATGTTCTCTTGCTTTTACCCATATAAAATGAAGAGTGAGATGGTAAATGCAAACTATGGAGAAAATTTCAGAAAAAGAAAGTGAAGAAGAAATCTGACGATAGTGCTAATTATGTAGGAAGTGGTCAGTAAAACTGGTGGAGAACTCAAACAAAAAAATGGGGTCAGAGTTAGAAAGAAAATGATGGAGAAGGATAGTACAAGGTGAGGTATTGGGAGGAACTTCATTTTGGCGGTAGCAGCTAAAAATCAGGAAACGAATGTCTGAGTCAGTGATTTCTAGCAGTGCTTTGATGGCTCATGTGAAATGGCAAACAGATCATGGGAATCACTGAGACCACCAAAAGCATAAGCATCATCAACATTCTCAATGTGATTTTATTTTAATGGAGAAGAAAATCATTTCAAAAACATAAATAGGAAAATGAAATCATTTAAGAATCATAGCTTGTTGAAGTTAGAAAAAATGAGAATTATGTTTTTTTAAATTAAAAAGCATCTCCCACTTGAGTTCAGCAAGAGCAACACAGACACACACACACACACAACCATCATAACACCAAAATAATGTCATTCTTTCCTTATCATTATGAAGAGACTGGATTAGAAAAAGAGAAAATGGGATTATCCAGCCAGCCAACTAGCCTTCAGGTAGACATAAGGTCAATTATTCAACATTTTTCAATGACAACATTCTCTGCCCCCCAAACTGGGTATACAATGATGATATAAGTATCCAGAGTGATAAATCTTTTTATATCTAGTTGGAATCAAATAGGAAACACAATTTAAATAAGAAATAGAGAAGAGAAATCAAGAACCCAGAGACTTTCCTTCTAGCACAGCATTTTCTGATTTTCTTAGCTATTGTGTATTATAAATATAAAGTTTTGAGAATGAAAAAAATGGAAGAATGGAAGAGAAATGAGATCAGAATTGAAGAGAATGAAATATTATTCCAGATAATGTAACTTTATCCCTAATACTCCACAGTAACTTGCAATTTCTATTCCCCAGAAATCTTCAACAAAATAGGCAAGTCTTAAAAAACATTTCTGAAGAAGGAGCAAACATAATCTTCAATATTTAAGTAGGGTGCTCATAAATACGGAATGATCAGTAAATTGGTATTTCTGCCAGTTGACCTTTTTTCCTATTTCTCTTGGCTACAGTTACTTGATTCATTCCAGGGATGGTATTTTGTTTAGTTTTTTTTTCGGTCTCTTGCCTATCAAAAGACCCTCCAAAGAGAGTCACCCTTTCTTTAACCCCTCCTCTTCTGACTTTACTGGTGACCAATAAAGCCCAAATGCATTATGACATCATCACATACATAATTATTTGTCAATTAATACACAATTTAAACATTCTCTTTGGTGTGTCCTGCTCTTTTGAACTGGAAGATGGAATAATGCCTATGGCAGGGCAGTATTAGTGCTGTGGGTGGGGAATTAAGAGGCTAACTAATAATACAGTCATAGTTATTAATAAGAGATATTTCCAGGACACCTGAAGGTTTGCAAAGCATTCTATATGCACTATCTCATCTCATCTTCATTGTCACTGGTGATGGTGGCTCTTTCATTGAGCTGTCTGTTGTTAGTGGGCATACCTGTACGGGGGTCATCTGCGCATAGCCCCGCCAACTGAAATCAGGGAACTCTGAAGGACTGAAGCCAAATCGAACCTCTCTTCCATTAGGTGTCATGCCATCTTCAATTTCAAACTTCATGTGATGTAAATCAGGGAAATAATAATTGTCTTCCGGCCTTTGAAAAATTAAAAATAAACATGGATGCAGCTAATTAGGCTAATTAGGAAAGATTAGGATCCTGTTCCTCCTCAGTTACAGTACAAGCTGTCATATTCCCACTCACTGTCCTTTTATCCCAATGGCTACTGCTAAGAAACCTTGCA
Organism: Phalanger gymnotis; assembly: GCA_028646595.1. Taxonomy (NCBI): domain Eukaryota; kingdom Metazoa; phylum Chordata; class Mammalia; order Diprotodontia; family Phalangeridae; genus Phalanger; species Phalanger gymnotis. Next base: position 208,464,572 of record CM053622.1, on the reverse strand, counting down.
TGCAATTATGTACAGTCTCATCAAAGGGAGCAAGAGAAATAGTTTTCTTTCTTTTTTTCTTCTTTATATAAGATTGCTTTCTTTTTATGTAAGCATATAAATATAACCTTTTGGGTATCGTGCCCCAAGCTTCTGACGTACCTAGAATAGATTATACTCCCCTCTGTACATCAGTAGGTGGCTTCCAGGGCTGCTGGAGCCCTCCAAATGTGTCACTTGATGGCCAACCCTCTGATACTGAGCCTCTCTAACCTTAGCTAGCCTGGTCCTAGAACCACCACCACCAACAACAGCTCTGTCCAGTTGGCTAGGACCTGCTAGAGATTGAATTCCACTAGCATACCCCCCAAAGACCATGGTCACCTCTATGTTATGATGTGGCTGGCGTCAGAATTAGTCTTTAGTGGAAGCCTGAGGAACTGCAATAGGTAAATTATTTTTGCATGGGCTAAAGGCATATCTTTCCTTTAATATATGCTAAAGATTGTCAATAACTAAGTAATTTGAAATTATGTTATTTTCCATCAAAGATATGATCTATCAGATTAATAAATTAGATAACAACTGTTTTCTTGCCATTCTCCTTCCTGAAATTTACACTGAAAATGTTTTTATCCAGATTCTTTGTTGCTTTGATTATATGTCATTTTGTCATATGATTAAATGGACTTGTGTCAAATGTAGTTTCAGAGGTGAGTAAAATGAGCATATTTTAAAATACTATGTTATATAATACTATTTAAAACAAAATTAAAATTTAATACAGTGAAATTGACATAGACTGAAAAAATGTGTATGCAAAATTTGTGTGCTTTTATTCTAAGGGTTGCTTTGCTATGCTATGTATTTCCCCAAGGTTTAAGTGGTAAATGAAGTAATCTTTCTGTAGCAAGGTGTGTGTGTGTGTGTGTGTGTGTTTTCTTAAGCTTAGTGGAATTATTCTTGCTCACATAACATTAATGCATTAAATTGACCAGCAGGGATTTCCAATTAGAAATACCTATTAAGAAACCTGGCAGGGTTTTCTTTTCTTTTTGTTCTTTTTTTTTCTTTCAAAATTAGAGTATTTCCCTGAAGAGCTGACTTCACAGTCTGGGACTTATTACAATGTGGTGGTATTCCATGCCAGTAGTAGTTAATTTGCCCTTTTGACAGACCTAAACGAATTTTTTAATAGTAACACTGATAGGTAACCAAGGTTGGTAGCGCATGCATTTGAAATTTTTGTAACTTCCACGGGGATTTTAAAGAAAATATGCAACTTATTGAATAGTCTGCATATTGTGGAATTTCAGAACATGAAGAGTAATGATAACTGGTAACATTTCTATAGCACTTCAGGTTTGCAAAGAGGTTTGCAAATATTAGCCCATTTTATCCTGACAACAGCCCCAGGAGAGAGGTACCACTATTATTTCCATTTTATAAATGAGAAGCCTGAGGCCAGCAGAGTAACTTGCACAGTTACTAAATGCCTGAAGCCAGATTTGAACTCAGGTCTTCAGAGACCATCTTTTGCCTCTTTTTGTATCCTGAGCGCTTAGCACAGTGCCGGGCACATTTTGTTGTTCAGTCGTTCAGTTGTGTTTGACTCTTCATGACACTGTGGACCATGCTATGGTCTATGGATTTTCTTGGCAAAGATAGTTGTTTGCCATTTCCTTCTGCAGTGGATTAAGGCAAACAGAGGTTAAGTGACTTGCCCAGGGTCACACTGATAATAAGTGTGTGAGACCGAATTTGAACTCAGGTCTTCCTAACTCCCGGCCTGTTGCTCTATCCACTGGGTCATGTAGTTGCCCCACCTGACACATAGTAGGCACTTAATGAATCTTTATTGACTGGACAGACTGACTAACTTTATAGGGACTTTAAAGAAGATAAGCAACAGAATAATTTGGAGATGGCCCAAGGATGCAATGGGAGACCCTGGCCCTTTTAGGCTAAGGCCTTTTCAGGTGCTCACTCAAGAGTGAGGTAATGCTTATTCAGTGAATAGGCCCCTTTAAGAAGTGAGTCAAGGGATGGCCCCTTTAATTAGAAAAAAAAAAGATTAAAAAAAGAATCAAGCTGGGAGGGGAAGACCCTCAAGGTTTCTGTTTCAAAGAGAAATTAAAGCTGTAAAGGATCATATAGTCCAGGCTCCTCTTTTTACAGATGAGGAAACTGGGGACCAGACAGGTAGAACCACTTGCCTGAGTCACACAAGCAGGTAGATAATTGGCTGGGCTGAAGCTCAGACAAGGGGGCTCTTGGTCCCTCCTCCACAGCTCTTCACATTAGACCACTCTGCAAAGCCCCTGAGCAAGGCTACTTTTTCACAGGCTGTTGAAGCAGTGAGTGGCCTGTGAGGCATCAAAGTGTGCAAGGTCAGCCCTGTGGCACCTCTGAACCCAATTTATCTCCACTTCTAAATCTTCTTAGGGTAAAATTATGAGGCCAATATTTTAGGGGCAGAAGAAGGTGAGAGGTGAGAGAACTTGAGTTCAAATCTCAGCTCTGAATGCATACTGTGAGACCAAGAGCAAGTCACTGAAACACTCTAGGCCTTAGTTTCCTCGTGAGTAAAATGAAGAGATTAGACGAGATCGCCACTGAGGTTTCCTCCTGCTCTAAATCGATGTTCCTATGATTATTTGGTCATTTCTAATCTCTGACGACTTGCTAGTGAAGTTGGTCTGGGCTAATTGAGAGGAAATGTGTTTGAGGAGCAGACGCTCTCAAAGTTTCTAAGCCTGTCTTCAAACATCAATTTAAATGTATCCTCATATAAACTCAGAGCAACTTCTCACTTTACCTCAATTCTAGACCATGGGCTCAAATCTCAGCCCTAACCAATTTAGATCTTGGTTTCCTCGTTTAAAAAAATTAATTTAGATTATTTATCATCTAAATTATTTTTAATGTCTTCCTAGCTGCTATGATACTGTAAACATTAAAAGAAATCATAAAATTAGCTTTAGAGTAAGACTCACTGTTGGCACAACTGGCCCATGATATGTTCCCTACATTGGCAGGCTCCGGAAAGGTCATTGCACATAAGGTTGACAGATCCCCCAATGTCACACCGGCACCCTGAAAATTAAGAAATAACATTCATTTTGGTACATGTTTTCAAAAGGTGCCTGGTCACTCATTATGTCATTCTTAAACATAGATGTTCATGGCTCCTTTCTTTATCCATCTAATAAGAAGTAGAAACAAAATTAATGATGGTGTTAGTGATGACCAGATGTTCCACAAAGTAAGACACACCTGCTTTCTTCCCAAATACTGGCTATTCACCTGGCATTTTAAATAATATAGACAGTCTGATTTTGTATCAAGAGTTCAGTGCAAAGTTGGTAGTTTGGACTTGACATAATGTTTCCCATACAAATGATATTGTATAAGCAATGTGGGAAACAAACTTGGAATCAGGAAAATCTGGGTTCAAAGTCCCTCCCCTGAGACACACCGGCCAATACAACCCTGGGCAAATCCCCTCACGTCTCTGAGCTTAAGTTAGATTAGTTAGAATTTAAAGATTCTCTGAAAGTCCAGAGATCTCTCAACATGCTGAGACAATAGAAGGGGCTGACCTGCACCAGCAGACTGAGTTTCTTCATCTAGGAGTTCCGTATACCAATGAAGTCACAGGGCCAATTCCTCTTTTCCAACCACCTCATAGGGTTGTTGGAATGAAAGTACTTTGGGAACCATAAGGTTCTATACAAATGCATGAGGTATTATTATTATTAAATGGAGGCTCAATTCTCAGGCCATATCACAAAAGCCTATTTAACTCTTAATGTATCTAGAAAGCAGAGCTATGTGATGAATGAAAAACCTTGAGACAGAGTTTTGGGTAATTAATAATCAATTTGTTAATTCAGTCAGCTAGTAATAATTGATGGTCATTGGTTTCTCCATATCTTTGTCTTTGGACAGCCTGAAATCTTTAAATAATCTTTGAAAGGGCTCTTGACAAATGAAAACCAACACTGATTGGTGGACCATTTAATGAAGAGGTGGTCTAGAAGTCTTGAGTTCTTCTTCCTGATGAGAATGTCCCGGATCATAAGACTCAGCTGCCTCTAGCAATATGGACAGAGGAATCTATCTTCATCCAGACCACTCTGGTTGATTTTCTCCTTCATGTACTGGGTCACCCTAAATTCAGAGGGGTATGAGGACAGGACCTCTTTTCCTCAGGGGTAAGAACTAGTCCAGACTGGATTCTGTTTACACTCTAAACAGAAGTAAAGTCTCCTAGGTGGGGGGGGGACTGGGGTCCTGCCCATGATGGAGAAGCATGTATCCCAAGGGTTAGGGCATCTCCTCAATTAGTCATGTCCCTCACAGACTGACTTTTTTTACAGACACTGGACTTTAAATGAGGAAATAAAGAGGAAAAGCCTGGATCCCAAATTAATAATTGGTTATTAACATAATAGTAAAATGATAATTTGTCTCGGCTAATTACAGGTAGCTATTATTTCTAAATGTTGTTTTGGAAAATGCATTCTGACTTCCTACTAAATATTCCAGGAATACAGGCAGTGTGTGCTCTGCAACTCTCAGACAGTAGAGAGAAGAGAGACAGTAATGGGATGTAGGAGGATACACATACAGGAGAGAGAGCTCTGGATTTAAAGTCGGGGGTTCTAGATCTCTCTCTGCTACCTAGACCTTGATTGAATTAGTCATTTAACTTGTCATGGCCTTAGCTTCCTGGTCCGAAGAATGAAAGGGTTATATCAGATCATCTGCAAGACCACATGCTCTACAAGAGAAACCCTCTCTTCATCTGGAGGAAGAATGTGGGGAGAGGGGAGGGCTCCGACAAGGATAGGAATTCCTGCTCTGTTGTTTGGTGTTTAGGCAGTATGTGAAGGTGGAGGGGGAAGATGAGAAGAAGGGGTTTTATTTAGATTTATAGTCATGGTCACCTACAACATGTTAATTCTCTACATCTGCAGAACGGGAGGTGCCTTTCTAGGTCAAATACATTCTATATTTCATAATTATTTAGAACCTAGAGATTATCTGAAAGCCCAGATACTAAATCAGGGGAGAAAAAAGGTAGGGGACATGAGGGGGAAATTGAGGAAGGAGTCCATAGGGCCCTGTTGTATATAGAAGGTGTTTGTAAATTGCATCTTTATAAGTTGGCAACTTGACATTACCTGGCATTTTATTTAGTAATTTAAAAAATCTTGAAGTACCTTACTCTAAATGTTATGGCACTATGTTACCATCAACAAGAAGAAGGTGCATTTATTAAGTGATTATTAGAGCATCTAGATGGCACAGTGGATAGCTGGGCCTGGAGTGAGGAAGACTCATCTTCCTGAGTTCAAATCTAGCCTCAGACACTTACTAGCTGTGTGACCCTCGGCAAGTCACTTAAGCCTGTTTACCTCAGTTTCCTCATCTGTAAAATGAGTTGGAGAAGGAAATGGCAGACACTCCAGTATCTCTGCCAAGAAAATCCCAATGGGGTCAAAAGAGTTGGACATGACTGAAAAAATGACTGAACAACAACTATATGCCAAGCACTGTATTTAATAATTCTAATTTTATGTTACTCAGTTTTTCAAACTATTCTCTTTTCCTCACAAATTTAATTTATTATAGTTCCTGGCTCTTTTCATCCTAATGTGTACTTTTATGTTGCCCATTTCTGTTTAGGCTGTCCTTTAATATGATCACACAGCCATTAAGTCATGTTGGCCAATATTTATGGAACATCCATCATGACCATGGCACCATGCTAGTCACTCCTATAGAATGTCTCACTTAGCACTCTCGTTGCAGCAGGCCACAGACAAAGCATGAGCAAGGAATGAAAGCTACTGTTTTAAAAATCCTATGAGAGAGAGACAGAGACAGTGAGTGAGAGACAGAGAGAGAAAGATAGAGACGGAGAGAAAAACAGAGACACAAAGAACACAAGAGACACATAGAAAGAGACAGAGACAGAGAAACATAGAAAGAGAGAGACACAGAGAGAGACAGAGACAGAAAGACGAGAGGCAGAGAGAGAGAGACAGAGACAGAGACAGACAGAGAGACAGAAACAGAGAGACAGAGAGAGACAGAGACAGAGAGAGAGGCAGAGACAGAAAAGGGCAGGACTAAAGGACAGACCTCCACAGCTTATCATGCAAGCTCAAAACAAGTCAACAAGGTGACCCTGCAGCCTTTTTGGCTAACATCGCTCTTTGTCGTTGTTCAGTCATCAGTCACGTCTGGCTCTCCATGGCCGTGGCACGTCGGGCCCTTGTATCCTCCACTATCTGCCAGAGTCCGGCCAGGCTCACACTCGTTACTTCCATGACACCATCTGTCCGTCTCATCCTCCGCTGGCCCCTTTCCTTTTGCCTTCCATCTCTCCCAACATCGAGGTCTTTTCCAATGACTCCCATCTCCTCATCATGTGGCCAAAGTGTTCAAACTCCAGCTTCGGCATTTGACCTTGCAGTGAGTTAGTTTCTTTGAGTATTCAGGCTGCATTGAAGAGAGCCATAGAGTCCTTGGCGAAGGAGGCAATGGTCCTGGTGTAACCTTTCCTGCGGCTGTGCGTTCATTTCTTTTGCCGCATTTTATGATGATAATGGTAATAACGGTATTAATTATAACAGCATTTATACAGCACTTTAAGGCTTGCAAAGCGCTTTACAGCTCATATCACTTCATCCCCATGACAACCCCGAGAGGCGAGTGCTATCATCATCCCCGTTTTGTAGACGACAAAACTGAGACAGAATGAGGTTTTGATTTGCCTGAGGTTACATAGCTCACAAAGCATCTGAGGTAAGATTTGAACTCAGGTCTTCCTGACTTCAGGTCAGAACTCTATCTACCGTGCCACTTCCTCGCCCCTTTTTAGAGAGAACATTGACAAACTGGAGAGAATCCAGAGAAGGGTGCCCAGGATGGCAAGGGCCTCAAAACCATGCCAAACCAGAATCAGCTGGGTATTTTTAGCCAAGAGAAAATAAGACTTTGGGGGGGGGGTATAATAACACTTTAGGCCTGGTTCTCTGGTGTCTGAAAAAATGGTTTACTTCTTCTACCCTCTATATGGAGGGTCTCCTCTATTTTGTGATATAGAACCGCACAGGCATATTGACAATTATTGTCTATATTGTAATTATCACCTTGCTGGTTCAGGGAGGGGGGAGGTGGCGTGCGTGCTCTGATTCCTGCCTTCGCATATATGAAAGGCTGTCATATGGAAGAGGGCTAAGACTCATTCGGCCTGGCCCCAGTGCACAGAACCAGGAGCCCTGAGTGTAATTGCAGCCGCGTAGTTTTAAGCTTGACGAGAGGAAAAATATTCCCAGTGATCAGTTACCCAAGTGCGATGGGCTGCCTTGGAGGTCATAATAATAATTACTAACAACTCTAATTTATTTTAGGCATGCGAAATGCTTTACATACATGACCTCATGGGATCCTTACAACGACCCTGCAAGACAGACCCAATTATATATGTAGTGAGTTCCCCATCACTAGAGATCTTCAAGAGAAGGCTGGATGGCCACTTGTCAGGTAGAGATGATTCCCATTCAGGCTCAGGTGAGACAAGATGCCCTTTGAGGCCTCTGACTCTGAAAGTCTATGATTCTTTGACATTGTAACCTGAACAAAGCTGACATTAGTCGAATTGGGTCTCTCAGAGGCATCTTGTTCCAATTCTGACGTCATTTGGGTGTTCATCAGAGGCCATCGGAGGCTGCATAACCCTAAACTAACAGCACGGTGCAACAGAGTGGAAGTGGTTCTCCTCCTTAGCCTCTGCCTTATTCCTGTTGATAAAAGACCTTAAAGGCAGTTTACATTATTTCCTTTAAGATGGCATTTGAGGGCCCTGCTCTAGTTTTTATAGTTTGTGGCCTATGTCTGAGGCCCACCAGGAAATAAAGTGCATGCTCACATATGATGTATTGTGATTTACTCTTTACTATTTACACGTTTATGGCATAATAATAAAAATAATGACAGCAATGATGATGATAGATGTTTCTCAGTCATGGCAGACTCTTTGTGACAAAGATACTGGAGTGGTTTGCTATTTTATTCTCCAGCCTGTTTTGCAGATGAGGAAACTGAGGCAAATAGGGTTAAGTGACTTGCCCAGGGTCACACAGCTAGGAAGTATCTGAGGCCAGATTTGAGCTCAGGAAGATGCGTCTTCCTGTCTCCAGGTCCAGAGCTCCATCCACCGTGCCACTTAGCTGTTCACAATAATAATGTGCAGCATGGCACAACAAATAGAGAACTGACTGCAAAGCCCTAGGGTCAAGTCTTTTTATGGTCATAGAAAACACTAGGAGGTAGTGTTACTTTAATCCTTATTTATGGTTGGGGAAACCATGAGGCAGAAAGCAGTTAATTGACTTGCCCAGGGTCCCACAGCTAGTAAGTGTCTGAGACCATTTTTGAACTCAAGTCTTCCTGACTCCAGGCCCAGAGTTCTAGCCATGGCACCACCTAGCTGCCCCCAACAAGCATTTAGTAAGTACCCTCTATTTATGCATAAGGCACTGTGTGCTGGTTGCTAGGGACACAAAGCTGAAAAACAACACAGTGCCCAAAGGGAAGTATTTTGGACTGCCCCGATACACACAGACTCTTACTACCTCTGTATAGCTCCCACCAGAACAGAATTTACCTTGACACCCAAAGTAACTGCTGTCTTCCAGAGCAAAATAGCCATCTTCACACATATTACAGGAACTACCACAGACATGAGGCTTACAGTAACATTCACCCTTTCTCTGTAATCAGAGGATAAAGATTTAAACTTAATTTAAAATGGAAAATATTTTAACTCAAGCAAGAATGGATTTTTAAAAAATATTTTTACCAAAGATTTCATTGTAAAACTCCAACAATGCATGAAGAATCTTAAAATACATACACATTCACCATATAGTATACAACCAGGGGTGTGTTGGAGCCGGCTAGAGCTGGTTCTCAAAAGCTGATTGTTAAATTTTCGGTCTGAGCATTTACATCTCAGAACTCTGGGCTTGATTAATTTACTGCTTTGCTGATTTTTAGACTTTAGAAAGTGACTGAGAATGTGTTAATAATGCAAATTAAATCCCAACTTAAAAGTGTGTTTTTTTTTCCTTCTTCAGAAATCTAGCTGTGAAACATCTATCAGCACACCCCCGCATATAACCGTTGGGTTATCAGTTATTTCATTAAGGAATTCCATATTTGGTTTCTGTAATAGCTGGCTCCTATGTCAGACAGCATTCTTCATATTACCTGATCACATTCTCCAACTCCACTTAACGTTCCAGTCACGTCACACTGGCATGCTGTGGAGACAGACAATACAAAGTGATCACTTCTACAAATAAAGGCCTTTGGACCAAGGCTTACACAAAGACATTTCCCATGGCTCCAAGGATGTGGAATGTCTGCAGGCTGACATTTACATGAAGTTTTTGGTGGAAATATGGCCACGTACCTCTGGCACTTTAAAAACTTCCTTGTGACAGATGAGTACCAACTGAATCTTGTTAGTAGTAGACAGCTTGGCAGAATTTTAAATGAAGCTTAGGCTAAAGTTCATAGGGTCATGACTTTAGTTCTGAAAGGACCTCAGAGGCTATCTAGTCTACCCCCCCCTCCTTTTACAGATTAGGAAACTGAGGCCCAGAGAGAATAAATGATCTGTCCCTCGTTACACTGGTAGTAATTGTCAGTGGTAGATTTGAACCCAGGTCCTCCGACTCCAAAGCAAGTAAGGACTCTTGCCACAGTCTTGGAATGAATAGGTGACACTTTGTTCTGTTTAGTATCTTCCTCTATTTCAAATTTAATATGTCCCAAACCGATCATCTCACCCCAAAACCTGTTTGCTCCAACGCCTACTCATTATTTCCGTTAACAGCAAGGCCACTTACCCAATTACCCATGTTCAGAATATCCACCACCTCTTTTCTATTCTAATGCCACCCCCCTGCCCCCATTTCAGGCCCTCATTACTGTCTTTCCTGAACCACTGTAGTACCCGCTACTGCCTTTCTCTTATCAATATATCCCTGACATTGATACTATTAGAGTAGTTATGCCAAAAATAAAGGGATATACACACATACATGCATATATGTATATACATATTATTTATATATATATATATTTATATTTTAAATGCTCAGAAGAGAACAGAAGGAAATTCAGAAGGAAGTACCCCAAAGCAGGATGGTTTTGAAAGTAACATGTGGAATTTATTATGTATATATATATATATATATATATATATATAATTATTTAAAGCAAGCCATATAGAACGGAGATTCAATTTCAAATAGAATCAAATTTTTGCGCTCTCAGAATAAAAAATAAAATTAAAAGAAAAAGATGGGAGCACCAGAAACTTCTCCAAAAAATGGTCCATTACATGTCACTTACTTTGAATTAAGTATTCGTGGTTTGTGTCACTAAAAAAAAATCTACAAACACAAGAAAGGATATATTGTCTGAGGAACAAAAAGCACGTGCTCCCAAAGGCCCAGAGGACAGGAAGAACAACTGGTTATTAACTTGCTAATCACTGAACAAACCGCCTGAAAGCTCCATGTAATGCTTTTCTTGGTTATCACAAAGCCTTTGACTTGTAGGATTGGGTTATTCACGTGCAGCGGATACATGATCCAGAGACATTGGCATGCTTGCTGTTTCTCAAACAAGATATTCCACCATCAGACTCCACACATCTCCAATGATTGTCCCCCATGCCTGGATGTCTCTCCCTCCTCATCTCTGCTTCCTGGCCTTCCTGGCTTCCTTCAAGTCTCTGATAAAATCTCACCTTCTGTAAGAAGCTTCCTTAATACTCGTGCCTTTTCTCTAAGATTACCTCCAATTTATCCTATGTCTGTATGTATATATGGACATACACACACAGAGGAGAAATTCTAAGTATGTGCATACACACATGTATGGATGCATATATGTATATACATGTAAACATATACATACACATCAGATAAACTGGCCACAATCTTATATAATCTATGTATGTGTAATATACATGTGTGTGTATATTATATAGTATAGGGCTGTACGAAATGTGGCCTGTGCGCCTACAGTGTGATTTATGCAGCCCGCCTACAAGCATAGAAATTTACATAAACGCTTTAGTAAATGAAGCAGAGCTACTGCAGAACTCTCACTAAAATGGCAAGTCAAAATATATTGTCTATTGTTTCAATAAAAACCTAAGGATGGACAGCCCTGATGTAGTAGTAACTACATACAGACAAGATATTTACATATGATAGATGTGTGTATATATTATATGCATATATACACACATACACACATTCATATATACTTACACAGAGCTATATTTATATCTCTATCTTGTTTGTACAGAGTTGTTTGCATGTTGTCTCCCCAGTTGGTTTGTAAGCACCTTGAGGGCAGTGCCTGTGTTTTTGCCTTTTTTTGTATCTCTGGGGCTTGGCACAACACGTGGCATTTAGTGAACACTTGCTCAATGCTCGCTTAACATGGCTGCTGGAGGATTCTGGTAGCACACATATCTGATGGATCATAACCTCCTCTGCTTCCTTCAGTGACTCCCTATGGCTTACTGAATAAAGTAACAGCTCCTCAGCCTGGTCCTGAGCCCCTTGGTGATCCGATGCCCCTTGTCTTTCTGTATTTTTTTTTACACCACAGTGATGCTGTCCATGCTTTAGTATGATTGCAACTACAGCATGTCCTGTGCTCTCCTAAATCCAAGACTATATTCTCACTGTTCCCTATACCTGGACCACCAGGGCCTCCTCCAATTCATTCTCTACATGAAGAAGTCCTACCCTTTTTTCATGCCTCAACTCAGAACCTCATTCATAAAGCCTTCCCTGATTTACCTGATCAGAAAATTTAATTTTCCTCCTTGAACATCACATAATACTATCTTCATATTTCTCTCCTGCATTTATAATGCTCCCTTTTTGTATTCTGGTTATTTCTCTAAGTACTCAGTCTTCCCTTTATGTTTTAAGGTTTGTGAGGACAAGAACCACAATGTCTTCTTTATCTCTCCATCTTCCCAAGGACCTAGCATTGTACTCTGAGCAAATGCACAGTTCTCTGTGTGTTTGTTGAACTAAATTGAACTCAAAGTTCTTGGGCCAATATCAACAGAAGCATAAAATGAAATCAGAGAGAATGAACTGGAAGCCCATGGTAAGAAAACACTTAGTTAATTATTGCCTTAGTGGTCAATGAAATATGGCTGAAGACCAGGGCCGTCAATCTGCTATGGAGATTTTGAAACTGATAGAATTTCCAGCAGAAGGTGAAATCATCCAAATGTCCTAATGGGTTTCAGAGTAACAGCTTTGACTAGAATGAAAAGTTTGGGTTGCTCAGCCACCATGATAAAGAACATAAAGAGAAGTTATGATACGGCCAAGAGCCATGTACATGTAAGAAATCTTACCTGAACATCCATCAGGGTTTTCGCCTGCCAGATTCCAGTATAATGGCTTGCAGATGCTGCAGGTAGGACCTTTGACATAAAGCTGGCATTGGCAATACCCCTATTGGGGAAAAATAATCCAATATGTGGAATCTTGGAGTCAAAGCAATTAATCAAAGAAGGTCTTGGAGCAAAAGGTTGGCACAGAAATCTATTCTGGCCCTGGAACAGGAACTAAGTACATTCACAAAGGGAATTTTCATTAAAAAAATTTGTATTATACACACAAATTTGAGAAACAACAAAAGTATTATGTTTATCTGAGAGTGTGGGGGCTTCATTTATAGAATTTGAGTAAAGCCTACTGGTTTCTAATTCCTTAAAAAGCTCCACAATACGATTGTGTTGACCTTGTATGATGGTTAACCTGTCATATGCTAAATATGAGTCATTCCCAGGCTTCCAGGATCATAATTGATAGAGACTAGCCCTAGGTTTCACAAGTATATGGAATTCTTTGTTGAGAAAACTTCCTCTACCAAAACAAATTAGTGCCTTCTCTGCAACTTAGACTTGCCTAGGACAAATGGAAAATTAAATGACTTGCCTGGGGTCACAAAACCAGTATGTAGCAAAGACTGGATCCAACCCAGACTTTGCCAGCTCTGAGGACAGCTCTCCACTCACCATGTCATATTTACTATCTATAATAATGATAGCTAACATTTACAGGGCTCTTTAAAATTTACAAAGCAGTTTACATATATTAGCTTATTTGATCCTTACAACAACCCTATGAAGGAGGTTCTCTTATTCCTATTTTACAGACAGAGAAACTGAGGGCTGAGAGTGATTTGCTTAAGGTCACACAGCTAGTAAGTGTTTCAGGGAGGATTTGAATGTAGGTCTTCCTGTCTCCAAGGTCAGCATTCTGTCTGCTATGCCACAAGCCCAGCTTACTGGGAGGCAGGCAAAGATCCCCAAAGGCAAATCTGTACTGTGGTAGGAGGAGTTATACCAAACACATTTCACTTATTCTGCATATCCGCACTATTAATTGATGTTGTGTGGGTCTCTGCTACCTCAGATCAGAATGCAAGCCCCATCTCCACAAAAATAACACAGTCACAGAGCATCAGTTCCGGAAAAGACCATAGAGATCATCCCACACAGAAATAAGGCCTAGAAAGGTCATGTGAACTTGCTCAAAATCACACAGCTAGTAATGGTCAGAGCCAAAATTCAAACCTGGGTGTCCTGACTCTAAGACAAGTCCTCTCCCCCCTAATATGTATTGCCAGATGCCACCTTATAGTTTTATAAAGTTCTTCCATACACATTGTCTCACTTGATCCTAACCCTGTAAGTTAAGCAGGGCAAATATTAGCATCCCCATTTACAGATGAGGAAACTGAGGCTCAAAGAAATAAACCTGAAGCTGGGACTGCTGACCACCAGGTTGATTCCCTTACCTCAATACCATGACACCTCTTAAAATTCTAAGATCATTCTTTTAAAAATATGATGCCTTCCCTCCATATTTTATTCTAGGAGGCTTTAACATGGTCCTATACTGAGGGCCATCACAGTGGTTCAAACAATTATAGTCTGCAAAACTGGTACTCACAGAACTGGAATCGATAGTACCAACAGGGTTACATTCATTACTGAAACCTGTATCAGATCCAAGAAAAAAAATGTCATTATTTGGTATTGAGTCACAGCATTCTTAAACACACACATACACACACACACACACGTATACACAAACACATACACACACACACACATTTTTTAAAAAGGTGATGATGGCTCCCATAAAAATCTTTCAAAAGATGAGTAGCAAGAATGCCTTTTATTCACTGAGAGTCCTTGAGAATAAAGGTCAGATAGAAAAGAGCTGGATTTTTCCATTTGTATAAAGACATTATCTGCCATTTTTGATAAAGGTTCATTTCAGTTAGAGGCTGAAGGGAATGGGTGGAGGATGGAGGCTGGGGACGGAGCCTGGAAATAACAGTTTGAGTAAATATAATTTTGTCCAGGAGAGGGCAGTGTCGCACCACTTGTCAGCAAATATTCGACTAAGCGACCTGAAGAATTGGGGATGCTTTTTAGGATCAAAGATTTAGAGCTGGAAGGCACCCTCTAGTCTGATCCCCTCTTTTACAGAGAAGGAAACTGAGGCCTAGAAGGAATGAGTCCAAGGCTTTTAACCTGGACTTCTGACCAAAGAAATTTCTCTGTCCCCTTATACCACACATTGCTTTTAACACTTTAAAGGCTACAGAACGTTTTTCAACCCATACTGACAATTTGTCTAACATTAATGAGCACATTTAGGAAATATAATATTGCGAACATTATTTAAACCTCTTTGATAATTCAGCCTTTTGCAATGCCACAGGGTTGTCATGAGCTGAATCGGTTTTATGTTTTTATGTTTTATTTTAAATCCTGCCATGAGCGGGTTATCATTCACCACTGCCTTCCTGCTTAAATTTGTCTGCCATCCCTGCTCCCTCTCGACTTGATCCCTTCTGTTCCTCCTCAAGACTGCTTCCTTCTACTCCCCCTAAAATTGTCTCCTTGCCCCTACATCGCTCCTCAGTTGTTGTCCTCTTATCTCTCCTTTCTTTGTTTGCCTTTGGTCCTTTTCTTCCTCTCTGTTATTTCTGTCTGTTCATTGTGGTTTCTTCTGCCGTTTACCCACATGCCCCCACTTCCTTTGTCCCCCTTCTAGGGCAATTCTATTTGTTTTTCCTTCTCTTGCTGCTTTCTACCCTTCTTCCATCACCCCCTTTAATCAGCTCAGCTTTCCTCATCACCTATGATCCAGCACTTGCAAGATTAGGATTTTATAGCTGCTTCACTACTTTTATAATCAGTCACAATGCTCTCCCCGCCATCCACCATATCACCTTTGGGTCTCCCCCATTCTTAAAAATAACTTCTTTTGACCCTGCTATGTTTTCCTGTGGCAGTTTCTTTTACTGCAAAACTCACAGAAAAAGTCATCTAAACACACTGCCTCCATTTCTTTACCTCCCACTCACTCTTTGTCCCCTTACAATCTGGTTCCTGACCTTGACAGTCCAAGCTCACCCACAATCTCTTAACTGGGCGATTCACTGCCTTTCCTAAGTTCTGGTATTCTAAGATCTCTTCCAGATCTAAAATTCTAAGATTCTATGAAAAATAAGTAATCAACAGCTGCTAAGAAGAGAGGCTGTTACTTGGACTTTTCCTAATCGCTGGGAATTGATTCTGATGACCTAGTTTAACTTTTGGAGGCTTTTTGTTGGACTTTCCAATCAACCTAAAGGGGTTACACTGGACATCATTGCATGGGAAGAGCATATAACATATGACTGCAAGGAACCAAAAATTCATAATTTGCAGAGAACTTCTAAAAATCCTGCTGAGCCACACATGAAAAATGACTAGACGCTTCTGGGTAAGCAGCACTGACATAGAGCATTCAGGAATGAGTGAGATGAATTTGGCTGGAAGGCATCAAGTCTTGGAGGGCTGATTTTAAAGAGTCACGGATCCAGAGGTAGAAGGGAACTTAGAGTTATCTAGTCCTAGGACCGTAAACCGAAAGTCCGAAGAGACTTCAGTGACTATTTAATCCAACTTCTTCATTTTATGAGTAAGGTTAAATGACTTGCCCAAAGTCACACAGGTGCTAAGGGTAAAACTTTAATTCCAATTTAGGTCCTGTGACTCCAAGCTCAGTACTGTTTCCATATATTCCTTCTTCAAAGAGTTATTAATGAATTTGTTTGTTAATTATCATTAGTTAATCGATTATTAAGTAATTAAATTAATCATACACACCTTTGACCAGAATTGGGCATGCCTACCTTGGCAGTGAGGGAAATCATAGGCTCCTGAAAGGCACTGATCACATAACTGTCCTGTAATCCCTGGTCGGCATTCACACTGCCCAGTGACTGGATCACACGTAGTCTGGTATGAACCAAGGGGCGAACACTGACAAGCTAGATTGAAGCACACAGTAAGACTTGGGATAATTGGCATTTAACCATCCAGCATGACAATATTAGGCAAGGTAGGCCCCAAACTGCCTTTGGGGATGTTTTACTTCTATAGTGATTAGTACTTGAGGAAGGTGGATTAAGGAAATATTTTAAGAACAGGAAGTGGCTCTTCTCTTAGAGATTTAATTTCAATCATTTATTTCTGAGTGGGCACAAACCACTCCAAAGACTACAATCTACCCTCCTGCCTCCTCAAAGCCTTTAGTGATGGACAGTATGAAGGAGGTGGCTTGGTCAAGGGTTGAAAAGGAATCCATCCCATCTCTTCCTTTCTCTCCCCAGCTCTGCTAAGCTCTTTGTTTGTGTTAATGCATAAAGGCACTTTTGGCTATAGGATCAATTTTCTGACTTTCTTCTCTTTCCTTTGTTCTCCCCATGTTCAGAGTCCAGCCATTTTCTGTGACACTGAACAAGAGTGGGGTTAAGAAGCTTTATTCTGGGTTGCAGCATAGTAAGCAATCTGATTATGTCATCAAGTAACTATCTGACAAGGGAGAAATTGCTTTACAAGGCTGGAAGATCATATTAACGAGAGTGGATCACACAGTATTGCTAATTAATACTACCCTTTGGTGCAACTCTGAATCCCAATGAACACTTTCGAACATATTTCTGACACTTTCAAATCTGCCCTTTGTTCCAGACTATTTAGTGTTTTGGTCTCAGTGGTTACAAATGTGTCCTCACTACCTGGGGCTTTAAGTCAGAACAAAGCCATGCACTCAAGTCACACTCCAGACAGTTCATTTGAAGGCATCCTCGGGTTGCAAAACTTCTCTCACCTCTGGGATTAAGGTTGTTAGAATCCCATTGGGCAGGGATCAGGTCTAGTTGTTTTCCTTATAAGGGATCTGGCATAGAACCGTGCACAGCTAGGTATTCAATATGTACTTTCTGATGATAATTACAATGGGGTTTGTTTGATTTTTTTATTAGAACTCTTCTCCCATGCCTGCCTGTGGGAACCAAGGCTTGCGGTAAAATAGTTTTCAGGAAATTTTCCTTGGCTGTTGCTGCTACTTCTGTAGCAGAGGAAATCAGGACAAAGAAGAAAGTTGGTTGCTCACCAAAGCAGCTGGGGTAGCTGTAGTACTCAGGAGCACACTGATTGCAGCTCAGGCCAGCATAATTGGGATAGCACCGACACTGGCCTCTGGGTCCACAAGCACCATTCTGGGAGCCAAGTGGGTCACAGTTACACTCTGGGAGCAAATACAAAAGAAGTGAACTACAAATATTTTTTAAAATCCTGACAATATTCATTCTGGCAACAGTCTTTTAATTTCTATTTGACTATGAACCAACAGCTGTCAAATCCCAAACAAATAAACAAAAAAAAAGCTTAATACTGGTTATCTTTTTATCACCCTTGAAAGCCTCCTGACATTTTTTATAATTATAATTTATAATTCCAATCTGTTGTTTAATTTCTTTTTTCTGGCTCCTTTTAGTCCCTCTATGTCTATATCCTTCTTTCTGATTTGAAACTTTTCCCCCCTAAGACTAGTAGGTGACTTAGAGGCTACAGGGAAGGTAATACAATCTTTGTCTCCTATGAGTAGCCAGCCTGAAAGTATGTTGGACCAGTAGTGTGGTATAGTCTGTAACTGGGTACTCAGACCCAACTCCTGTAACTGTGCTGCATGGTCATCTGGGAACCATAGTCCAGTAAGACTGGCCTGGAGGGGATGGAGGTGGAGAACTTGAGAAGGAGCAAGGAGTTTTCAAAAACAAAGTAGCAGGGGCAGCCCAAATCCAACTTACCTTAGGGGCAAGTTGGAGAAGGTGAGTCAGAGAGGCTCTGGAAGGCTCTTTAAATAGGGACTA
The DNA here is from genome assembly GCA_028646595.1 of Phalanger gymnotis. Classification (NCBI taxonomy): domain Eukaryota; kingdom Metazoa; phylum Chordata; class Mammalia; order Diprotodontia; family Phalangeridae; genus Phalanger; species Phalanger gymnotis. The sequence goes on along the minus strand of CM053622.1, from coordinate 208,446,236 downwards.
AGGTACTGAGGTAGCTGAAGATCTCTCTCAGTTGTAATCCCTAAGAAGGAGGGTATGTGATTGGAAGAACTGGGAAGTATTCAGTCCTTCCCCTCCACCTTGTAGGCAGGTACTTTAAGGTTTTTCTATTCCTTAAATTATTCCTAATTTCTGAGTTTTCCTAGTGCCTTAGAAGTTGTCCACGCCCCTCCCCCCCATCCACCTAATATACAATTATGACTGCTCATAACTTCTTTGTGATTTTGTATTAGTTCTTAAATTGCAAAACGGAATAATGATATAATAGTCCAAGAGATAGATGGTAAAAGAATGTGAACAGGAAGTTTTCAAAGGAAAAAACCCAAGCTATCAATAGCCATATAAAAAATTGCTCCAAATTACTAAAAATTAGAAAAATATAAATTAAAATAAGTCTGAAGTTCCATCACACACCCATCTAAATGGAACAGGTGACCAAAAAATAGGAAAATGACAATTTCTGGAAGGATTGTGGTAATACAAGAACACTGGTGTCCTGTTGGTCCAGCCATTCTGGAAAGCAATTTAGAACTATGCCCCCAAGGTCATTGAACTGTGCATACCCTTTGACCCTATGATACCACTAGTAGGCCTATACCCTATATCAAAGAGAAAAAGATCCCTATGTACAAAAAATATTTATAGCTTTTTCTTGTAGCAAAGGACTGGAACCAAAAAGGGCGACCATCAAATGAGGAATGGCTGAACAAATTACGGTATATGAAAGTAATGGAATGTTACCAAGAAATGGCAAAATGGGTGATTTCAGAGAAACCTGGGAAGACTTGTATGAACTCATGCAGAGTGAAGTGAGGAGAACAATTTATATAGTAACAATAACATCATAAAGAAAAAAAACTTTGAAAGACAGGAATTCTAAACTATGCAATGACCAACCATGACTCTAGAAGGCTGCTGGGCATGGATGTTGCCCACTTCCTGACAGAGGGAAGAAAGACCCAAGGTGAAGAACCATACATACATTTTAGGAAATGGAAATATGTGGATTTGTTTTGTTTCACTACACTTACTTGTTATAAGGATTATGTTTTTTCTTTTCTTTCCTTTTTTAACTTGCTGGTAAGAGGGGAACTATCAATAGTGTGGCTAAGGAACGAAAGAGATTCGTTGAAATTTTTGTTAATGCACAGAAGAGAGTGGAAGGAAGGAGTCACAGCTAAGCGGGCCTGCTTTGAAAGTAACATGTTGAAATTGTTATATGCTTGTTTTTAAAGCAAGCTATACTTAATAGAGATTTGAGTTTTTAAAAACTCCCTTTTGTGTTCTACTTTGTATATATGAAATGTTCTTTTTTGGTATTCTTTAAATTCAGAATGACAATAATTTTAAAAATTCTTAAAGAAAAAGAAAAGAAGGGCTGTAACAAAGAAGACCAATCAATGGCTATGATTAGTAAAGAAAGGGAGATAGGGGTCCAGCCCCCTCGGTGAAAGTAGCTAGGGATCTTTCATCCTATTTAGGGGGCTCTGAACTATGATAGGTGTATTTGTTCTTTTGATTATTGACAACTCTTGATAAACTCCTCAAAAGGCAGAATTTAAATTGAATCTGAGGTTTTCCTTCTGCTGCCCAGAGAATGACACATTGGCTTGGTAACCTCACCAGCTTCCATAGGTTTGACTACTATCATTATACAGATGACATATACACATATGTATTCATATATATGTAAATATGTTTATCATATACACACATATGTGAAAGTGCATGTGTATAATAGACATATATATGAATACATGTATGTAGCTATCTCATCCGCATAACCATAATAGTCAAACCTATGGAAGCTGATGAAGTTATATATGATATTTGCATACATATGTGTGTACATGTATAATCTATATGTACAAACATGTATGTACACATCTATAAATACACTGAAATGATGTATTTATACATATATGTATATATCTATGCAATCATACATATATGTACATATACGCATATACATATATATGTATATATACATACATACATATGTTGTGTGTATATGGGGGGGGAGAGAAAGAGAGCTCAGTCTATCCCCTGAACTTCAATCCCTTCATCAATTGCCCACTGAGCACTTCCAACTGTATATTCCTGTAATATTTTAAACTCAACATGTCCCAATCTGACCTCATTATCTATCTCCAGGTCCAAACCTTCCCCTCTTCCAAACTTCCTTATTTCTGTCAAAGGTACCACCATTACAGATTCATCATCTTCAACTTCTTACTCTCTCTCACCCCATATATTCAATCAGTTGCCAAATCTTGCCCTTCCTACATCCACAACATCTCTCCCATCTGATCCCTTCTCTCCGCTCATACAGATGCAAGGCCCTCATCACCTCCCACCTGGAATATACTACAGGCTCCTTTTTGGTGTCTCTGCCTCAAGTCTCTCTCTACTCCAATCCATCCTAAACGCTGCTGCCCAAGTAATTTTTCTTAAGCACTGATCTGACCATGTGAATCCCCTATACAACCAACTCTAGTTGCTTCCTACTGCCTCAAGAATAAAATATAAACTTCTCTTTGAAGCTTTTAAATCTCTATGCATCCTGGCCTAAATCCATCTTTCCAGACTCAATGGACGCTATGCCCCTTCCCATATTCTTCGATCTGGCCAAACTGGCCTCCTCTCTATTCCTTACTCAAGATCTCTATCTCTTGTCTCCAAAGCTTTGCACCGGCAGTCCCATGTGCTTGGAATGCGGTTCTTCCTTCCTGTCCCTCATGGATCTCTCTTCCTTTAAGACATAACTCAAGCACCATCCAGGGCCATCTCCAGTCATCTGGATCTATATTTTGCCACTGGACCTAGATGGCTCCAGAGGAGAAGGTGAGGCTGGTGACTTTGCACAGTCCTGCCTCACTTAAATCCAATTCACTTGCAAGTCATGGCATCACCTTCATGATGTCAGTATGAAGGACAAACAAAAAGCACCATCCTATGAACGAAATCTTTCCTGATTCCCCCTAACTGCTAATGCCCTCCCTCTCAAATACCTTGTATTTTACTTTGTATGTATTCATATTTCTTCACTTTATGTTGTATTTATATTTATAATATATAATTTATACTATGTATTTACATGTGTATGTACCTATTTGTTGTCTCCTTCATTAGAATGTAAGCTTTTGCGTGATCAGGGATTGTTTCATTCTTTGTACTTGCACCGAGCACAGTGCCTGGTAGGCACTTAATAAATACTTGTTATCTGGTTGATTGTCTTCCCCTGTTGTTTCCTATGGAGGATGGTCAGTAGAGTGAGGCCTATGAAGAGGGAGTAGCTCGGCCCATTTGGAGGGAAAAGGTATGCTTTAGGAAGAGTGACCCTGCCCCAAATTTGAAAGGCAGGAACATAGACTAAACCCTTCTTCCTTTCACTACCGTTTTCCACCTCAAACCTCTAAATTCTCCCAAGCAGTGTCACCAAGTGGTTACAAGTAAAAAGGATCTGGAGTCCGAAGACTGGCCTTGAGACTCGGCTCCTTCACTTGCTAGTCATGTTACATTGGGCAAGTCATTTAATCTCTCTGGGTCTGCTGTCAGCTGTAAAATGGGGAAAATGGTAACTGACCTACCTATTTTACGCAGTGGCTGTGGAATGTGAGGACCTGTGTCCAAATTCCAGATTGCCATTTGTTGCTTTTGATCTCGGGCAAGCCCTATAACCTGTCTATCCATTTGTAAAATAAGGATGCTGGAGCTGATGACCTTCGAGATGCCTTACGGTTCTAATCTGTAATTTTATGTATCAACGAGCATAATAGCCGTTTACATCAAAGTAGCACTTTAAGGTTTGCAAACTACTTTACACATTTTATCTGCTTTGAGGTAGGGGCAATCGTTATCTCCACTTTACAGATGAGGAAACTGAGTCAGAGGTTAAGTAACTTGCTCAGGATCTTAGAGCTAATGAAAGTCAGTGGCTGCCCTTTCCCTTATTGTTCAGAATAATCTATACTTACTTAAAGGGGAGGTGGATGAGGGGAAGAATTCATTCGAGAGAGTGAGGAAGTGTTAACTAGACGTAAGAAAGCTGTGGAAATAGAATTTGAAGAAAAGAACTGTGAAAAATAGAAGGAGTTCTGTTTCCACAGGAGTGACACGTGCAGACTCCCAGCTTCGAAGGAAAGATCACCGGACATAAGTCAGAAGAAACTAGTTCCAACCAGAACTGGGACTTGGTAGAACCAGGCCTCTGATGGGGTAGAACATCAGAAGCTGTAAGTATGCTTATGCTTAATGAGCTGGTTCATATCAATCCACACAACCCCGGGGAAGAGCAAGCTAATTTGAATGCACGTACAACGCATGACAAGGGGTGGGGAGAACACATCTAGGAGAAAAACATGGATAGGTGGTTCGGGAAGTTGTATCCAGCCAATGGAGAACAAGGGAGGGAAATTTGAATCAGGAACAAGGAATATATAGGCTTGTATTAGCCTTAGCGAGTGTGCTCCCTTGGGGAGTTACCCATTTGTGAGAATGTAAAATAAAGTAAGAGCTTTCCTGGCTTTAAAAAAAAAAAGTCAGAGGCTGGATTTGAACTCAGCCCTTCCTGACTCCAGGTCCATTGCTCTATCCTGAGCTGCCTGCATAAAATGGGACTATGCATGTGAAAGTGCTTGACAACCTTAAATGCTCTATAAAAATAAGTAATTATTATAATAATTACAATAATTATTATAATTATAATAATTACAATAATATCAATAATGGTTGGCATTTATTTAGCGCTTACTGTAATGCCCAGCACCATGCTAAGTGCTTTTCACTTAGTTCTTCCATGCTTCATTGTGGCCTGCGGGCAAACCAGGGTTCTCAGAGGTTAGGCCAGGGAAGCAGAAGCTCTGGCAGGAGGCGAGTGGTACGGTGAAAAGGGCACTGAATCAGGATTTACAGACTTGGGTTCGAATCCCACCTCCACACTTAAAAAGTCACTTACTTCACCCAAGGCTCAGTTTTCTCAACTGCTAAATGGGGGCAAGGGACGGAGTTGGTCTGGATGACCTCCGAGATCCCTTTCGGCTCTAACTTCACGATCCTGTTGTTCTACCAAGTGGTAAAGGTTTCAAGCACAAGACATGGCGGTAGACCGTGTGCCTGTCTCCTGAGGACCAGCCCAGGCTCAGAGAGGCTCAGCAGCATCTGGGCCGTGCTGCGATGACTTTTTTCATTCCCATCACTTTGAAAGACCAACTCTGGACTTGAGGAGGGGCTGTGATTTGTATCAATGGAGGGAATCTACATGAACCAAAAAAAAAAAAATCACAGGTCCTTTAAGTGTTGAATTGTGGTTCTGATGAGCAAAAAAAAAAAAAAAAGGATAAACAAAGTTCTTCACAGCTCAGGGAAAGCCTCTTAGTCGTAGCAGTTGAAAAACGTTTTTCCTCGACGGTGCCAGGAAGCTGGCAGCTCTCTCAGCTGAGGGCAGCCCACACACAGAGCCGTCAGCTCTGCACTGCCATGCTACGATCTGTCCTTATGGTTGATTGGGCCTAGGGGGTGCAGGCAGGAGGGAAAACTACAAATGTTCCTCAAACCCCCTTTTATATAACTTCTCCAGTCTTCTTCCAGATGAGGATGTAGTCAGCAAACTGAAGAAAGAGATTTCTCTTCAGACTCCCCCCACCACCACCACTTTTCCTGCTCCTCAACCCTTCCCCTTAGACCAGGGGTGGGGAATCTTCAGCCTTGAGGCCACATGTGGCCCTCTAGGTCCTCAAGCATGGCCCTTTGACTGAATCCAGACTTCACGGAACATTTTAAGTTTGGATTCAGTCAGCAGGCTGCACTTGAGGACCTAGAGGACCACATGTGGCTTTGAGGCCCAAGGTTCCCCACCCCTGCCTTAGACCACCAGTATGCCCCCTCACTGGCCCCTCTGGCTATGAAGTTTCTCCCAGCAGTAAAAACAGGCCTCTGTTTCCAGTTTAGGGACCTTTCCTCAGCTCTCTCCCCAATCTCCTCTGCTTCCTTCTTTCTCCCCCCTCCCCCCAACAATCAAATCAAAAAGTCTGTTCTTAAATTTGCTTCTTTTAGAGCCTCATCTAGTTTATCTGAGAAACTAATCTGTTCTAATGTGATAGACAGTGACAAGAACTAGATCTTTTATTTCAGCATATAGGGGAATTCTGGATGAAACAAGACCCTCTAAGAAGGCAGATTGATTGCCTAGGTTAGGCTACTTTCTGGGATCTCAAAGCCAGGAAATGCCAGAGACAAGACTCGAACCCAGGTTTTCTTAGCTTCGAGGCCAAGATAATAAGTAAAAATTGTAAAATGTGCTGCTCCTTCCAGGTGCTAAGTGTGCTATTACTTCATCCTTTTGGGCAGCTTTTCTGGAGGCACCTAAATGGAATGAATTGCTTCTAGGGTCGGGTCTTTCTGGCACTTTTTCAGCCATAACAAGTGATGCTTCATGAAGGAAAGAGAGGGCTCCTTGTCCCCTTGGCTTACTCTGGGGCTAAGTGGTGCGGTGGGTAGAGCGCCAGGCCTGGAGTCAGGAAGACCTGAGTTCAAATCTGGCCTCAGATACTTACTAGCTGTGTGACCCTGGACAAATCACTTAACCCTGTTTGCTTCAGTTTCCTCATCTATAAAATGAGCTGGAGAAGGAAACGGCAAACCACTCCAGTATCTTCGCCAAGAAAACCCCAAATGGGGTCACAAAAAGTCATACACAACTGAAATGACTGAACAACAAAAGTTTATACTATAAGGAACTACCAATTCTGCTTACAAAGAGGGTCAGCACAATGTACAAATACTCATTGGACTGAATGATTTTCTGCTTGATTGGTTAGTTCTTCCCCAAACTCCATTTTAAGGAAAGCACCCAGGCCAATCAAGTCACTCGAAGGGACATCTTCTCTCCCCATCCTCCTCCTTTTCAGCTTCCTTTGACGTATTATTTATAAATAATTTTATTATGAATATTATTATTTTATAAATTTTTTAGACAGTTCCTTGAGGGCAAGAACTATCTTTAAGTTTGTTTCTCAGAATCTAGTACAATGCCTAGCACTGCTTGTTGACTTAGTGTCGCCTTTACATTTCCCCACCTTTTCCATTCTCTGTCTACACCAGCTAGTTTTGTGATGTTGCAGGTCGCCTCGCCTCTCTGGATGAGTCTCACTTTCCTCTTCTAGGTTATGAGATGGGTGAAGACCAGATAATCTCTAAGATCCTGTTTCCAACCACAACACTCTATATTCTGTATTTGACAGTAGAACTCGCTAAAACAGGAACGACACGATCTCTTTTGTTCTCTCGTTGTTTGGCTTTGACATGGCTTTTGTAGGCACCTAGTCTCTGACTGTCAGCGAGTGAGCTCCTTGGGGAATGCCTTGGTGGTCAGGTTTGCCATCGCCATAGCAACTTTCCCTAAGTTAGGCATCACAGCCACCAGCTGCTGTAGCCTCAAGGGGTTTCATTTTCCCTGGGGTCTGGGGCACTATTTCCAGGAATCACTGTGCAGGTTTCAGGGCACACTCCAGGAGAGCACAGATATAGGAAGAAGTAACTGCCATAGCGATACCTAGAGGTCACTTCCACTTGTACCCATGGCCACCAGGGGGAGCTCCCAGATCTGAGCATGTCCCCTTTAACTTTAGAGTCCCATTGTATCCGAATACATGTCACAACTGTAGAGGATCCCCAATCTAGGAAGCCTAGGATCTAATCACAGAAAGTAAGGGGCTACTAATAAGAATGCTAAAGTGATTGGAAAGATTCATCTCTTTATGAAAGATGATCAGGATTCCCCTGATTGAATTGTAAGGAGCAAAGTCCTTGGCCAGGTAATGACCCTCCATGACCCTGACACCCTCTTACAAAGGGCTGAGCTTTCTAGTTCTGAAGACTAATCCAGGCAGGAGGCAGCAATCAAGGAAGAACCAGGAAAACCCAGCAAAACTGGAAGTATAAGCAGAGGCAGCCACTAGAACTTGTGCCAGGATTTGGAGAGTAAAGCTGTGGGAACCAAATGGGCATGAGGCATGTCAGGACAAAAGCGTTATTGCCAAAATGTTCTGCCACAATGTCCCCTCTCCCCATTAAAGACTCCAAGGTGGTAGTTCTGAATTTCATTTCTCTATTTGAGTTCTCTCATTGGAGCTTGAAGACTTTTCCTACAAATATGGAGAAAGTCTGTTTCTTCAAAGGAAAAAGAGGAAGGAAGAGGGGGAAGAGGAGGAGGAGGAGGAGAGGAGAGAGAGGAAAGGAAGAAGAAGAATTAGAAAAAGCTAGCATTTAGATATCACTTTAAGATTTGCCAAGTACTATCTCATCCCAGAAGAGGAGACACTTAAAACTTAGATATTTTTCCCTAGTGCTATCTCTGACTGGGGACTTGGAAATACAATGAAATGCAGAATTATAGATTCTTCTTTTATATAACTTCTTAGAATGGAAAGAGAATATTTATACCAGAAAATACATATAGGCAATGTGTTAGTAGCAGCGTGGAACTGACTAACCAGTCTTACTTACCACCCTATCCCAGCACCACTACATAATGAACAATGGAAGGCTGATGTTAGATGTTAAGGAAGCAGTCTCCAGACTATGGACCAGGGTCCCTGACCAGTTTCTACAGCCCTTGAAATTTTGCCATAACTCTTTATTTACCCACTAGTTTTCTCCCTCTTGCTGAAGTCTTCTAATATAGATCATAAGATCATTCAATTTAGAGTAAAAATCTAAGGTAAAATATCTGTATGTAAGGTGGATTTTGTTATTCTTTTTTAGATGATAGTTCCCAGGATCCATGGTCATAACAATCTCTAGTTATCACGCTCATGGTTTGTAAACATCTCCACCATGCTGCACGTCATATTATAATCTTAAAATAATGTAAACATTTGAGTTCAGCTGGTAAATACTTATTGTGACTACGCAGTGAGATATAACAATGAGTTAATGTAAACTTGTGAGGCTGTTACTGGCTAATTGCCTTCTTTGTCTATTGCCCTATAGTCAAGGGGGCACTGGTCAGTAAGTGGGGAATATAACAGTGTAATGCTGTGCATGCCTTGATTGGCCCCCATCAAGGCTTAAGGGGAATAGGCATGCACAAAGAGAATGCGCATGTGTGTGCCTCAACCAAACCCCACTGAGGCAGATGGGGGAATGCACAAGCTGGAATGCTGCACACGTCTCGATTAGCCCCCATTGAGACTTAGGGGATCTGTAGGAGTTGTAGCTCCTATTCTCGCCCAACCCTGAGAGAAGAGTAATTACAAAAGCTGTAGGAGTTGATGCTCCCATTATCAGCAACCCTCTTGAGAAGAATAGGCTAGAATAAAATAAACTTATTTAACCCCTTATTATAACTCTGTTCCTGTCTGCCCAGATGAAGAGTGAACCTGCTAGCAAGCCCTCCTGTGGGTATTCTCACTCCAGTGTCTCCTGTGTCCCATGTCTAATAATACCTTAATTAGATCATCTAGTCTAACACACATTTTATACATGAAAAAAATCGGTCAGACAGACATTAAATGATTTGTCCATGATTACGTGATCTGTGGCAGAGCTAGGACCCATCCATGTGGTCTCTTATCCCAAATGAGGTTATCTGGATAAATGTTGGTGGGTGGATAAGAAGCAATTGAAAACTGAGGGAAAAAAAATCTAGAAATGACACCCTTAAGCCCTTGTATCTTTCATTAGATCGAGTGCTGTACCAGCAATTGCCTACCAGTCATCTCTACCTGCATGCCCCATTGACATGTCAAATAGACCAGGTACAAGGTAGAACTTAATATTTTTCCAAAATACACATTGGGTGGAGTATATTGTGCCATGGGAAATGATGAGGGGGTGATTTCAGAAAAACATGGCAAGACCTATATGAACTGATAGTAAATGAAGTGAGAAGAACTGAGAGATCACTGTAACAGCAATGTTATAATGATGATAAACTGCGAAAGACTCAGCTAGTCTGATCAATACAACAATCTAAGACAATTCTAGAGGATTCGTTATGAAAAAATGCTATCAACCTCTCCAGAGAGAAAACCAGTGGACTCTGAGTGCAAATAAAAGTACAATTTCCTCACTTTCTTTTTCTTGTTTTTTTTTTAAATGGCTAATATAGAAATATTTCACATGATTTCACATGTATAATTGATGTCATGTGGCTTGCCTTTTTAGTGGGTGGAGGAGGGGTGAGAGGAAGCAGGAGAATTTGGAACTCAAAATTTAAAAATAAAAGATTATTAAAAAAGAACTAAAAATAAATTTAAAAAATCCCCGTTGGTCTTCCTAACTTCCCTGCTTCCTTCTGGTGCACAGCCAATCCTTTCAATCACCCCGGCTCACAAGAGTTATCCACGATCCTTCCTTTTGTCTTTTCTTTGCATCCCCAGAGCTTATTACAGGACCTGGCACATTATAAACACTTAATAAATGCTTGTGGATTGATTCCTTCTTCCTATCGATTCAATTGTTAATACAGCAATCTACTGGGCCATCCTGTCTCCAGTCTCTCCTCACTCCAATCTATGCTGCATAGCTGCCAAATAGACAATGTTGAATCATAGGTCTGACTGTGTCATTCCCCTACTTAAGGACGTTTCAGTGACTTTCTATTGTCTCCAAGATAAAACACCAATTACTCTGTTTAGTGTTTAAAGCTCTTCACAACCTCATTCCAACCTTGCTTTGGAGACTCATCTCCCTTCCCTTTCCCCCACTCCCATTCCAGCCAAACTATCTTAGACAGTGTCCTCTCTCCTGCCTTGCCTTTGCACAGGCTGTCTTCCACACCTGGAATGCTGTCCTTCTTCTCCTCCTCCTCATGGAATGCCCAGCTCCATTGAAGACCTAATGTTTGTCCTTTGTTCTGGAAAAGGACCAGGACATCAGGGAGGTGATACCATGACATGCAAGAGAATTGGATTTAAGCGAGGAAGGGATTCAAGGGTTGGCATGACTATAACCTCCTATGTGAGGCTTTTCCCAACCCCTCCAATTAGAAGTGCTTCCTGCCCTCGCAAATCACTTTACATTTGCTTTGCACATATTTCTCATTTACCTGTTTGTGTAAAACATGTGGCTCCCCTCCGCCAATAGAACATAAGCATCCTGAGGACAGACACTTGTCATTTTTGTCTTTTATCCTCAGTGCCAATCACAATGCCTGCTGAATATTATGTGCTTAATAAATTTTGATAAATTTAATTAGTAAAGAAATTTAACTTCAAAATTACCTCAAAATAGATAGCTCATCCAAGTGGGGACATGAATCTATGCATCTGATCCAAATGACTGTGCCCTGTTTGAGGCCCACCTAATTACTTCATGCCAGGCTGCGGCCCCTGGGTAAAATTGAAAAACCAGGCTAGGCAATTAATTATGTATCCCAATAACCTCCTAGAAACAGAAACTTAATTGTAAAGGACTCCGCTTTGGAGCCAGTTTTTAGTAATACTGTTGACAAGGTTCATTACCCTCCGGTTATATATACATGCATCTTCGGAAACACTGGAACAATAATGTCAAGGACAAATGTTTTTCACCTGCAAGTACTTTTTTGATCACTCTTTGAAAAGATTCTTTATCCTCTGCCTTTAAGAACAAAAATTTAAGACCTTTACTGAGTCAACCACCAAACGATTTTTTTAAAAAGCAAGCTATTGTGCTTTCAGAAAGGTCTGGAGTGCATTAAAGGGATTTAATATAAAACATAAAACTAGGGTTCTGTGTTGGCAGGAAAAATTAGGAGGATTTTACAAATACTGAAGAGCAAGGCAATGAGAACTCTGCCCTGGAGAGAAAACTGCATGGGCCATCTGATATAGCAGTTCAGTGCATGTTGATCTGATTGAAAACTTCTGTGGATTTAATCATTCTCTCTCCACCCCACTCCTCAGAAAAGATCACATAGGCTAGACAGAAAAAGATAATTACCAAGGTGCAGGTTGGGGGAGGGGTGGTGGGGATGGGGTGCAGGAGTTACAGGCTGAATAAGAAAGGAAAAACAAGTATCACTTTTTGGTTATTTCAATTGCTTCCAGAACTAAATGTCCAAAACCTGAAGGCACAAACTGCAGGGTGTATCACCACACCCTTTAAGAAATTAAAATGAAGGAAGGAGAGGAGAGAGGGGGTCCATGGCATATGAAGTTTTTAAACTAAGTTTGAGGCCTGAGGCTTAAAAATCAACTGCTCTTACACGTCTTAGTAAAGTGGCATTAAAAATAGACATTTTGACCCATTAATAAACAGGCATTAAAGCAGCATCTGAAGCACGGGGTTGATGTTCAGTCATGTCTGACTCTTTGTGACCCCCATTTGGGGTTTTCTTGGCAGAGATACTAGAGTGGTTTGCCATTTCCTTCTCCTGCTCATTTTACAGATAAGGAAACTGAGGCAAACAAGGCTAAATGACTTCTCCAGGGTCACACAGCTAGTAAGTGTTTGAGGCTGGATTTGAACTCAGGTCTTCCTGACTCCAGGTCTGGTGTTCTATCCACTGTGCCACCTAGCTGCCTCTCAAATACTTTGCAAGAGCTATCCTTCCTTCCCTCTCCCTGTCCCTTAGTCTTCTTTGTGCTAAGTTTAAATCTGACCAGTTCCTTCAACCATCCTCATACAGCGTCACCTCAGGGATCTGCACCATTGTGGGTGCCCTCCTCTGAGCACATTCCAGTTTATCAATGTTCCTCCTCAAAGGCGGCACCTAGAGCTGAACTCCACCCTCCATGGACGTTCTAATTAAAGCACGGCATTCCTGGAATGTCCCGATGTCTCAATGGGGTGCCAGATCACATTAGTTTCCCTGGCGTTCATATCACACTGTCAGCTCATATGAAGTTTACAATCCACTAAAATACCTGGCTCTTTTCTGGACGGGTGGTTGTTCAGCCACACCTCTCTCCTCTTGTATTTATGAAGTTACTTTTTTAAAAAACCCGACTTTACATCCATCCAGCTTAAACTTCGTCTTACATATTCAGTTTGGTCCAGTTGTTCTAACATACCCCCATCTTTTTGAAAATGCCCCTTACTTTCTCATGGTTAGCTATCTCTCCTATATTTGTGCCATCAGAAAAATTTGTGCCATTTACATCTTCATCCAAGGCACTGATAAAAAATAAAAGGCACATAAAAGGGCCAGGAGCAGATGCCCGGGATCCTCTGCTGAATCTCCTTCTGAGTTGACACTGAATCATTCATGACAGCTTTGGGGTCTGGTAATTCAACTAGTTTCATATCCACCTATCACTCTTGCCTCAGCCTAGGTCCGAACCTAACTATGATTTGTCTCCCACCCTTCTTCCCCTTTGGATAGGTAAGTGTACCGTCAGAGCAAAGAAGATGCAAGGAGGACAACTCAAGAGTGGCAAGAAAGCCGTGGAAAACCCCCAAGAGGTGTCCTTATTCCTCCCCACCTTAAACTACTGCAAAATCCAGAGAAGTTGGTGCTAAACGAGCAGCAGAAGAGGGGGCAGCCATTTGCTGGCTTTCTTTTCTTCCCTTTGAGCAGCTGTCAAGATATCAGGCTGCCTGTGTGCCATCTTTGTGCCTGTGTGAGCCTAGCAGGGTGGAGCTGGGCAGCTTTGGCAGAGAGGCACTCAAAGCGGGAAACCAGATGTAACAAAGATAGAAACAAGAAAACAAATTCAGACTTTAAAGAATCCTGACTGCAACTTTAAAAAAAATCAGTCACAGCATAAGTCCTGACTTATTACAGGTGTAATTAGAGTGCTTCTACGCCCTCCCCTTCCCCATACAGTTTCGAGGAAAGAATTTCACAAACTTTAAGCTATAAACTACTCATTCATCTCAAGTGACATTCTATTGAAAAAGGAGAAACTCCATACTAAAAATATTTTATTTTAGCTATTTGGGATGAAAATCACTTTCTAATTTTTAGCACAGAATATATTTACAGACAGTGATCTTCTAAGAACCAAATGGCTTAGCTTCCATGGAAATGACTTAAAAGGTTTCTGTGTGTGCAGGAAGCTAAAATTTCTGAAGGACTCTAGTCAAACATCAGTATTATATTGTTCAGCTAATGATGCAATGGAAACTCAAGACACATAGAAACATATTTAGTGATTTACCTTTATCGAAAAAAGGGTAGGAAAAGTGAAGAAAAGAACAAGCATTTGTTAAGTACCTACTATATACCACGCACTGTGCCAAGCACTTTACAAATATTATCCTTTTTTTAAACAAATATTATTGCCTTTTTTCTCCCTGTAAACAAGGAATTAGGTATAGTAAATGCACAACAATCAGGAGATAGATAAACAGACTATGGTATATGAATGTAGTATGATACGCTGAGCCATAAGAAATGATGAGTATAAGGAATTCAGAAAAGCCTAAGAGAACTGAAGTAAGCAAAATCAGGCAAATGATATGCACAACGACTTCAACAAACTCAACAGAAAGAACAATAAAATAAAATGGATCACTGCAATTATGCTGACAAAGCTTGGCCCAGTAGAAGAGTGGGGAAAATGTCCCTCCTTTGCTTCATTGCAGAGATAGGGCACTATGGGTGTGGACTACTGAATATATGGTCAGATTGGGTCAATAATTTGCTGAACCACTTTCTCCCCCTGTTTTTAAATTTTGGTTATAATGATAGCTTCATGGAGAAGAAGAGAGATGATATATACAGAAATGAATGTCATGTTAAAAAGAAATCAATAAAAATGGAAGAACAATTAAAAATTTAATTTCTGTAAGTCCCATCACCAAGAAACTGGGCTGTTTCCCACTGGGGGCTGTAATTACCAAGGAAAAGCAGTGTTCTGGACATATGTAGAAAATGGGATGGCCCATCCATTTACTATAAAATCCCTATACCATGATAGTCAGGCACTGGGGAAGGATGAGAAAAGGGGTCTCAGGACTTATTGGGGTGGAGAATGTAGAGAGTAAGAAGTTACTAAGAAGGAAGACAAAAATGGAGGGAACAGCAGTCAGGATGATTGGGTACAAGGAGATCTGAGTTCTTGTCCCCTTGCTATCAATCACTAGAGGTATGAATTTGGGAAAGTCACTTAACTTCTAGAGACTTCCGTTTCCAGGTTGATAAAATGTTGATTTCTAAAGTCCCTTCCTGCTCTAAACACTGCAAGTGTGTGGAGGAGGGAAAGAAGCCTTGCTGGAACAACCCGATGTAGGTAAGCCAAGGGCACCTAAGTTGGCAGCTGCCTGAATCAGGAGTTTCCAGGTGCTGATCACTTAGGAATATTATGAATCTAAAATAATTCAATTAAACCCTAACTTAACCCAACTGAGTAAAAACATTTGTTATGTTTCTATATAATAAATGAAGATTTTTTCCATAGACATATAAATGAACCACCAAAAAGATTTCCACACTTACCCTGACAAGCAGGAAAAGAATAAAATCCTGAACTACAGCTGTCACACTTAGGGCCATCAACTCCAAAGCGGCAAAGACACTTTCCCTGGAAATCACATATTTCAGAGACAACGCCGACTGAATTACATTCACACCCTATAGGAAAAGGAGAATATTTCAGAGGAATCCTTCATTTTTTTTTCCTTGTTGGCTTCTCGGTCTCCCAAAGTTTTGGTGGTATACTTACAGGCATACTCTGGCTAATGTTAAATGATTTAATAAAACCATGATGATGTTAGGTGAAACAACATTACAGGTGGGCAGTTAGCTCTACAGGGATAATGTTCAAAAGAAGTTATAGTTGGGTTTTGTGATTTTACAGAGGGTTTGGTTTTAATATATTATCAACAATAAAGCAAAATAATGACTAGGGGGGATAAAATTCTAAAACTGTCTGACAGTTCTTAACACAGTGTAATTGTCCTAATTAGGTAGAATATATTTGTAAGAAAAGGAAATCCATGAGCAGGAATGGGCAGTGATGACCACTGGACAATAATCATGGTTTTAATCATGCATGTTATGCTATTAAAAACTTCTCAAAACTTAAAAACTCCTCAAAAACTCAAAACTCTATAATTTTTTTAAGATAAGAGGCTTCTGACTTATAATGAAAAATGCTACCCATTTCCAGAGAAAGAACTGATGGAAGCTGAATGCAGATTGAAGCATACTTTTTCTTTGCTTTCTTTATCTTTCTTTTTTTTTTTACTGTGTTTTCTTTCAGAACATGCCTAATGTAGAAATATGTTTTGCATGATTTCATATGTATAACCTATATCAGAGGTGGGGAAACTTCAGCTTTGAGGCCACATGTGGCCACAGATTCCCCACCACTGACCTATATCAAATCTCTTGCCTTCTCAACGAAGGGGAGAGATGAGGGAGGGAGAGAATTTGGAACTTAAAATTAAAAAAAAAAAACAACAAATGTTAAAGGTTGTTTTTGCATGTAATTAGGGAAAATAAAATATTAGATCATTAAAAATAAAGTGAAAAAAGAAGCTTTTTCTACAGTGTTCCCAAAAAAAGAAAATCGAAGTGAAAGTTTAAGCTATTAAAGCTTAAAATAAAACCTCAATTAACCAGAACCTAATTAACTATGATGCCAAAGTGACTAGAATGTTTATGGCCTTCATTTTTAGGAGGAAGAGGTAAATGACTAGAAAATCAACATCAGGGATTTATTTTTGTTTATTTAAAAAAGTTTTTAGCAATTTGATTTTTCTCCCTGTTCTTTTTGATCAGGCTACTTAAATGATTTATAAATTTTGTCATTCTTTTCAAAGAACCAACCTTTAGTTTTGTCAATTCTATAATGGTTATTGATTTCTCCTCTAATTTCCCAGATGTCATTTTTTCTGCTTATTTTGGTTGACTTATTTGTTGATTTTTTTATTTAATTTTTTTATTTTTAGATTGCAACAAACAGTTCTACATAATTTTGGTTCCAGATTTTCTTCCCTCCCTCCCCCCTCCCTCCCCAAGAAGGCATGGAGTCCCATGTAACTTCCAGGTATAACTAGGCATTGAATTAATTTATACCTTTTCTCATGACTCATGAGAAAGACGAAACAGAATCAAAAAAAAAAAACAGAACCCAACAACAAATATAAAAGAGAGAAGGAAAGAAAAAAAAAAGTGGAGGGGGAAAAAAGGCAAGAATGAAGTGTGCCTCGATTTGCATTCATACTTCATAGTTCTTTCTCTGGATGTAGATAGCCCTCTCCATCATGAGTCCT
>CM053622.1:208341826-208428570 GCA_028646595.1 Phalanger gymnotis | reverse complement strand
AAAGAAAGAAAGAAAGAAAGAAAGAAAGAAAGAAAGAAAGAAAGAAAGAAAGAAAGAAAGAAGAAAAGAAAGAAAGAAAGAAAGAAGAAAAGAAAGAAAGGAAGGAAGGAAGGAAGGAAAGAAGGAAGGAAGGAAGGAAAGAAGAAAGAAAGAAAGAAAGAAAGAAAGAAAGAAAGAAAGAAAGAAAGAAAGAAAGAAAGAAAGAAAGAAAGGAAGGAAGGAAAGAAGAAAGAAAGCCAGGTCCTCCTGACTCCAGGGTGAGTGCTCTATCCATTGTGTTGCCTAGTTAGATTTCACCAAAAACACACACACACACACACACACACACACACACGTACCGATATGTGTGTGTGTGCGTGTGTGTGTGTTTATCTTTGGTGAGTTTACTACTAACAACTAAAAAAATTGTTCCATTATTTCCCAAGACAGTTAAATAAAGAGAATGATTATCTAGTTAAAGTAAACAAATGTTTATTAAACATTTGTCATGTGCCAGGAACTGGGCATTCAGAGTAAAAAATAAAGCAGTTCTGGCCTTTGAGGCTCTTACATTCTATTGAGGTGAAATTACATGGAGTCCTTTCTAGGTCCTCTTCCTGACTCTGGACTTAGCCACTGTCCCCATAGCTATCTTCTCACCGTGGAAGATCTCTTGGCCTTGTGGCCCCCTCCTCCATTGAAGAATTTCACTCAGAACTTCCATTTTTGAGGAACAGCTAAGATCATTCATCTTTCATTCCTTTCTTGGCCACAGTCCTGCCTCTACAGGCTTTTATCACCATGTCCATGAGTAGGTACTTTCTGCATCACTCCGCCCCCACCTGTTTTACAGATCTCTTTTGTGCTCCCTCTTCTCACATTAGAATATAAGCTCCAAGAAGGCAAGGACTGTCTCTCCCTCAGCATGACGTATTCCCAGAGCTTAGCATAGCCTGGTACGTAGAAAGTGCTTAAAAAATGCTTGTTGCCTTGACATAGAATATTAAATACAAAGGAATTTCCAGCAATGGGGGAGATCAGGAGAGGCATCCCAAAGCAAGAGGAACTTAAGCCGAGCTTTGAAGGAAATTAGGAATTCTAAGAGCAAGAGGTGAGAGCGCATTCTAGTTATGGAGATTGCCATGTACTGGGACCTGCAAAGAAGCCCAATGTGGTGGAAATAGGAAATGTGTGATGTGAGGTAATAAAGAATAAGCCTAGAAAGGTATACAAGACCCAGATTGTGACAAGAATTAAAAATCAAATAGATAAATCTGTATTTTATCCTAGAGCGGGGAGAGCCATTTGAGTTTCTTACACTGAAGAGTAACGTGGTCAGATCTGTGCTTCAGGAATGTCCTTTTGGTGGCTTGTGGAGGATAGACTAAAGAGGAGAGAGGCGGGAGGTAGGAAGACCAATTTTAAAACTAGTACAGTAGTTCAGACAAGAAGTGAAGAGGGACTGAATGATGGTGGTGCCTGTGTTAAGCGGAGAAAGGGGTGAGATAGAAAAGGATGTAAGATACACTTTGGAGCTAGAATTGAAAAGATTTGGCAACTAATTGGATATTAGAAGTGAATCAGATTTGACACTTACTAGCTGTGTCACTTAACTCCACTTGCCTCATCATAAACAAATAAATAAATAAGTGAATAAGTGAATGAATAAACAGATAGATAACAAAGGAAAGACAGAAAGAAAGGAAGGAAGGAAGGAAGGAAGAAAGAAAGAAAGAAAGAGAGAAAGAAAGAGAGAAAGAAAGAAAGAAAGAAAGAAAGAAAGAAAGAAAGAAAGAAAGAAAGAAAGGTAGGAAGGAAGGAACGAAGGAAGGAAGGAAGGAAGGAAGGAAGGAAGGAAGGAAGGAAGGAAGGAAGGAAGAAACAAAATGAAATGAAAGAAGTGAATCAGAGAAACAGAGATGACTCAGAGATCGCAAAAAAAAAAAAGATGAAACTTGACTGGATGGTTTTTCTAATGCCAGCTATTAGCTTGTGAAACAAAACCAAGTAGAGAAGACTTACGCATACAGCCATGGGGCGCTTCTATTGGAACACTGTAAGGACGGTAATAACCTTGAACGCACCTTTCACAGTTTATACCAGCTGTGTTATGCTAGGAAGAAATAAAAGAAAGTTAAGGCAGGAGAACACCAACCAGAGGCCTGCTTTTCTTAGGATCCAAACTGAAAACCAGGATATTTTTCTATCACATTCCCCTGCAAAGTTCAGTGTAATTTTATTAAATACATCTGACCTTGAACCCCCTTGAGCATCAGTTCACTCATCCATAAACTGAGGGTGCTGGACTAGATGACCCCGAAGGTCTCATCCACTACAAAATAAGCCTAATACCACTGAGAAGAAGAAAACTCCTTTACTAAAAGGGATTTTTCAAAGTAGAGGTGACATTTGTGGGCAAGGTATGCTAGTAAATATTTAACAACCATCTCTCTGGAAAAAAAATATACACATGGCTCATCTTTAGTTGTTCCTTTTTTAAATCTAGGTAAACAACGAAACAATAAGTCAAGCTCTGATTCACAGCACTTGGTGATTTCTAAGGTATAAATGAATATTTTCACACTGAATATTTAATAGGCAGCTGGTACAAGTTGGCTCCACACAACCCTGGCTGGCAGTTACAACAATAAATCGATCCAGTGATCACTAAGTCTCACTATAGCCCTTCCATATTATTCACAGTAATTTCATTCTGAAGAACTGATAAATAATATGCCACATTACAGGAACAGCTAGGTGGTGCAGTGGATGGAGCTCTAGGCCAGGAGTTGGAAAGACTTCATTTCAAATCCAACTTCAGACACTTACTAGCTGTGTGACCTTGGGCAAGTCACTTAACCCTGTTTGCCTCAGTTTCCTGAGAAAGAAATGGCAAACTAGTAACTTTGCCAAGAAGACCTCAAATGGGGTCACAAAGAGCTGGACGTGACTGAAACGACTGAACAACCACAACAAAATGTCACATCATGATTTAGTTTGAAAGGAAAATATTTAAGATGTGTATTTATATTTTTCCAGTGCCTAGAGAAGCAGGATGTGCCCACCCCTCCTGCACCACTGGTTCTTATGTTATTGTTCTTTCTTCATGAAAACATTCTCCAAAGTTTCCATTACATAAATGGAAAAGTCTGCACATGTGTCATCAGTAGAGCTCATGTTCAAATACATTAGGTCTGCTAATTATGCTTCTTTGCTAATGCCTGTAATTGCTATAAAATCACATTATAAGCAACAGTTTCCAGGAATGACACACCATGAATTCAGTTCCATTCTGCTTTTCTCTATTTCAGAAATAATCAAGGAAGCACGTTCATTGTCTAATGAAAGAAAGCAGTAGGAGGTTAGGACACATGTGATAACCCCTAGTGAACACAAAGGCCTACACAAAATGACCAAAGGGAGGACAAAGATCCTTTCTTTATTTTCTTCCCTAGTACGGAGAATTTTATTAACTTCAAAATCCTATTTATTACCACTCCTTGTCCTGTGGGCTATAATCTGAATTATTTTTAATTCACTTTAACAATGAAGCCCAAAGCACCAGATAATGCATAACCTCACTGCATAATTCTCTTCTTTTCCCATTGAAGGATA
This sequence comes from Phalanger gymnotis, assembly GCA_028646595.1. NCBI lineage: Eukaryota > Metazoa > Chordata > Mammalia > Diprotodontia > Phalangeridae > Phalanger > Phalanger gymnotis. The sequence goes on along the minus strand of CM053622.1, from coordinate 208,424,976 downwards.
GAAATGTTTCAAGTAAATATAAAACTGCAGCTCTCCAGGCCTCCTCGCCCACCAAATATCAACAAAGGCGGGGAGGGGGGGAGAGACAGAGAGAGATAGAGAGAGAGAGACAGAGACAGAAAGACAGAGAGAGACAGAGACAGAGAGAGACAGAGACAGAGAGAGACAGAGAGACAGAGAGAGAGACAGAGAGAGAGAGAGAGAGAGAGAGAAAGAGACAGAGAGAGGAGGGAGAAACAGAGACAGAGAGGGAGAAGAGATGGACAGACAGAAACACAGAGACAGAGAGAGACAGAAACAGACACAGAGAGAGGGGGGAGAGACAGAGAAAGAAAGAGTGAGGGTGGGGGCTCCTTTTAATGGGCAATCCTATTTCCCCTTTCCTGCACAAGGCTATTTAATGAGGCAATTGGGATCAAAGCCAGAGGAGCAGAATCGATTACTTCTGTCACACACCTGACAAATGACCACTACTCTGCTTGAAGACCTGCCTGGGAGAGGCAATGGCCTTTTTGCCTCCGCTTATTCCCCTTCTCCCGTCTAAAGATTAGGAAGTTTTTCCTTCTATCAAGGCTGAATCTGCCTCTCCGAAGCTTCCACTTGAAGCGAGGTGGTGCAGCGGATAGAGTGCTAGACCCACAGGCAGGAGGACCTGAGTTCAGATCCATCAGACATGTACTTAACTTCCTGGGGAAGTTAATGTAAGTTAAGTTAACTTAATTTCCTGGGGAAATCATGTAACCTCTACCTGCCTCAGTTTTCTCATCTGTAAAATGGAGATAACAATAGCCTTTACCTCCCGGGGCTGTTGTGGGGATAAAATGAGACAATATGTGGAAAGCACTTTGTGAACCTTAAAGTGCTATACAAATGCTAGCTATTGCTGTTGTCTTGATTCTCCCTACTGGTGCCTGGCAGAAATAGTCTAGTGCAATTGAGATAAAGAAAAGAGGAAAAGTGGACCACAGAAAGGGGCTTTTAAAGCACTGGTTACAAGGACTTAGAACAACTAATCAATAAAATCCCTAGAGTATTAAGAAGCAAACACATTGCTTTTGGAGATGAATAGCAAATACCACAATTTGCCTTTAGCTAATATTGATGATTATTCTCTGTGGCCTTTGGCAAAGCCTAGTGGTAACTATGGTTACCATGGCATCACTTGGCATACACAATGGCATCATTTCAGCCACAGAAAATGCAGCTAAAGATGCAAGAATGCAGAAGCACAAGTCCACTAAATCTGAATTTGTGGCAGGAGCCCACCTTTTTTTCTGTCAACAGAACAACCTCACCCTTATTTTATACTTCACATATTCCTATCACTTGACCCTTTCATCCCTGTTAACTAGCATCTTATATCTCTTCTGTCCTTTGTGACAAAACTATTGAGAAGGTTGTCTACAAAGACGCCTCCATTTCCTCATCTCTTGCTCTCTCTTTGACCCCCTGCAATTCAGCTTCTGACCTCATTCATTGTCCCACCCAAACTGCTCTCTCCAGTGTTACTAATGACCTAACTGCCAGATCTAGTGGTCTTTTCTCAGCCCTGATTCTCCTTCATCACCCTATCCTCCTTGATTCTCTCTTCTCTCTAGGCTTTCAGGACATCATTCTCTTCTGGTTTTCCTCCTGCCTATCTGACTGCTCCTTTTCCATCTCCTTTACTGAATCCCCATCAGGGTTAAGCCCAATAACTGTGGCTGCCCCAAAGGGCTCTGTCCTGGATCCTCTTGTCCCCTCTATACTCATTCGCTTGGTGAGCTTGTCAGCTTCCATGGATCTAATTGTCATCATTATGCTCAGGATTCTCAAATTTACCTATACAGCTCTACCCTGTCCTCTGACCTTCAGTCCCCCTCTCCAATTGCCTTTCAGACATGTAAGATTAGATGTCTACTAGATGTCTTAAATTCAACATGTCCAAAACTGAATTCATTGTCTTTTCCCCTAACCCTTCCCTACCTCCTACCTTCCTTATTAACATAGAAGGTAATATCATTCTTCTATTTCCTCAGACTTGTGACTTAGATGTCATCTTTGACCACTGCCATGTTGTAAAGGTTAAATGGACAGGTCTTGGAAACAGATTAGATTCCAAGGCCTGTCCATTTAACCTTTACAACGTCTTTCAAATACGTCCCCTTTTCTCTTCTAATACTGCCACCACTCTGGTGTTGGCCCTCATCCCCTCATGCCTGGTCCATTGCAATAGATGATTGTATTACCCACTGCTGGTGAGTCTGCCTGCCTCAACTTTCTCCCTACTTCAACTCATCCTTCATTCAGCTGTCAAAATGATTTTCCTAAAGTGTAGGTTAGATCATGTCACACCCCGCCCCCACCGCAGCCCTTACCCCATTCAATAAACTCCATTGGCTCCCAATTGTCTCCAGCATCAAATGTTTGGTGTTCAAAGCTTTTCATGACACCCCCCCCCCAACATACACACACCTTGGCAGTCTTCTTCTGTTTTATTTCCTCCCACATATTTTTGATCCACTGACACTGACCTCCTGGCTGTTCCACAAACAAGAGCCCCCATCTCTCCTCTCCAGAAATCTTCACTGGCTGTCTCCTCTGCTGGAAATACTCTCCCTCTTTATCGCCTCCTGATTGCTCTGGCTTCCTTCAAGTCCTAACTAAAATCCTACCTTCTACAGTCTTTCCCAATTTTTCCTAATTCTAGTGCCTTTCCCTCCAATTGATTATTCCCTCTTTATCCTGTATATAGTTTGTTTGAACTTATTAGTTTGTTGTTTCCTCCATTATATTGTGACCTTCCTTGAGGGCAGGGACTATCTTTTGCCTTTTTTTGTATTCCCAGTGCTTAGTACTATGCCTGGCACATAGAAGGCACTTAATAAATGCTTATTAACTATCATCAAAGCAAAAGTTGGTGGAGCTCTCCCTCACTTTCCTATTAACCTGCATGTTACCCTTTTGGAATGTCTTTCTTTTTTAATTTTTAACCTGATTTCATCTGTACAAAAAAATTGTCAAAGCCTATCCATATAAATTCATTCTGAGCATAAAACTTTCTAGATTTAGTAATGGGCTGTGTGCCCTTGTGAAAAGTTCTATAGCCAATATGGTTTGTCTGCATGTAAATGGAATCCTAGGATAAATCCCAAACTGGGAAGACCCTAGACATCACCTAGTCTGACTAATTCATTTTATAGATGATGAAACAACTCCACAAATGTCAAGTGACTTCTCCAAACACACCTAGGTGGCAAACAGCAGAGCTACATGGGAACCCAGGTTATCTGACTCTGAATCCATTATTCTTTCTACTGCTTCTCTAAAATTATTCATTTGTTTTAGAAACTTGAATCAATCTTTGACCCAGAAATACTACTATTAAGAAAAGGGAAAAGGACCCATTTGTACAAAAATATTTATAGCAGCTCTTTTTGCGGTGGCCAAGAATTGGAAATTGAGGGGATGTCCATCAATTGAGGAATGGCTAAACAAGCTGTAATATATGATTGCCATGGAATACCATTGTGCTCTAAGAAACGATGAACGGTATGCTTTTAGAAAAACCTGGAAAGACTTACCTGAACTAATGCAAAGCGAAGTGAGCAGAACCAGGAGAATAGTACACAGTAACAGCAATATTTTATGATGGTCAACTATGAATGACTTAGCTATTCTCAGTAATACAATGATACAACACAATTCCAAAGGATTTATGATGAAAAATGCTATCCACTTCCAGAGAGAGATCTGATGAACTCAATGCAGATTGAAGCATATTTTTTTTTACTTTACTGGTGGGGTGGGTAATTTTTTGGTCTGTTTTCTTTTGCAACATGGCCAATATTGAAATATGTTTGACATGACTTCACATAGATACTTGCTATCAAATTGCTTGCCTTCTCAGGGAGGACGGAGGAGTGCAATTAAGGTGGAGAATTTGGAACTCAAATTTTTTTAAAAAATGAATGTTAAAAAAATTTGGGAAATATTTAATGAAATAAATGAAAATACATTAAAAAAGGAAACTTAAGTCAAGGTACATATAGAGGGAAGTATAAAGAATGAAACTAAATAAATTTTCCTGCTAAATCTAAACTTATTAATCATTAATTTAATCTTTATTTTCCTTTTTCTGTAAGGAGAAATGTTTACTACATCTTAGCAAAAGAGGTATTTCCAAGCCCTCTTATCTTGTCCTCTATCAGCGAAATCAGCTAGTGCTTGCAGCATATGTAATTAATTGGTCATCTCCTTAGGCAAAAGCACGAACTTGGCATACACATCCTCTAGGCAGAGATAACTACAGAATCAGTTCCTACAGTGTGAATTATTTTTGATGTCTAGATGAACTAACACCCCTTCATACCTTGCCCAGAAATTGCCCCATCTGTTTCCATACCTGTTGGCATTGCTCATGTCATGCGCTACTCACAAACTACTTGCCTTCTTTTAGCTATTAAACAGACAACCTGTTGCAGAGTATCAGCAATTTTCAAGGCCATAGGCTACTGCTTCTACCTCTCTCTCCTCAATATTTTTACTCATGAGGTACCTAAGACAATCCTTCCTACCTCTTTCTGGAGGTATAGGAGTCCTGAAGGAATAGATTATCAAGCAGTAATCATAATCACTATTTTGCTCACTTGCTCCCACCTATTTCTGTATTTGTTTTTCTATTCACAGTGTTCCTAGGTCACTAACCAAGGAAGAGGAGAAGGACTAGGCTAGGCAGAGTCTTGTTATTAAGGATATTGGGGAGAGAGAGAGAGAGAATAAGAGGGAGGGTTTGATAAGCAGATAAGACACTTTAACAACAAATTGTTGAAGAAGCTAGGTGTCTTGTCTGTAAAAAGTATGATTTCCACAAATTTAGTCAAAATTGAGTTGTAAATGGTCATGGCCCTCGAAAGACCATGTGGTCTTCCTGAAATGTTTTCCTACTTCTTATATGTATTTATAAAGAAGTCCTATTTCAGTGAAGATACTATCATTACTACTCTTAATAACTCACATAAATGTACTTTACAATTAACAAAGTGATTTCTTCACAACAACCCCATGAGGCTGTAATACAAAAACAAGTTTCCTCATTTTAGACAAGAAGAACCTAAGCCTCAGAGAAATTTAGTGACTTGCCTGTAGTCATATATCTAATCAATTCATAGGATTTTAGGGAGATGAACTAGATTCAGTCCTTCCAATCTTGAACACAATGCAATCGAGGCCCAGAGAGGTTTATCCAAGATCACACAGAGAAACTGAGATTCAAACCCAGGTCCTCTAATTCCAAATCTAGTTTGAGCCTGAACCCAAACCCAAACTGTCCAAGTCCACTTTTAGTGTTCTTTGTATTACATCAAGGTACCCAAAACCAACAACAGCTTTCATCCCTGCATCTCTGATAAGGATTTTTGGCTGTGGCTGATGGGTAGGGCTTTTCTGATTCATACTGGTACATACTGGCAAATTGCCAGCACACAGGCATAGTATGCTGGTAACAACAGTGCTGCCTGATAGTGAGATGCTTTTCAGATCAAAGGATCTACTGTTAGCAGGGTGACTTTGTCAAAAACACTATTCCTGCTTGGACTTCATGGTGATAAAGTCCAAGCGTGTGATGACTTAGAAAAGAATCTTTCCCTAGAATCCAGAAAATAGTCAAAACAAAGAAAGGACATCCACTTTGATGTAAAACATCTGGAAAGCAAAGGAGATCGGTGCACTGAAGGAGACTGAAATTCATGGAGCAGAATAAAAACTTGGCTCAGATATTCTCTCCTTCGGGAAAGGGACCCAAGTCTGTATTTTAAATATGCAAGAAAAACAATCCACAAGAATCAAAACAAAGTGAGGATACTTCAGTCTTAAATATTTATTAAAGGATGGTCAAGAAAGGGTCCTTCCTCCTAGAAATGCTATACCTTTTGCCTTCTTTTCTTGGGGAATGAAGATGGCATTAGAGATCCCTTTACTAAATGTAGGTCAAACTTTAGGATATGTATCAAGTTCAGGATGGTTGTGGGGGTAGGCCACAACTTGCCCCAACAAGATGTCCGTAACTTCATGTGAACAAGAGAGATCAAAGACAGAAAAAAAATACTTGTAAAGGCAATAAAGGGTATCCGCTTCCTCTTTTTAGATTAGTACCTAGTTATTTATATGATGACTCCCCCATTAAAATCTGAGCTCCTTCAGAGCAGCGACTGGCTTTTCCACCCCTTTATTTGTATCCTCAGTGCTTGGCACATAGTAAGCACTTCATAAATGCTTATTTACTGAGAAAATGAACCTGAGGAGATAATACACCAGCCAAATTCGCGATGAACAAAAATCCACTCAACAACATCCCCTGTGAGCAGTGAAATCATTCCTCTTCCACTTGAAGATCTCTGAGGAGAGGAAAGATGTGACCTCAGAGTCAGTAAATCAACTCTTTTTTCTTTAATTTTGTTATTCTGAACTTGAAAAACACCAATAAATATAAACATTTCCACATATAAAGATAAAAAAGAGGCTTCTGGAGGAAACTTGGATCTCTATTACACAAAAGTTTATTTCTGAAAGTACACGATAAATTCAACAAGCTGTTTTCAAAGCTGTCCTGCTTGTTTGTGTTTCCCTCTGAATGTCTTTTGTTCTTTGCTGCTCATCTTTTTCAAATGATGATGACATTTTTCTTTCTTTTCTTCTTTGTTTTGGCATTTTTTTAAACAAATCTTGCCTCCTCCTTGCTCACTCCCACTTGTCATGATTCCACCCATTATAATCTGCTTTAGTTCATGAAATTCTTCCCAGGTTTCTCTGAATCCAACTCTTTCATTGTTTCTTATAGTACACTTACCTTCCATTATGTTCACTTACTGTAATTTAGGGGCAGATAGGTGGTATAGTAGATAGTGCACTGGTGCTGGAGTCAGGAAGACTTGAGTTCAAATCTAGCCTCAGACACTTCCTAGCTATGTGACCCCTGCCCCGCTCTCAGGGTGTCATTTAACCTCTGAATGCCTCAGTTTCTCCAACTGTAAAATGAGGACAACAGCACCTACCTCACAGGATTTCCATGAGGCTCAAATAAGATGAAATTTGTAAAGTCCTCAGTACAGTGCCTGGCACATAGTAGGTGCTTATATCCCTCCCATAATTTATTCAGCCATTCCCTAATTGATGAATACCTCTTTAGTTTCCAGGTCTTGGCTACAGTATTTATGCCTATGGGCTCTTCTCCTCTTTCTCTGCTCTATTTGGGATATATATGTATAGTAGTGGTTATCACTGAGTCAAAGGTTATGCACAGCTGTGTGACTTGTTTGGATATGATGCCAAAGTGCTTTTCAGAATGACTAGACCAATTCACAACTCTGCCAGACAGTTCATTGGTGTGTGTGTTCTTCCACATCCCCTCCAATCAGGTTGGTACAATACACATTCTCAAAGTTGTTCCAATTTACATTTCTCTTACTATGAATGATTTGGGGCATTTTTTTTCATATGGTTGTTGCTTGCTTAGATTTCTTCATTGAGAACTACTAGTTCATGCTCTTGTATATTTAAATCAGTTCTCTACATATCTTGGATATGAGACTTTTGCCATAGAAGCTTGCTGCGAAGCTTCATCTTTCCCCCTACCCTCATCGCAAAATTCCCTTTTAATTTTGAGTGAAATGATTTTGCTTGTATACTTTTGTGTGATTAAAATGGTTCATATTATCTCCTGTGGTCTCCTTTGCCCTTTGTTTGCTCAACAACTTGTCTTCTATCAATAATTGTAAAAAGTATCTATTACTTCCTGACTCCTCTAATTTGTTTATAATGTGATTTTTTTTTAGTCCAGGTCCTATGTCCCATTGTAGCTTACTGTGGTACGTGATGTGAAATGTTAGTCTAAACCTAATTTTAACCAGACTTTTCCAGTTTTCCCAATAATTTTTACCCAAGTAGTTGGGGTCTTTGGTTTCAATACTATGCTGCTACAGTATTATGTGAATTACTCAAGCCAAGCGATAATTTTGATATGCTTTTATTTTGTGAAAGCACTGGCCATGCATGTGTGATTCAACCAGCATGAGGCTAGCTAAAAGCATCTACAATCTTGGCCTGACAAAACCATATTGGGCTGATTTCCCTACCTTTCATTCTCTGGCAAATGAATTCTGGATTTTATACACACCATAACTAACTCATTCTTACTAACAGTTTGTAAATACCCACATAGGGCATTTAAGGTTCCACTATGACCCAAATGACTTAACCCTTTGAATCCTAGAACTACTATCCTGGGCCCACCATTGTCCAGATTGGTAATTGCCTCAGTTTCCAACTATATTTAGGTCCAACTCCAGTCATACTTCTCTTCACTCCCTGGCCATCTTCTCACGAGCTGCCTTAAGGTCTGAGCCAGACTCCATGTCCCAGAGGGCTTTCGCCAATGAAATTCCTGCCCTAGGACCACACTGTCCTGACTAGCAGTTCAATAACCCCACTCCTTTAAAAAAAAAAACAACCTCCAGACTCAATGAATGAACACATTATGTAAGACAATATAATTATTTCCTGAAAATACTGCTTATAAGAAACATGATTCAATTCTCTTATGAATTTTAGCAAAAGAAAATGTTGACAGATTTCTTTCTGACTCCAAGTCTAGCACTAATAGAAACATATAAACAGTATGAATTATCTATCATCATCTCTCTTCTGGCATTAAACACACACACACACACACACACACACACACACACACACACACAATGCAATTAAACCTTTGTAGGAATGAGCATATTCCTTCTTCAAAATGTTAGACAGATGTAAGGAGACTTGGGAGCAACCAGACTGGCATGTGTTGTTGGCAAGGGAGGAAGCCAAAGGTCTACAACCTCTCAATTCTTTCCAGTTGGCAGGGGTGATTACAATTTGCATTTGAAAAAGAGGGGGTAAGGTTCAAAATGTTTCTTTACCCCAGGGTGACTCAGTCCCTTTTCCCTTTTAGCCCTTAGGAAAATTTACCTCAGAGAGTATGAAAAGACCTAAGAACTAAATGGGTTTCTGCCCACAAGTTGGGTGACAGTTGAACTGAACAACATAAGACCAAGGCTAAGGCATTTCAGAGAAGTTTAGCAGTTATTCAAAGAGTTCAAAAGAAGAGAAGCAGTTAACAGAAGAGTTCTAAGCAGAGTTCAAAGGTTACAGCTGATCCTTAGTTTCTGCCTTTGCCACTGTCCTTTCTGGTACAAAATGGCAATGATGAATTTCTTAGCCACTGGCTTGAGAGAGCTGACTGGGAAGGCTGTAGGGAGTTTCGTAGCAATTGGCTGAGAATGCTGGCTGAAGGCAGAAGTAGCCTTTAGAAAAAGCCTAATCGAATCATAGCATTTCTGGAAGACTAACTTTCAATTAGCTCTGAAGCTAGCCCCATAGCCCAGGCACCAGAATAAGCTGACCCCAAGAGACGTAGCCTGTAAGCACACAGCAACTGTACCCTGCCCCACCCTCACAGGATGGTGGGGGCGGCTGGATAGCTGGTTGACAGATCGCAAAGAAGATATTTCATACCTGTCGGGGTAACAGTGGAAGAAGCCCAACTCAGCACTCAGGACGGAATAGCTGAAACGCACTGTCTGGCAGGGGACAGCTGAGCCATGACAGAGAGCCATACTTGGCATGGGAAGCAACGTAGTGGCATCGGTCAGAGAGAGCAACAGCTGATGAAAACTTGTAACTGCAGCATCAGAGTTGTGAGTTGTCCCTCTATTTATGTGCCCTGGTCATCTTTGTTCCCTGCAAAAGCATTCCTTCATGTTGGTGCCCTGGCCACATATGTTCATGTATGTGGTAGCCTCACACATGATTCCCATGAGGGTCTGTTTTCCCCATTGTATATGTATTTATAGCTAAAGATTTGTGAGCAGATGTTCTCTACGTTAAATAATTTTCATTGCAACTTGATTAAAATACCTTTCTTTTAAACCATTTCCCACATATCAGTGAAAGTTTATGAGCTATGATTTGGAGAGAACTATTAGCCCCAAAATACTTACAATCTGGCATAGCTAACTAGGACCCCAGAGGGAGAAGGGGGCCCTATTAGCTACACGGTAGGGGTTCCTCTCAGATCTCCGATTGGTTTACCCTGGAATCCATTGAAGAAATCATCATCTGGGATCTCCATTTTGAATGTCCTATATACTGCAGGGATCCATTGGGGAATATTTTTCAGGCTATGATTAGATACTGACGTTTTCCTATATTCATTTTTCTTTTCTTTTTAAACAGGTCAAACCTTTCCATTAACTACTGAGTTGCTATACAGTATGTTGACATGCCACTGAAGTATGGTTTATTCCTATAGTGACTGAGTGGTGTCTTAAAAAGGAGGGGAAAAAATATGGATGACAAAATTTTAGAACAGTGGTGCACATCTCTGCACCTGGATTTACACCGAGGATTGCTTGTTAAAGGAGTACCGCATGGCCTAACAAATAAGGACATTGAAAATGTCTTACATAATGCGATAGGTATTTTGGGAAAATGTCAAGTACTGACCAAACGATATGAAAAGACAGACCCCACCATGTCTGTTTTCTGTAAGTTGTCTGAACCCATCGACTATTCTAAAATCCCTAATGTAATTATGGTAGGAGAGAATACCTGGAAACTGGTCATTAGACCCTCCACTGAGGAAGAAGAGATAGAAAGAAAGCTCAAGGCTGTCCTGCAAAGGGAAGCACTGTGTGAAGACGATGCAAGACATGCACACAGAGGGGAGTCCAGACCTGGAGAGCACGAGCAAGATGAGTCCAAGCCAGAGCGAGAATCTCAATTTGACAAATTAAGAAGCTTCTCTGGGGAAAATCCATGTCCTCCTGGAGAGGAACCCTATGATTCTTGGATAAAACATGCCTCTGAAATATTAAAGCGATGGAAAATGAATGACACAGAAAAACAGAAAAGACTGATGGAAAGTCTCAAGGGGCGAGCATTTGATCTTATACGTATTTTGAAATTACAAACCCCGGATGCTACTGTGTTAGAATGTCTGCAAAAGCTAGATAAGCAGTACGGTGGTGCAGAAACTCCACAGCAGGCTTATGTCCAGTTTCTTACCACCTTTCAGCGTGAGGGAGAGAAACCCTCCGAGTTTGTCCTGAGAGTGGACAAACTGCTGCAGAATTTAGTGGTCAAGGGAGCGGTGAGGCCCAACGAAGTGGATGCTGTTAGACTGGCCCAAGTAAGTTCCGGACTGTTGGATAATGAAGATCTACAAGTACAAATAATTAGATTGGAAAAAGAGAAACAGAGGGTTAAATGTGAAGAGCTAATGGCTATAGTAAAATTGTATGAGAACAGACTCGACTGTGGAGACAGAAGTCTGGAACGCAGAAGGATGCTTTCTGAAGCATCTTCTCAGATGTCGCCTATGGAAACGAGAATGGAACCAAACCACAGTCACCTAGGCACCACGGCCGAAACTCCTAGGATGCCCGATAAAAATTGGAATACTGGTCAGTACCACTTGTCCCAGAAAAAAGACAAAGGATTGTGGGGGCAGAGGTCAGACAGGCCTGAAGCTAGAACATGGCCAGTAGAGCAAAGACAGAGGGGTCCTGGGATATTCTGCTGTAACTGCGGCCTGGATGGACATACAAATACAGGATGCACCCAAAGAGCAAATATGCAATTGGTTAAACAGAAGCTGATGTCCACCAGACTGCCTTCAACACATAAAGATGATGGATCTGGAGATAGAAGTGGTCCTAGATCCCAAAGACCTTAAGACAGAACTCACTGGCTGCCACGCCTGGGAGTCTTTCACAAAAGACCATGTCGTTAGGGGAGGTGAACTTTGTCGCAATCTGCCTCGCCTTGGTGGTCCCAGGATGATAAGCAACAGGAGCAATTACATGAAAAAGAATTAGGAGGGAGTCTCAAGGATTCAAATTTTGTCCCCAAGAGGTCACCTTACTGTTGAGAGAATGAAAGAAGTTGGAGCTGTGCAAGAGAATACTATACCATTATTATAACTGGATCCTATAGAGGAAGAAATGGATGCTGCCCATGACACTCACCCAGCGACCAAGTTTAATTAGCCATGATGTCCCAGAGAAAATGGAAGAAGGCGGATATGTATTCATCAGATGATGGAATAAATGCATCAGATACCCCTTGTTTGAGTGTCTATAACATATGTTATATATGCAAATGTAAGCTAGATATTATATTCCATATCGTTAATATATTTTGTTATATTGTTATGCTTCATTGATATATAATATGCACATTTTATTATGTGTGTTAATTGCAGTGTTACAGTTATAAAATTGTGTTACATATGCTAGGTGTTATGTGTTACATGGAATTTATATTTTGTAAAATTTTATATTTCTAAACAGCACTGGTATGCTGTTTAGAAGTGCTTATTATTTACTTTATCCCCTTATGGGACTGTATAGAACAGTTATAATAATAGCATATAAATATCTTATTTCTGATGTTTATTTTGCCATAAATGATATGTGTTACAAATGTTATGTATATGCCCAAGTAATTTGCAAGTATTTTACTGGAGGGGGGGAAATGGAGAGTGGGCTAAAGAAGCTGCACCCTTCCTTTCATTGGGTTTCTCAAGAGAGAGGCTTTTTAACCACAACACCCCCAGTGGATGTGATGGGGGAAGGATGTGGTTAACAACTCAGCTGGAAAAGAGAGGTGAGCAACAGATATATCCAGAGGAAATCAGCTGAGACGGAGCATCATTCGGGGACCAGCGACATCCGATGTTTGGCAGAAAGCAGGTCCAACACAATGTCGGTAAAAGACAGCTGCAGAGGTGGGAGTCATTCCTCCATACATGTGACCTGCATAGACACCCTTCCCCCATATGTTGATAGGCCACACATATTTCCTATGAAAGTTTCCCTCTCAATGAGTATTTAATATTCATAAGAGAGTGAGCCCAAAGTTTATGAGAAAAATGTTCTGTTCTTTATTTACATTGTTATTTAATTAAAAGCCTTTGTTACTTACTTGGTGTTCAATAGCTCATTGGTAAAGGTAAAACATAACAAGGGCTTATTGGTTTTAGTTTGGAGAGAATTCTGACGCACAAAATACCTGGGACCTAGAACTTGGGGCTCAGAATGAGGGTATATCTGTGGACTATACAGGAATTTCCTCTACAAAATATCTGGGGGTAAAAAATATTAGTTATCCAGCTTTAGCTTCTGACCATACCCAGGGATCAGGAACTCTTTACTTCACAGGACAAGCCTATTCTATTGCTGGGGAGCAAAATTTTTACTTATAGCAATCTAAAAATGTGCTTCTGTCCCTTGGTCTTAGTTCTGGCCTCTGGAACTACACAAAAGAAACACAATTGTCCTTTCATAAAACAGAATTTCCTGTATTTAAACACATCCAAGTCCTCAGTACCTAGGCTAAAAATCTCTAGTTGTTTCAAAATGATCTACCTGCCATTTTGTTTGCCCCCTTCTAGACCCATTCTAGTTTCTAAATACCCCTCTTAAAATGGAGTGCCAAGAAACCAGCATAATAGTCTTACTGGTGAAGAATCCTGCAGATGGTTATCTCCATTCGTCTGGATATTATATTTTTGTTAATAAAGGCTAAGTTTCTATTAAGGTTTTTTTGTTTTGTTTTTAGTAGCCACAACTCACTATTATCTTGCGTCAAGCTTACTGAAGGTTCTAAGCCTTTGGGCTATTAATGTCTATCTCCCCTATCCATCACTTGTGCGTGCAAAGGACTTTACACTTATCCCTATTAAATTTCATCTTAATAGATTCACTTCTATCGTTCTAGCTTATTGAGATATTTTTGGATCCTATTGTTCCCAAGTCAGCCTTGTGTCCTAGACAGATCCTATCAAATCTTCAAGTCATATAGAAAATTCTAAACGTGACCTCCCAAAAAAGCCCTGTGGTGACCCCACTAAAGACCTTTCAGTTCATTTTAAAATTTTAACAAACATCAAGTATCTACTATGTGCCAGCCACTGTGCTATTATCTCATTCAATACAACAGTCCTCAGAGACAGTGTTGTTAATCACCTTTTAAGAGATAAGGAAACAGGTAGACATAGGTTAAGTGATCTGCTCTGGCTAAACAGCTAATAAATGTCTAAGGCCACATTTGAAGTGGGCAGCTAGGTAGCACAGTGAATAGACTGTTTCCCTGCAGTCAGGAAGATTCATCTTCGTGAGTTCAAATCAGGCCTCAGACACTACCTATGCGACCCTGGGCAAGTCACTTAATCCTAATTGCTTCAATATCCTCATCTGTAAAATGAACTAGAGAAGGAAATGGCAAACCACTCCAATATCTTTGTCAAGAAAACCCCAAATGGGGTCACAAAGAATCAGGACCGGAACAACAAAAATTTGAACTCGAGTTTTCCTGACTCCAAGTCTGGGGCTTTATCCACTATGCCAAATAGATGTCCCTGTTATCAATAGTACCTGAGTATGGTGGTCAGATGACCTAGGATATTCCTCAGCCTGATTTTGCACATCTAGGAGGCATAAAAGTAGCGAAGACCTCTATATACACAAAAAAGGTGAACTGTCCAATTTTTTTTTGGTAAGACAACAGGAGTTAAGTGACTTGCCCAGGGTCACACAGCTAGTAAATATCAAATGTCTGAGGCTGGATTTGAACTCCAGTCCTCCTGACTCCAAGGTTGGTGCTTTATCCACTGCACCACCTAGCTGCCCTCCAGAACTGCACAATTTTAAATAATTCATTTGACAGGGTACATCTTACATTTCTTAGGAAATTTAAAAGACCACTATTAGCAGCAGCACACAATATGAAAAGTAGAATTATCTTTTTTCTAGATGCATCTCACTTCTCATAGTCTACTCTGTGAGTAAATGGTACTAGCATTTACCTCCTTTAAGTGTCCATTAAAAACAACTGTGACATGAATAACCTCTTACCTGACAATTAATGCAGACCCCTCCACCTTCATAAACACCATGGATATTCAAACTTCCATTAAGCCTCTCAACATCGGGATCATAGTAACAGTCCGTGGCATGACCATGGCAGTTGCAAGCTAAGGAAAGCACATACTAAATTAATACTCCACTATTAGAGGCGGGCCCTTAGTAATTTCCTGAAAATAATAGCGCTTCTCAGTGGCTTGCAATAAAACCCATTTTATGATATCAGGGAACAACGGGAAAGTCTAGGAAATTTCATTAAGCCAATTTAAAACCATGAGAAGAGCATGGTTTGGGGTTTGGTTTTTTTTTAATTTTGTGGTGAGTGGGAAGTTTTGTTTCCTGCTCCACCCCTCCTTTTTTTGGTTAAAAGTGAAGGTCTACAATCAAAGCATAAATAGGGCTCTTAAAAAAAGGTGGTACCCTGAACTCCGTTCTTCCCCTAAGTCACTTTCTGCACATGATCTCACCTCCAACTTTACAAAGAAGATTGAGACTATTAAGATATAAGCTCCTTGGAGGCGCTTCTTCACTGCTGTAACTCTCCCAGTATCTACATCCATCTTCTTTTCTTTTCTAATAGAAGTTTACAAAGCACTTTACATCATCCCATTTGAGCCTCACAACAACCTTGGAAGGTAAGCACTACCTGTATTGTTATTCAAATTTTATAGATTGGAAGACTGAGGCTCAATATTTAAATGACTTGTCTAAGATCACAGAATTAGAAAGTATCACCATTAGTATTTGAGCTCTGGTCTTTCAAGTACCAATTTCAGCATTCTTTCCACTATACTGAGGCCAGAGCAAGGCGGATGGACTTGGAAAACTGGATATGGGGGTAGGAAGAGATTGGAGGTCAAGATGACAAAAAATAAATATGTTTAGAAGGAGTAAAGAAGAGGGAGAGATAGAAGTAAAGGCTATGAGCAAGAAGAGAGATTTCAGAGTTACAGGTCATAGAAGTAGGGCAGTTTTGAGTAATGGTGAAAATTAGGGTACGGCCAACTCCACGGGTGGCCATAGTGGAGTAAAGATGTAGGTCATAGGAGTTGAGGACACTGATGAATTGGGAGGCCATAAGGATACTAAAGTCCTTCAGTATGAGGAAGGAAAGAGGGTGACACAGAGGCCAATGGATGATCATGGAAGGATCTGGCAGGGTGACGTGAATGGGGAGTGAAAGGAGAAAAGAGGTTGTCAAGTGTTAAGAGGAAGAGTATGCCTACTTCTCCTCCTGGCCCAACGAGGGCATGAAAGAAAGATTAGCCTGTATCGGAGGACAACCCAGGTTACGGCATCTTCCAGAATCTACCAGAAGGTGTTTCCATGAATGTCTATCAGAGGAAGAAGTCTAGGATGAAGGGAAGTTTGTTCACAACAGCATTGGAGCTCCAGAGGGAATGATGGAGAAGTAAGGTAGATAAAAATAGGGACCAAGAGGATTATGGCTAAGGTGGACCGTGATGACAGAGATGGAAGCGGAGGGAAAGAAAAGGGTTATTTCACCCTGGCAGGCAACAACACTGAATTACAGGGATTAGGGGAAGTAGGGATGGAAGTCTGCTAGCCATAGGAAGAGAAGAGAGCTAGATGAAAGACACTCACACCCTCTAGTCCACAGAGGTTCAGGTCCATCAATAAACATTTATTAAGCACCCACTACTTGTTATAATAGCATTGGGATACCAAAAAAAATATCAAGACAGACCCTGTTCTTGAGAAACTCACAGTCTAATACAGGAGACAGCACGCAAATAATTACAATCAAGCTACATACAGGATAAATTGGAAATCGTCAACAGATGGAGGCATCAGAATTAGGGAAGATTGAAAAAGGCTTCCTGTAGGAGGTGGGATTTTAGCTGGGACTTGAAGGAAGCCAGGGGAGCAGGGAGGTGGAGATGCAGAGGGAGAGCATTCCAGGCATGGGGGACAATTAGTGAAAGTGCC
Organism: Phalanger gymnotis; assembly: GCA_028646595.1. Classification (NCBI taxonomy): domain Eukaryota; kingdom Metazoa; phylum Chordata; class Mammalia; order Diprotodontia; family Phalangeridae; genus Phalanger; species Phalanger gymnotis. The sequence continues at coordinate 208,408,081 of CM053622.1, read as the reverse complement.
CAGAGCTGGCAGATGGAGCATCTTGTTCAAAGAACATCAAGGGGGTCAGTGTCACTGGATTGAAGAATGCATGATCGGGTATAAGGCATAAAAAAACTGGAGGGTGGCATCAGTCCCTTCTTTCTCATAGTTTTAGGGGACGAAAGGTAAGGCAAGCCAGGAGATGGAGGAGAGTGTGGTCACTAAATCCCTAGTGATCAGTTTTCTAGTACTACCATAGAGAATGTGAACAAGATCAATAAAGCAGAATGTTGATGTTGTGGGGGAAAAAAACAAAACCCTCACACTGGGGACCTGCTCTTTATTCTCATACTAAGATGGAGGATTGTGAATATCCAAATGATGCTATACCTCAGCTTCTGGCCTCTGGTAGTGGGGCACCAATGGCCCCAGCCTAGTTGCAGCATCTCTGGCTTCTGAGGCTCCACCAGTACAGACCTCTCATGATCTGGCCCCAAGAATTGGAAGGGCCTCTGGTGGCCTTGAAGCTCCAGAAGTACAGGCTCTCTTATCTCTTGTCTCTAAAAGCTGTCAACCTCTTGGGGCTCTAAGACTCAACTTAGATGGTCATAGCCCTTTTGAAACCCTTCCTGCAAGTGAAAGTAATACCTCCCTCCTCAAATTTCTCAATGGACTTTGCCTCTACTTTCTGCCACCCTTCCTAATGTCATAGTTATTGATGTATTTATCCTCCCTCTACTCCTATCCCCATCCTCCCAGAGGGCAAGGCATGGATCATATCGATCTAGAGATTCTCAATACTTATATAGTTGATGCTTAATAAATGTGTCTCAGATAAACAAAGTTTTATTAAAATGAAACTAAGAGGAAAAATAAGAGGAAAAGCCTTTGTCTCTGGATCTATTTTTTTTCACCAAGAAGACTTGTATCCACTAATGGAAATTTATAATTACTACTTGGATCGAATTATCCAATTTTCCTTGGTAACACATGTGTATATATATTTTAATGCAATTATCTAATGAATTTGAGGAAGCAAACAAAAGTAGTGGGCTGTTACACATTAGGATGCACCTTTTTTTAAACATAAAAGCTCATTGATTTTTGTTTCATTTTTGGCACCATGAAAACCATCTTCAAGTCATCTGTATTTACCACATCAATTATTTTTAAGGAGGATGTTTACCTTTAAATAACATCATTCAAAACGAATTCAGAGGGTACTTGATAAATAAGCCCTAACATGTTTAGTTTCCATAGGCTGTAAGCAATTTTCTACTATACTGAGAGCTTAGAAATATACACTGAAAACTCCCTTTGTTTTTTCCATATGCTGGATTAATGCATAGCTACCATAATTGTGACAATGCCTTTCGCTAGTGTTCTAGATTCGGGACACTTGTCAAATTGCAATTATTGGGCTTTGATGGATCAGTCATTATTCAGAGTATATGAAACTACAACCTGCAAGTCAGTCATGACAGGAGTGGCCCCTACTGATCACCACCACCACCACCACCTCCCATTCTCAAATAATGGCTAACACTTCTATAGCAATTTAAGATTTACAAAGTACTTAATATATATTATCTCACTGGATCCTCACAACAACCCTGGGAGGGTAGGTGCTATTATTAATTCCCATTTTACAGAAGAGAAAACTAAGGCGGAGAGTTTAGTGATTTGCTCAGAGTCACTCTCCAAAGTTTTATCAGAGTATGGAAAGGAGGCCCTGCAGGTAGGACTCTCAGAACTTCAGCTTCCCTAGTCCTCTTTTTTCTCATCTATAAATTAAGATGGTTGTTTGGACTAAATGACTTCTATTGGTCCCTTCCAGCTCCAAGTCCTTTTGATAACATCTTATAATTTAATAGGACATATCAGAATATATATATATATATAATATATGTGTGTGTGGTGTGGGTGTGGGTGGGTATGCATGTATATACATATGTACATATATGTATATATATATGTATGTATGAAGGACAACATCCATTTGGGATAGATAGAGATGAGATGAGGTAGAGATGAGATGGCAATAGGTAAATAGACAGAGATAGAGATGAAAGAGAAAAATGTTGGGGTTTAGTCTCTGCCCACCTAGATCCAAAAACTGTTGCAGTTTCATGATGTGTTGTGTTGGACATGCCTCAAAGAATTCAGAGTCAGGCCACCTCTAATCCAAGTATAGGCATTTATTGAGATTGACGCCTGTCATGAAGTGGGCTAAGTTCCAAGAGGAACCAGCAAGATGGATTTTTATAGGGTAAAAATGTTGATTATACAATCAAAATTTACATACAATATAGGAATATGATTAATATTTAAAAGGCAGGAGGAGTTTGTGAAGGGATTAGGTAATGGACAAGGGGTCCTTTCTATGGTTCAGTGGTTAAACATTCTGGTCATGCTGCCCTCCAATTGGCTAGCTATTGTGGTCCTGTCTGGTCAAGATAGATAGTTAGGTATTGTGTTCCTGTCTTGGGCTAAATGGATGATGTGATTGTGGTTGAGTACATGGACATACCTGTTTCTGTGACTAGGTACAGGCAATGGCTGGGATCCCATCACATAAACATGCCAGCTGTTTCTGTGAGAACTATGAGTTCATGGACACACCTGATGTTCTAGTGAGCAGTGAGGCATATATGAAGAAGTTAGGCTATTGAGTGTATGTGTGTATGTGTGTGTGTATGTGTGTGTGTGAGGGGGGGGTGAGTGGTGAGGTAGGGGCAATGCACCTGCTATTCAGTGGGGCCTATAAGGAAGTTAGAATATTGGGGCTGGGAGCAGCTTTACTAGGATTCCATCTATAGATATAGATGAGATAGATAGATAGATAGATAGATAGATAGATAGATAGATAGATAGATAGATAGATAGATAGACAGACAGACAGACAGACAGATAGAGATAGATAGATAGATGTCCTTTGAAGGAACCACCTTGGGAGGATATATTCTTGGTCTATAGATGCTGATCCAGTCAAATGTGAGGGCAAAGATTGTTTCATTTTTGTTTTTTTTATCCCCAGCGCTTGGCACAATGCCTGGCATGTGAGTGCTTAATAAATTCTGCATTGTTGGAATGAATTGGTCAAAATGCTGGGAATTCCTCTCATAGAACTGCCCTCTGAGAGAGATTAGAAGCCACAGAAGGAAATCGACTTTGTTACATTAAACTCATATCTTGTTTTGTTTCATTTTGTAACCAAAACTGGAATTACCCGTGTTTAACAGATTTGATTCTGATTCATGTGTCTCCTAAAAATTAAATACACTCTTGAAGGGCAAAGATTTGCCATCATTTGAAAAAAAATATTTATTCATTCATTTAACAACCATTGCAAATTCTGAAGGTAGTTCCAAAAAAAGATCCCAAAATGTTCAGGACTCTGATAGCATCATTAAAATAAGTGAATCATCGCCCAAGGTGACCACTTTGAAGGCTAACAACATTCCCCTGTATGTGTAAATTCTGACATGTTTGGGAGGGAGAAAAAATAAATACTGATTAGCCAAAAAATAAAATTTTTAAAAAATAGAAAAAGATACTTCTCTTAGCTCTTTCTTCCCACTTACCTTCACACTCATTGGTTCTCTCAGCGGTTGCCGGCTGCCACCGCTTCTGGTTGTAGCCAACACAGCAGTGACCACAGCTTTCCCCACAGGTATTGTGCTGGCATTCACACTGAAACCTGGGTGTGGGGAAGAAATCAATCTCACTCTTTGGAAGACATTCAAGAAAAGGAAACTACTCCCTCCACGTTAATTTAGCACATAAAAATGAACACGGCAAATACCTAGTAACATTCCAAAGGCATTTTTACAATATCATTTCAGAATTTTATATAAGAAAGGTAAGTGGAGTTTTTATGTCCTTAATCCATATCTTGTTACCAGCCTTACCAGTCAGGGAAACAGTCATTTTCAATACCGAGATGTTGCTCCCAGGGACCGTAAGTTACATCCAGTAACTTAAGAACAAGTCTGAGTTTTCTTAAAGAGGCAAACAGACGAGACTAATTTCTTTTCCCCCCTTTCTTGTCATCATCTTTAGTCTGGCAATTTAACCATCACAAAAGCTATCCACATTCAAGTATATCTTGTTTTGTATAACACATATACTTCTGAGTAATAAAAATAAGTCTCTGTGGTCTGTAGGTCACTCCAAAGGAGAAAATATATGCACTTGGTTACCTCAGAAGAAGATGGGAACTATGATCTGGAAATTTCCAACATTTGCAAGATTCTTCCTAGTCCAGGAGGTTCTTAATTTGGCATGTGTGAACTTCTTTCTTAAATATTTTGATAACTACATTTCCATATCCTGGCTTCCTTTGTAACCCTATGTATTTTACTCTATGCATTGAAAGACACTTTCCTGAGAAAGGGTCCAGAGACTTTGTCAGACTGCCATGAGGTCCATGACACAGAAAGATTAAGAACGTTTTCCTAGATGCTGTATATTCTTACAATGTTTTTGAAGTCCTAAAATTGCCTTCATCTCATTAGTAAAAATTATTTACCAAAATCTTTTATGCTTAATTGAGAAACAGGCACGATATTTATTGAGTGAATATTCAATACTATGCCCACCATTGTCATATGCTCAATGTTTGCTGTTTTAAGAAATCTTTTAGTAGATGTCCCCTAAAGAATATGGTGCAGTGGAGTCAGAAGGCCTCAGGATCGAAATTTTCTTAGTATAAGTGCTACCTGTGATACCAAAGGAATTCTATCAACCTCTTTGTTTCTACTGATTGTACTCAGGACTGGTGTGCTTAATGAGCGCCTAATATTCTAAAAACCCTAGATTGGTGTATTTCTAAAGGGCTCTAGTTGCCTTTGGCTACTTCAATATAAAACCCTGCAGGCCCTACTCACTTTGGGGCACTCCAACTTAGTCTGTAATTCTGGATGAAGCCGATTTCCTAAGTTACATATATAGCTTCATTTCCCAGAACCAAAACAAGCCTAGGACTCACAGGTGGCAGTAATACTGAAACATGAATGTCTCGTATCCTTTTTCATGAGTGAGTGGTTTGTCTGCTATTAATAAACCTTATTTATTAGAGGTGGATTTGACTGTGTTTCTGTTTCTGGATATTCACAATCAGAAAGAACATAAATACTAATGGCAACCATAGATAGCAAAGGATTAACAAGCTAAAGAGATTAGGGAATGTGTTGCCTTTCCCAGAAAACAATGATTTAACCCTTGAGGAGGGTTGAGGATTGTTGTTTGTCTTTCATTCTCGAAGAGGACCATGATGTCATGGAGGTGATGCCATGACTTGCACATGAATTGGATTTAAGTGAGAGACATCTGTGCAAAGTCACCAGCCTCACTTTCTCCTCCCAAGCTATCTGGGTCCAATGGCAAGATAGAGATCCAGATGAGGGGAGATAGTTCTAGGAGGGCTGAGAATTCCAAGCTGGTGAGAGAGAGTTTTCTTTTTTAATTAAAGGTGCTTCTTCATTCCCATCAATTTCCATCATTTAAATAGGTAACCATTTACCCCATCTATATATGAGATTACAAGGTATTGTGTCACAGTGGATAACAGAAAAATCAGGGTTCGATCCTACATGTGGTATGCGCTACCTGTAAAATCATGAATAAATTACTCAGTGTTTTCAGTTTTCTCTAAGATGACAAGCTGCTGGTCTGCACTGGTGATGGGAATTTCCACACAGAGGGAAGCACATGTCTAGAACTCCAAAATATATGACATTTATCTTATATGTATAAACCTAGACCAGTTATTTTATTACTAAAAATACCTCCGTTCCATATCACTCTTTAGAAATTATATACTTTTGGAAGACGAAATGGAACGTTAAGAGAAAAAATGATTCGCATATCTGCTGTCCAGCCCATTTTAGTCCTTAAATAAAAACTCTTATCTCTGCTTCAAGAGTGCATTAACAACGCAAAAGCTTTAAAAACACTGGCCTCTATTGCTCTGTCATGGCATGGCTATGTAGTTTTAAAATAATCCTCTTTATTTCCTTGCTTGGAACTATTTATATAATGTGATAGATACATTGATGCCTTGAAATAGTCAGCCCTGTCACAACTGGCTCGTTTTGGAGCAGGGTTTCCTAACATCCTTTGTGTCTTGTACCTCTTTGGCTAACTGCTTCATGGAAGAATATTTTAAATGCATGAAATGAAATGCATGGGATATAAAGAATGGAAGCAAATAAGCATTTATTAAACTCTTATTAGTGCGTCATATAGTGCTCAGTGCTAAGTGCTTCACAAACATCTCATTTGATCCTATTGTACTGAAATAGTTATCTACATTTTTTTTTAAAGTTTATAACCAATGGGTTAAGAACCCCTGCTTCAGAGGGAGGAGAAGAGGCCACTATGTGCAATGCACTTACAGGTTTTCAGGACCTTTGGCCCTGCACACTTCTGCATGGCCATTGCAGACACATCGTCCACCAATGCTGATGTCCTTTATGCTGTAGTAATACTAAAAGAGAACAGAGATGAACATACACGTTTGAGTATACATCTACATACAAACTCCACCTCCCAGCCCCCATTCTCCAACGCTCACCCCACTTTGGCCATTTCCTCCTGCTTTCTTCCCCTCTTCCCTATGAGCAACTTCACCACCACAAACAGTACTTATATTACAGGTGGCCCTTGCTTTGTGCAATATCTCAGTTCCTGAAAAGTTTTAAGTCAAATGCGAAGCTATTTATTTATTTTTAGATCACATCACATTTTAAACGTAGGAGGTGGAAGATGAGAAATCTTTTGTTGCTGAGTTGTTTTCAGTCACGTCTGACTCTTCCTGACCCTACTTGGGGTTTTCTTGGCCAAGATACTGAAGTGGTTTGCCTTTTGCTTCTCCAGTGCATTTGACAGATGAGAAACTGAGGCAAATAGGGATAAGTGACTTGTCCAGGGTCACACAGCCAATAAGTGCCTGAGACCAGATTTGAACTCATGAAGATGAGTCTTCCTGATTCCAGGCCCAATGCTCTAGCCACTGCACCACCTAGCTGCTCCAAGTCTCTGAGGAGACTTATTTTTAAAAAAGAATCCTACTTATGAGGCTTTTGGAAAATCAATTAATCACTCCCTAATTTATCTAATTTACCAGTCTTGAAATCATAGCTCCGGTGCTCTACTATCTTTTTACTTATAAGTCACTTCATAAGGATCATAGGATTTAGAACTGATAGAGAATGAACTAGTCCATTACAGATGAGGACCTGAGACCTTAGCTATCATAACAGCTAAGATTTACATCGGTGAAATAGCGCTTTACCTACCGTGTCTTACTTGAGCCTTACAAAACAAAACAAAACAAAACAAAACCCTGTGTTGCAGGTGCTCTTATTATCCCCATTTTACAGATGGGAAAACTGAGTGAGCTTAATGATTAAGATTAAGTGACTTGCCCAGGGTTACGCAGCTAGCAAATATCTGAGACAGCTTTTGAACTCAGGACCTCTGACTCGAGATCTAGCGTTCTCTCTGCCACACCACAGTGCCTTCTCTGAGCCTCATTTTCTTCATTTACAAAATGGGTATGATAATTCTACCTCTACGTACCTCACTGGGTCATTGTGAGGAAAGTGTTTTGCAAAAAGCTAGAGTATAATTGTGAGCTATTATTACACCAGGATTTTCATAAACTGAATTGCTTAAAGCAAGGCACACATGCTGGGGTTGCCCACTTAATATCAAAAGACGGCCCTCTCTTGGTACTTCCAAATTATTATGGCAATGAAGCTGGAGCAGGTGTAGCCTCCGGTAGGCCAGTGAGAACAATCTTGTCAGTAGCAGTCTTTGCAATGGAAAAGAGGATTGTTTATTTAATCTTTTTTTAAATAATCACGCTAAAGACTTCTAATCATTTAACGACATGACTCTGTGTTCGTGGCTAAGAACTGTCAGAGCTTCCTGACAAAATCATGACTTACTGCCTTTTCAGCAGTATTACCCAGTATTAAAAGTACTTTCTTTTATATGTCAACACCCAGACTTCAATGCTGACAACTGCCTAAATTTTTCATCTGCTACTAGGAAAGGCCAGCCTCTCCGAAGCTTTGAGCTCCTTATCCCTGTAACATATATGGCCTGTACTGAAGATAATTGCCATTATGGTCCACACTACAGGAACTTAGAGATTGTGAGAGGTCATGACTTTACACTTGCTCCATTAGTAGAAAGGGCAGCTAGTTGATCCAGAGTATCGACTTCTAGGCCTGAGATCAGGAAGACTCATCTCCCTGAGTTCAAATCTGGCCTCAGACACTTATTAGCCATGTGACCCTGGGCGAGTCACTTAAGCCTGCTGGCCTCAGTTTCCTCATCTGTAAAATGAACTAGAGAAGGAAATGGCAGACAGCTCCAGTATCTTTGCCAAGAAAACCCCAAATGGGTTCACAAGGAATCGGACATGGCAGAAAGACAACTGAACAAACAATGCAAAACAAAAAAATCACAAGCAAAGGGCCAAGTTCAAACTCGAGCAGCCGCTGAAGATATTTAACTTAATAAAATCAGCAAGGCCAAAATTATGGCTTAGATCCATATGACCAGGAGCATAAAAACTCATTCCAACTTCAGTCTAATCAGGAAGCCCAGTCTATCCCCCCCAGCCCCCACCTCATAGTGTATACAAGTTACCATTCAATCTGGTCCCCTCCCACTCTTACAGGATTCCTTAGGATATAATCTGGCATTAATGGTAGTAGACAAGCAGGCCACCCACACATCCATAGGATCCCTAGCCCTCCCTCCATTATCAAATGAAATAATAATTATAATGTGCTAAATGCACATTTTGTTGTTTCAGTTACGTCCAACCCTTGGTGACTTCCTTTGGGGTTTTCTTGGCAAAGATACTGCAGTGGTTTATCATTTCCTTCTCCAGTTCATTTTGCAGATGAGGAAACTGAGGCAAACAGGGTTAAGCGACTTGCCCAGGGTGACATACCTAAGTAAGTGTCTGAACCGCATTTGAACTCAGGAAGATGAGTCTTCTTGACTTCAGGCCCAGCACTCTATCCACTGCAGCACCACCTAGCCACCCCGCCTTGCACATAGTAGGCACTTAGTAAATGCTTATTCCATTCCTCAATCCCCTTTGGAAAGTTTTCCAGGCTGTAGGAAAACTAACCTTCTTTTCTTTCTCCCTACCCTACTTCCCCAACCCCTCATACATATATAACTCACAAGAGAAATGTTCCCATGCCTTAGGATAACAAAAACAAGAGACTTCTCCCCCATCAGAAATGAAGCTAAAGGAACATAAGGTAATAGTGTCCTTTCGACGTCTGAAAACAGGACACGCTTGGAGGGCAGAGCAAATTTTTTATCGTCTGTCATATTATCTGTAAGATAACAATACCTGCCCTACATGCTTCACTGAGCTGTCAGGGACATCAGAAGAAAGTGTACATATTCAAATTATAAGTTGCTATATAAATGTAAATAGATTCTAAAATTAACCAACTCCACTTCAAGCCCGGCAATGTGAACAAGACCATCTCCTTTGCCATCAGCATTTTTGATTTCCTAAAACAGCAGCCTTTTTTATTTTAGAATCTCTTTATTCTCTTAAAAATTACTATAGAACTCACCCCCAACCTCACCACAAACACGCACAAAGAATTTATGTTTATGTGGGTTATATCTGTTTGATATTTATCATATTATAAATTGAAACTGATAATTTTAGAATATTAATTCGTTTTAAAATGACAACAAAAAGCCCATTACATATCAACATAACATTTTTATAAAAATGATAATATTTTCCAAATAAAAAATTAGTCAGAAGAGCGGCATTGTTTTACATATTTTTGTAAACCTCTTTAGTGTCTGCTTAATAGAACATGGTTTGATTCTCATATTCATGTATTCACATTCATGTATTCAGTCTCTTGTGATATATTATTCTGGTTGATGTACATGAAGAAAAGCCAGCCTCACACAGTTACGTAATTAGAAAAGGGAGAAGTATTTTAATAGGCAAATAATGCCTTAGTGTTATTCACAAAGAGTCAGACATGACTGAAAGTGACTAAACAAGAACAATTCTGATGAAAACAATTTTAACTTCATAGACCCCCCCCCCCGAAATGGTCTCAGGGACTCCCGGGGTCTGTAGGCCACACTTGGAGAACCACTACTTTAAAATTAATTAAATGAACTTAATTTGTTAACCCAAATAGAAACAAAAGGAAGTCTCGAAATTACTCACCCTTCTAGTGACCGTTGGGTCTTGCTGGGCTTTAGAGATCAGGTGTCCAAGAAGAGTATTGGTCCGGAGAAAACGCAAGCGGATATTGGTTGCCTTTGTAAACTCTCTCAGAGTAGGAGAGAATGTAAAGTTTTTTGCTCCTGGACGACCATTTATTAAAGAAACCACAACCTAGTAAACCATAAAAGATTTTTTCCGTCAAACTTTAGGAAAATTTGCTAACGCCTATGTCCCAAATAGGTGACCTGGATTGCTTTTTGCTCATGTCAGAACAGCATAAATTTTGTCCGCTTTTAGTGTCATTTCTTACAACCTCCCTAGTTACACTCACCTCTCCATTTTCCAGTGGTACAATCCGAGAATATTCAGTGGTACAGATAACATCATTGTCGTCAGTGATAGGCAAGTTGGCTTCCTTCCCAAACTGTTCCCAACAGTCTACTTTAGAGTCTAACAAAGAAGCATTTTCATGTTGAAACAAATTTTTTTAAGGTAAATGTCCACAGAAAAATCTCAGCTCTATATTAATTTGATATAAAAAAGATGAAAAACTAAGAGCTAGAAAAAAAATCGATGAACAGACTGACACATAGTTTTAAGGGGCTACATCTTTATCTATGTGTAACATTCATTTACATTTCAAAACACCACCTTTCTTATTACTAAGTCACTTGACTTTCCATGGCAATATTTGGAGTAATGAGGCTTAAGTCCTCAGCAGGCAAATTGACCCACAAATAATCTCTTGTGGAGAACCCATCCCTATGGTTCACCTCAGGCAATATCCTTCCAATGTCAATATCTCATATGGTCTAGAGGCATCCTCAGAAAGTCTGCCTATATGATGGATACAGATGCAGGCTAGGTGGTACATGAGACAATATGCATTCCCATAGCAGTTAGCCTTTCTCGCCATTGAGTAAAAAGAAAGAGACTGTGTTCTACTGGAAGACACCTAGGTACGCATCTACAAGAAATGAACAGGGACTTCATCATGAAAGACATTCTTACCTTCAGCTTTTCTTTGTGGTGTACCTTAAAATCATACACATCCAATAAAAATTTATTAAGCACCTACTATGTGCCAGACACTATGCCTTAGGAGTTGCAGCTCAGGAGAGTAAAGGTTACTAGTGCCTCACTAACTCCACCTAGAGATTAAAATTTCAAAGAACATATTCTGATGATCTCTTGAAAATACTTTTACTCACCCATGATGAGGGTGGGTATGATGAGAATTAATGAGAGGGCAGTGTTTTGCAAGCCTCAGAGCACCAGCATTTGTGTATATTACTTACGGGCAAAAAACTGCCAAGGCAAGTAAGTTCTTCCAGAATCTACTGATCTTTCCAGGACCCAGAGATCAGGACGAGGAGAATTTGCAAATTTGATGAGTACATAGGCCACATGGAAAAGCTATTGAAGACAAAAGAGATAAAGAAATTTATGCAACTACTAGTAGTGGAGGCTGAGGTGGTAGACTATATTAATTCATTCGTAGCATAAACTAGGGGAAAAAAGATGTGAAGCTCTAAGTTCTGTTACAAAGCACCTAATTTTCCCTTCAAAGTCAAGGATGAGTTCAGGGATTCAGTCACAGAATCACACGACCTCAGAGTCGGAAGGGATTCCAGAGGCCATCTTCTCTCTCTCTGAATAAGAATTTGTTTTGGGGGTCTGGAACTGTGATCTCTATGGTGTGAGAAAACTCACCCCAACAACATAGATCAGTAACTGTTCTACAACTTACAGTCTTGCAGTGTGGCCTGAGACCCCAAGAGTTTAAGAGAATTGTGTAGGATTATACAGCCAAGAAGTTTCAAAGGCAGGACTTAACCCGTGTGTTCCTGACTCCAAAGCCAGTTCTCTAGTCACTGCAAAATTGCTGCCTCTTCTTCAAATAAAAGCCCCTGCACAGCATATCCCAAGGCATGGTCACCTGGGCTTCGTTTGAGGCCTTCTGGCGAGAGAGAAAGCATGGCATACAGAGAGAGCACATTCCCCTTTGAGATAGCTCTCATTGTTAGGAAGTGAAATTATGTAACAACACATGTATACATACATGTGTACATGTATTTTATTTTGTTTTTTCTTTCTTTTATTTATTTATTTTTCGTTTTCAGCATTCGCTTTTATAATATTTTGAATCCTAAACTTTCCCCCCCTCCTTTCACTCCCCTTTCCTCAAGGTGGCATGCAATCTGATATGGGCTATACATGTATGTATATTTTCTATAGAGATAGATAGAATGGGAGAGAGACGAGAGGGAGACTGAAGGATGGGAGGGAAAGAGGGAAGGAGCAAAGGAGGTAGAGAGGAAGAGGGGAAAGAGAAAATGGGAAGGGAAGGAGAGGGAGGATGGGAAAGAAAGAGAGTGTTGTATACAGTAATAGCAATATTGTTTTAAGAACAACTTTGAATGAATAAGTCATTTTGACTATTATAAATATCCAAACTACAAAGGACACATAAAGATGCTATCTGTAGCCAAAGAAAGAACTGATAAACAGAAGCACATATAGAATGATTTTATATGCATATATACATATATTTGTGTCTAATGGTAGCCGTCTGGGGGGCAGGGGGAAAGGAAGGAAAAAAGGGGAAAGAAGAAATTTACAGTATAATTATATATTTTAAAAAATAGCAAGTCGTACATAATAGATTTGCAGTTTCATGTACAAACTTTTTTTTTATTATACTATGTTATGGAAATGCTTATTTTATTCCATAAATGGAGGAGGGAGAAGAGAGAGAAAGAAGTTTATCTTTTACTATAACATGGATTGTCTACAAAAAGGTTTAATATCTCTTCCCTCCAAATGTCCAATTCAATGAATATCTGATAAACTAGTCTACATCATTAGGGAAGATGAGAGCTGAAAGTTGCTTCTCCTTCCAATCAGGTTCTCCTTCCCTTCCAGTAAACATGAATTTTAACAGTGTTCTTCTGGAGATATACTCCCACATTGATCATGTGAGCCAAAGGGGTAAGTCAAATAATATTCAGATCAGGGAGGAGGTATTTTATATACACCTTCACAGAAAAGGCATATATGTATGGGACAGACGAGTGTTTAGAGCAATACCAGCACCCTATTAGTACCTCTCTTCAGTAAAATAAATAAAGGATGACTCATAGTTTTCTACTGTGAGCAAGCCACTCTGCTAGGCTGAGCACCCAAAGACAAAAATGAAACAATCCCTGCCTTCAAGAAGCTTCCATTCTATAGGAGGAGACATCATTTAAACATTTATATATTTACAAAATAAATGGGGAAAAGGACAGAGAAGGCATTAACAGCTGGGGGAGATCAGGTAAGGCCTCAGTTAGAAAGGAGCTAGTATTCAAGCTAAGATCTGAAGGGAAGAAGGGATTCTAAAAGGCAGAGAGAGGTAAGAGCTGTACTCCAACCTGTGCAAAAGCATGGAGATGGGAGCAATAACATCATGTGTGGAACAAACAGAAGGCCAGTATGGCTGGACCATAGTCTGCATGAAGGGGAGTCATATAAAGTAAATCTAGAAAGGCAAGCTGGAGCCAAGTCGGGATGGGCTTTGAATGACAAGCAGAAATGTTTGTATTTGAGGCAAATAGGTGATGTAGTGGATAGAGGGCTGAACGTAAAATCCAGAAGACTTGAATTCAAATTCTGCCTTAACCACTTACTTGTGCTGTTGGATAAGTCACTTAATCTTTCTCAACTTTCATTTCCTCATCTGTAAAATGGAGACAGTAATAGCACCTAACTATGGGGTTATCAAGTGAGATAATATATGCACATAACTTGGTGAATCTTAGAGTGCTGTATAAACATTCGCTATTATTATTCATCCTAGGGGTAATAGAGTGCCGCAAGAGTTTATTAAGAAGGGGAGTGACGTAGTCAGATCTGTAATTTAGGAAGATCACTTCATGTGGTCAATGGATTGGAGAGGCCATAGATTTAAGGCAGGGGCGCCAATTAGAGTCCTCAGTAATAGACCAGATGAGGAGTGCAGGCATTTGAACAAGGAAAGTGATTATGTGATTATGTGGGCTGAGTAGGGGGACAACGGCAAGAGAATTTGCAAAACTGGCAAATAATTAGCTATGGAGGGTGAGGGAGAGAGAGGAGTATAGCACAGCTTCAAGGATACAGAACTAATTTATTGAAAAGATGGTGGTGGCCTCAACAAAAATAGGAAAATTTGGAAGAACAAAGTTTAGGGGAAGAGAAGGTCTATTTTGGACATGTTAAGTTTCAGACGACCCTGAGACATCTGCTAATATAAAATAGACACCCCTCTGTTTAATGGTTAAAGCCTTACACAGTTAGGCCCCAACCTATTTTTCCAGACTCATTGGACACTACCTGGTCTAGCTAAATTGGCCTTGTCTCTGTTATTCACATACAACACTCCAACTCCCATCTCGGCATCTTTGCATTGGCTATTATACATGTCTGAAATGGATTCCTTCCTCACCTTCGTCTCAAATAGTCCCTTTCTTCCTTTAAGACACACCTTAAGTACTGTCTTCTTCACAAAACCTTCCCTGCTCCCCACCAACTGCTAGTGCCTTCCCTCCCAAACTACCTTGTATTTAACTACTTTGTATATATTTCTGATACATAGACAGAGATACATCTATATTTATCAATCTCTATCAATAAATTGATCAAAATATGTATCTTCTATCTATATCTATATATCTGTATACATATCTATCTCTAGAGATAGATATATCGTGATAGGCAGACAGACAGACAGATAGACAGACAGACAGATAGATGTAGGAGATAGGCCAGAGGACAGTGAAAAGCTGAGACATCTAAGAATTGGTTTGAAGTTGGAAAGGAAAGAAATCAGGGAATGGCAAATGATCTGAGAAAATGTTGTTCTTTGTCCTTCATTTCTGAAGAGGACCAGTGACATCACAAGTGATATCTTGATGCTCACATGAATTGGATGTAAGTGAAGCAGAATTGTACAAAGTCATCAGTCCCATTCTCTCTTCCAGAGTCATCAAAGTTCAATGGTAGGACAAAAGTCAAGATGACAGGCAATGGCCCAAGATGCAGAAGAGGTGGTGGGATTGGCACTTACAATGTGGGTGAAAAATAGACTTACAAGGGGGGTAAGCATACACATCTGGATTTGTGTTTCTCTGTTTAAATTCTGTGTCCTCTTGTGCCATCACCTAGTAAGCTCCTTGAGGCTAGGGGCTAATAACGTTTTCATCTTTGTCTCCCCACACCTACCACAGTGTTTCACATGCTGCAAGCACTTAATAAACACATGTTGAATCGAATGCTTGTTGAATTACGACCCTGGAAAAATCATTTCGTTTAAATCATTCATTTAGTTGGCCCTCCTCCATTTCTGTACATCAAGTGAAAATAATGGTTAAATGTTAACCAAATGTTAATCAAGTGAAAATAATGGTTAAAGTTCATAATTTTAAAGCACATTGAAAATCATAGAGTAACAAGCAACTTCTTAGAACAAAAATTTCTAAAAATACCGATATTATTAAGTGCAAAAGAATTCCTAGGACTCTTAAGGACTCACTTTTGCAAACCAGAATGAATATATCAAACTTCAAACCCACATCAAAACCAGTTCCTATTAGTGTATGTGACTACAAGGCATAAAAGGATCAAAGATTTAGAGCCGGGGTGAAACCTCAGAGGGCATCTGATGCAATCCTCTCCTATTACGGATGAGGACCTGAGAGATACGAAGTGGATTTGCCCAAGGTTACAAAAAGTAATAGAGCTAGGATGTGAACCTAGATACTCTGACTCCAAAACCAACATTTCTTTCATTAATACACAGCTAGGTGGTACAGTGGAAAGAATGCCAGGCATAGAGTCAGGAAGACTGAGTTCAAATCCAGCCTCAGACACTTACTAGCCGTATGACCCTGAGCAAGTCACTTAACCCTGTTGGCCTCAGTAGCTGGAGAAGGAAATGGCAAACCCCTCCAGTATCTCTGCCAAGAAAACTCCGAATGGAGTCATGACGAGTCGGACATGACTGAAACTACTGAACGACAACAACTCAGTATAAGAAAGCTAAACACGGAATCGCGAGGGACTTGAATTCAAGCTGTAGCTCTGATGTTCTCTGAGCGATTCTGAGTAAGTGGCTCAACCTTTCTAAGTTTCTGTTCCCTCATCTATGAAGTGGGGATAACAAGTCCACCTCTGGCACCTGCCGCCTGTGTAACCATGAGCAAATCCCTTAACCTTTCAGAGCACCGAGACAATTCTCCAAGATTCCAAATTAAAGAGGAGCTGTTGGTCTTCATGGGTGGAAGTATTTTCAATACCCTAATGAAATCACAGGCCTGAAACAAACAAACAGAAAACTACCTCACAGACCTTCTGTAAGGAAAGGAATTTGTAAATTCATAAATATCCATTTTAAATTCATTAAATGTATTATCTATTACAGAGGTTTTTAATCTATGCTCTGTGAACTTGTTTTTTTAAAAAATATTTTGATAACGCATTCACTACAATTGGTTTCCTTTGTAATACTAAATATTTTATTTTATGCATTTAAAAATATTCTTCAGGGGCAGCTAGGTGGCGCAGTGAATAGAGTACTGGCCCTGGAGTCAGGAGGACCTGAGTTCAATTAAGACATCAGATACTTGACACTTACTAGCTGTGTGACCTTGGGCAAGTCACTTAATCCAAATAGCCTTGCCTCTCCCCCCCAAAAAAAAATGTTTAAAAATATTCTTCAGAGAAGGGATCCATAGGCGTTACCAGACTGCCAAAGTCTTCCATGACACAAAAAAGGGTAAAAACTCCTGCCATATTGTATGAACTAATAATAAATATTAATAATAGCTATGGATATACTGGCTATAGGTTTAACAGAGTATTTGTCAAAGCCAAAATCCTATTTGGGCCCAGTTTCCTCATCTGTAAAATGGAAAGTTGAGATAGATGACCCCTTTCTGTTCCTAATGATCATTCTGTAATCATCTAAAATGTGCCCAAACAGCCTCCACTGATCACATACCAATGAATCCAGGTTTGTTCAGTTATTTTTCAGTTGTGTCTGACTCTTGGTGACCCCATTTGGGGTTTTCTTGGCAAAGATACTGGAGTCGTTTGCCATTTCCTTCTCCAGCTCATTTTATAGATGAGGACCTAAGGCAAACAGGGTTAAGTGACTTGCCCAGGGTCACACAGCTAGGAAGTGTCTAAGGTATGATTTGAATGCACAAGATGAGTCTTCCTGACTCCAGGCCCAGAGCTCTGTCCACTGTGCCACCTTGCTGTCCAATGAATTCAGATACCCATCACCACTAAGTACATTTTGAGGGCCCACATGCATGCCTCTGAACTGGATACCAGCTCTGACACATTCCTGTATTCACTTGATATCCTTGTATTCTCCTAGCCCTGGGGTTCTTAAGCTTTTCTTTTTTCTTCTTCTAGTGACATGGCTTCCTTGGGCAGTCTGATGAAGCCTGTGGACTAGTCAGAATAAATTTTTAAATTAAATTTTTTTTTCCAAAGGTCCACCTTCCTCCCACTTCCTCGATTTTCCCTTCCCTGTAGGGAAAACAAGAAAAACAAAACCCATCACAGACATGTATAGTCAAGCAAAACAAATTCCTGCATTGTTCTTGTTGTTGAGTCATTTTCAGTCACGTCTGACTCTTTGTGACCCCATTTGGAGTTTTTTTTGGCAAAGATATAGGAATGGTTTGCCATTGCCTTCTCCAGCTCATTTTACAGATGAGGAAACTGAGGCTTCATTTAAGTGACTTGCCCAGGGTCACCCAGCTAGTAAGTGTCTGAGGCTGGATTTGAACTCATGAAGATGAATCTTCCTGACTCCAGACCTGGCATTCTATCCATTGTACCACCTAGGTGCCTGTTAATTTCTGCTTGACCATGTCTAAAAAAATACATCTCAATCTGCACAGTGGGTCCATCAACTCTATCATGAGATGGGTTCCATGTTTCAAATACATCCTTTGGAATTTTAACTGCTCACTGGGCTGATCAGTGCTCCCAAGTCTTTCAAAGTTGTATTTCTTCACCATATTATTTTTATTGTGTAAGTTGTTCTTCTGGTGCTGCTCACTTCACTCTGCATGAGTTCAGGTTTCTCTGAAACTGCCCCCTCATAATAATCCTTTTAAATCCACAAAATAAAATACGCAGGATTACAAAGGAAACAAATTACATCAAAATACAGTTAATAATTTTTTAAAAAAAAGAAGTTCATGGACCTCAGGTTAAGAATCTTTGTCCTAGAAGAAATAAGATGGAATGTGTCCTAAAAGTAACTCTTCTCAATTATGCTAAAATTCCATAAGCAGAGAACCTTAGAAGAGGCTCCAGTGTTTCTGGATCCCACAGACTGAGCCACGGTTGCAGATTTCTGTTACTATCCACCCAAATAAGAAAGCCTCCCTTAGGAAAGATCTCTCTCTCTCTCTCTCTCTCTCTCTCTCTCTCTCTCTCTCTCTCTCTCTCTCTCTCTTTCTCTCTCTCTCTCTCCCCACAAGCCTTCAGCTTGTCACCACATTCAGAAATGATATGTGGCATCTTTGAAATAGCACACCCACAAGAAACCCAAGTCTGGAGCAGGTGGAAATGTGCCGCTGTATGTCTCCCCATTTGTTATGTGAGCCTGCCAAAAAGGTCTCACTTAATAATGCCACAGAAACTACCAACTAATCTTTCAGCACTTCCCAGGCAAGGAAGCGCCACATAATGCTCCCATTTCACTTAAGTTTTATGTGCTTGGTTTTGTGGTTGTAAGAAATCTGTGTTCACATGCTCAAATAATGTGCCCTAAATATTGGCAGACATCACTATGACTTATGTGATCCACTTTGAATTCCTGTATATATGGTTGCTATCCCCACATACTCTCATTACCATGTATGTTGTTATTTACAGTTGTAGGTTTCAAAGTATTATTTTCTCTGATTCTCAATTATCTTCTGAGTAAGTACATTCAAAATGTTCCTGGAACACTTGGTAAGTTCTGTCACAAATGGGTTCATATACATTAATGTCCTTACAACATCCTTCCCTTCCCTCAGCTCATATACTTTTATATCTACCAATACATATAAATTCTTTTTCTTAAGTTATATATGTTTTTAAAGAAATATTTTATAAATTTTGTTTTAACATACCAATCTCCTTTAAGTAAGCGCCTTTTCCCCAGAACCAACCAATATTTTTTTTAAAAAGCTTATAATAGGTTTACAAGGCACTTTATATATGTCTCCTCATTTGATCCTCACAACAAACGTGTGACATAGACGTCATTATTGTCCTCATTTGACAGGTGAGGAAACTGAGGCTTCGTTTAAGTGACTTGCCCAGGGTCACACAGCTAGTAGGTCTCTGAGAGAAGATTCAAACTCAAGTCTTCCTGACTCCAAATCTATCACTTTATCCAGTATGCTATCTAGCTGGCTCAGTTAAGCAAAATTACATAGTATAGAGATTGCTACTGATAGGACATGTAACCTGGTAATCCGGAATCGATACTACTGAAAATTACATGTGTTTTTAAAGGCTCCTTATTGCTAAGCTGTTTCTAATTTTATCAGTTATAGAATGGGCTGCCCTAAGAGTTGGGGGGCTCCTCCTCCTTAGAGGTCCTCAAGTAGTGACACCATCAATAACCATTTGTCAGGTATGTTGTAGTAAGGATTTTTTTCAGGTATGGATTGAAGTACAATGAATGATGATTAAGGTCCCTTCCAACGTCAATATCCTGTGAGTGTCTGGCCACTCAAAATTTTTCAAAGTAGATGTAAATGAAAGCCCTTAAAAAAAGCAGAAATGGCTGTGCTATGAGTCACTCTGTATCTAGAAACAATGACAAAGACATGTAATTTTTATTTGTGGTAGCAGATTGGGGGAGGGAGAGATTGATTAAGAAGAAGTGATTTGCTCAGAAGATACCAAAAAAAACTTTCCAAGTTTTCAATAGTTGAAACTGGTGAAACTTTTAAATAGTAGTAGTTTATACAAAATTAAAAGTAACCACAAAGAAGTGGTATATGAGGCCATTTTGACTTCAAAAGACTTCAGAGTATAGCTGAGATCAGTAGAAAGGAGTCAATGGATAGCATTCATGCCTTTTTCCTACTGCTCTTGCAAAATAGAATCATACAACAAATATAACTGAATTGAGATTTTAAAACAAATGAAAATAAAAAAACCAAAGAACTCAAAATCTGTCTCTCTGGAAGAGACACAGAGACAGAGACTGAAGCAGACAGAAACAGAGATAGAGATTTTTTTCTGCCCCCACCTCTAAGCCCGCCAGCTGGCCATTCTCCTGCCAACTCTCATTTCTCTGCAGCCTCCCGACCCACTGCCCCCTCCTCTCCACCTCCTATTAATATTAATACTGTGCAAGGTCTGTTGGGTACAGCATGATATATAACTAAAGGTAAGGCAAAAACTCATTCTCTTAATGCCCAATTTTGCATTCTTTCTTTCATTACATTCAATTACATTTAATCATTTTCATGAAAGCATTTTGAACATTAGAAACTACCATTAAAGAAATACTTTATAGTTTTGCAATCAGAGACCTAAACTACATCGCTAAATCAGGGCCCATTTTCTATCAATTCAATTAAGTTAGTATCCCCATATTCATATACATAATTCACATAAGTGTTATGATAGGAAAACTCCAGCAAATGGAAATTCAAAATTAAATCATTATCTGCTTTTGCTTTCAGTTAGCTGTTAGTGCTCATTTCAGACACTTATCCATGTTACTAATACATAAATTAAAAGACCAAGAGGGAAAGATAATGGAAAGCTATGAAATTAAACCCCATTTTGGAAATTTTATCTGAGAAAATTATTCAGCAATAACAACGGGCCTCATGAAAAAATATTCACAGTTGATGGTGAAAATGCAGCTCAGATAGCTCCAGGGATTATTCCTTTTATCCTGATCCAAAAAGTGCATTTGCCAACAGCTCATCAAGTGTATTTCTTCCCTCTGATTTATGTTTATCCTATATAGAAAACCCTGATCTCCTGCATCATCTTCATCAATGTAGGAAAAGCTTGTTTGGGTTAGGTCTCATGAGAAAAAGAATCTTAAGAAATACCCACACAGGGCCTCATTCTTCCATACTAATTTCCAGAAGTGCCAGCCCTAGCCCTTCCCCTATGAGAAAGAAGCCAAAGAATCATAGAATCACAGACTCAGTGATCATATTTGAAAGGCATCAACAAAGTTATAGTCAGGGCTGTGCTGATAACAACTGGCTCTCTAAAAATATATTATATATGACATGCTTTTAAGTATAATTGGCATTATTAACATTTTCTCCATCACATAAGTCTAGACAGTCAACAAGACAATAAATCAAGTCCCAATTTGTAACATGTGACATTTTCTGAAGTTTAAATTCTCACTCTGGAAATTTAACAAATAGCTTTCAGGAGCTAGTACAACATCCAGCTGTGACCCCAGCACACTCCCTCTGCTCCTTGCAGAAATCCCTTCTTTAATATCCTTGTAAGGTAGTAATCTAGCTGACGCCCGAACCCTTCTCAACTTCACTACTTTCAAAAGAAGCCCATTCTACTGTTACACCGCTCTAGACATTAGAAAATTCTTCCCGATATTGAGCCAAAACATCTGCCTCTCCTGTAATATCTCCCTGGTTTTGTCCTCAGTCACACAGAATGAGCCAAATCCCTCTTCCAAATGGCTGCCCTTCAAATACATGAAAAGTGATGCTTCTTCTTTCTCCTTTCCCTTGTAGGTCTTCTCCAAACTAAAAATTCCTCATTGTTTCAACAATTCCTCACAAGGTTTCTAGATATTCTTTGAGGTTTCTAGACTTCTCACTGCTCTTGACACTCTGCTTTACATATATTCTAACCAATCAATGATCAACCCTTTTTAAAACATATTACCCGAAACATTACAGATCTATGTAAGAGGTATTGAGAAAGCAGCCTACCCTTTGTGAGCCCCCATGACAGCAAAGAAGAGGACAAGATGGCTGAAGTCTACCTCATGCAAATATGATAGACTGAGAACTACAACTCCCTAATCCACAATCTGTCCCAAAATTAGGTTTCCTACTTTGAGCCCCTGAAAGAACAGAGATTCCATTTGTTTGTAGGGCAAATTATCAATCTAAGATTTTCAGTGCAACTGGCAAATATAAAGTATATTCTTTTTTTAAAAAAAAAGCAGAAGAGAGGTAAATCTTAGCCAAATATCATTTTTAGACTAATGGTTTTTTAACTTTGCATGGGGAGGAGAAATTAACAGTGTCATTCTAGGGTCCTTGGTCCTTTGCTGACTCTATTCTTTACTCCAATCTAAGAATAGATTCTAATGTAATGAACACCCACATTTTATTCTTGACAGCCAGATATGGTGATCATTTAGGACTTCCTGAAGCCTATAAAAATTCAATGAGATTCAATCTCCTGATTAAATTTTGCATTAACTACTACTTAGGATCACCTACTATCACTACACTGTCTCTGGAGACTCTTTCTAGATACTCAGATGCTTTCTAAGTAAAGGCCTCTCCTTCCTGGCACATGATCTGCTCTCACTCCCACCCCCATCCCCGCCATGCTTTGATAATTGTCTTGTACTAGTCAGATACTGAGAACACATAATAGGACTACAAAGAAATTGACATACTAAAGTCAAATTTAAGCTTCCTGGACCCAAAAGGAGAGTATATATTCTGTTTAGCTCAACAAACATATATGAAGTGTTTATTATGTGCAAAGCACAAAGCATACCACTTCAATTACATAATAATAAAGTTAAGATAATTAATTCCCTCTGATAATCTTATATGGATCTGTTACCAACAAAGTCATTTAAGCCCATCTAGAACATTTATATTTTTGCTATTTAGAATATATTTACTCTCTACTTCTTTTTATTCACTTAGAACATTTAAAATATGAAAGAAACCTTTGGCAGCAATGATGTTTTACCTTAAAACAAGCCCTACAGATCCTAAGGAATAGACAATACTGATTCTTAGCATTCTGAGATTTGGTGAACCAGTATGTACTTGATATATTATTTAAGGTAAGCAAATCTATCCTTTCTGTAATTTAATAGATTGTACCTTTTAGTATTAACTTTCCTAAACTACGTATTACAATCTACTTCCACTGAGAAGACGCTCCATCATGTTAACCTCCTTTTGATACCCTTCTCTAGAAATATTTGGGACAAAGTATTCCTTTCTTGAGATGCAGAGACCATAATTGTGCATAATACCCTGGGTATGTAATCAGAGGATGATATAGAATTAAGATAATTCTTTTGTTTTTATTCCCAATATTTGTTATCTCAAGTTTTTGAACATGCTTCAAGGTCAGAGTCTTAAACAGTTGCCACACCAGGGATGCAAACTAGGGTGTGTTAAGTAGGCCTTATCACCACAGATTCACTTGTACCATTAGGCTAATCCTTAGTAATGGGAAGTACCAAATATAGTTATGACACAGAAGATGCCCAGGGAAAGGGAAACACAGACCCAGAAACGGGTGCCCTGGCCACCTTCCCGAGGCTCATACTAGAAAAATACATAGAGAAACAATTATATCAGGGAAGTATTCCAAATAATGTAGCTATGTCCTTCCTGAACCCTAAAGGCTTAAACTGAGTTTAGGTTGGGTTCCACAATACCGACCAGTCTATCAGGTACCAGTAGTTAACTTCCTTCTTTTTTTTTTCTTTACTTCCTCCCCCACCCACCCCTACCCCTGCCCAGCTTCACATTCCCCCATTAACTTCATAATGATGTCGACAAGTCTGTCAACAAGCAGTTCAGAATTCTTCCCTTTGCTATACAGCTGACTTAGCTCACTGCTCCCAATTTTACCATTACCCCTGGCCATGGTGCTGACAATACTTCTGAAAACAGTGGGGATTTCGGCCTTTTGTCTAAAGCTGCAATTGGGTTGATATTTTCAGGAAATAATCTATGTTACTGAAAATTGAGTCAGTATATTTACCTTTGAAACAAAAGTGCCACTTAAACCAGAATGCTGAAATTTGAATAACTAGTAATAACTCTTTAAGCAAGAGTAATTTCTCAAGACTGGATTTTCTGATGTCTTAAGCAAAGAGGGTACATTTCAAATAAAAATGATACATATTTTGGAAAACTAAAACTCTACAGAAGCAAAGGTCTCCATGAAATTACCTAAGTATTCTTTTCATATAGCATACACCAGAAATTTTAAGATCTAATGAAAAAGAAAGAGTGTTTCAGTGGATAGAGAGCTGTCCTTGAAGCAAGGAAGATCTAGGTTTAACTCCTGACTCTGATGCCTGTTGACTGCATGACCTTGGAAAAATCACTTAACCTCTCAGTATTCTAGGCAACCCTCTAAGTTGCAGAGAATGTGCTAACCTGCACCGGTGGAGGGAGTTCCCTCATCTGGGAGTTCCCTGTAACAGTGAAATCACAAGTTCCCCTTTCAATCCCTATGATCCGCTATTGGCCTAATAAGCACCACACCAAATCCACACTGTCCCTCTAATGTCAATCTATTCTTTTATAGAATTCTTCACTCTTTTGCCTTCAAATGGTTGCATCTTTCTATCTTTTGATTAGAAATGGTTTAATTCTTTTAAAAAAATAAAGTTCTTTCAAGAGTGCTTTGATATATATATTATTGGCAGTCTTTTTTCTACTTCTTTTCTGTTCACCTAAGGAGTCCTCAAGATTATAAGCTGTGCTATTCGTTCTCCTTTCTAAGAATGGTAAGGGGGTAGCATGATGGAACAAGCACCAGTTATAAAGTCAACAGATCTGAGTTTGAGTTCCTGCTTTCTGCTAACTAGCAATAAGGCCTTAAGCCAATATCTTACCCTCTGTAAACCTCAATATTTTGTTTCATCTGTAGATAAAGTAGCGATAATGAGCACTACCTACCTTACAGGTTGAAAGGATCAAAGAAGACAGGTCTGTAAAGTTCTATTTAAAAACCAAGCTGTTATTAAGCACTGACTTGCTCTGTTCTGGGGTGCTCTGCCACCTCCACAGAAGTGTAACTAAATGGTAAACCAGTTCAGCCACACTCTAATGAAAAGAAATGATGCAGTCATGGTGTCCTAAGACACGAACTTTAGTAGTACTTTAATAGGAACTGGAATGTGCATCCCTGGGCATTAGGCTTTACTACAGTGGGTTATTAAAATTTTATTAGGTGCCTACTATGTGCTGGGCACTGTGTTAAGCACTGAGGATAAAAAGAAACACAAAATATAGGCCTCACTCTTCAAGAGCTCACAATCTAATGAGGGATACAACAAGCCAATACATATGTACAAACAAGATATATAGAGGATAAATTGGAAATGACCAACAGAAGAAAGGGATTAGAATTAAGAGACATTGGGAAAGGCTTTCTGTAGAAGCTGGCATTTTATTTGGAACTTGAAGGAAGCCAGGAGGAGGAGATGAGGACTATCCAGCTTCTGAGACCATGAGCTCCTTAACTTAGAGCTGATCCAGAGAACCTGTACTTTTAAGTCCAAGTTTTCCTCCTTTCACTGCTTCCTATGATTTTCCTGATTAATGAATCCCAGCTCCTGGCACTGTGACCCTTTGCCTTCCTTGGTCCCTGAGTCTCCTTGGTTCCTTGAGTTCATTTATCTGCCTCGCAAGCCTTGAACATTCATTCCACATCCCATTTCTTCTGCCCTTGCTATCATATACTGGTACCTGTTTTTAACACCTAATAGCTTTTATTTATATGGTGCCTTAACAGTTTATATTTACCTTCTTCTTTTCCTTATGCTTCCATCATCCTGTCTCCACATTCCAAATCAAGAAGAAGTTTTCTAGGATTTATTTACAAGGAAGAAGAGAATAGAAAGATTCACAAATACAGTAGGTAAGGTCATTAGAAGGACGTAAAATAAAAGCTAGGAGGAGGATCTAAACCCCTCATGGGATCAATAAATTAGTTTAGCAGTGCTCTTATCTGGGTGGGAGGGTGGAGGAGAGAACTAGTCTCTCCCTCTCTCCACCCCACCCCCATCAAAGCACCACTAAGCAAATTTTTGATAATCATTTGCTTAGTTGAACTGGATGAAATTCATTCACCTGATCCATAATTCCTGGCTTCCTCTCAGCCAATCAAGAAGCCTCTTGGTTGATTATGGGTTTTTCATGCTCTACCTACACTATATACAATCACTCACCTGCCTAGATCTCTCCTCACCCCTGCCCCAAAGTGAAAAAAGGAAAAGAAATGACTGTCATGTAAAGTATCCCCAGGGCAGAAAACTCATAGCAAGAGAGACAAAATTCTGACTCTCTCATGCCACTAAAAGTTACCCTTCCACAACTGTCAGGGTTCATCACTGCCTACACAAATATCAATTTAGTTGAGGAGGCTGTACCAGGCCTGAAGAATGCACCCTGTGCATTCTAAATATCCTGCCTACTTGGGAATAGAAAGGTTTTGGTAACATATGGCCCTCAGCCAAGGCAGTGCCTGGGCTTGGCCTGGATAAAGGTGGTGCTGACAGTTGGACTGAGGCCCCGAAGGACTACTATAATTTCAAATAAAACACAACAGGCAAAAGCCATCCTCATCTTGACATGAAAAAGCATCCCAAGATGAACCCACAGGTTCAGACATTCAAACCTCCCTCCTGTTCCAAATAGTATCAACTGGAATCCGCAGGCATTCAATCCATGTCAGGACCTGTCATTAGCCTCCTGGAGAGCACGTCTAATAAGGCTCCGAAGAAAACAGATACTGGAGGATTTAGGGAGGTACGGATGTGTGGAGAATACAGCATGGAATGTGACTGAAACAAAAGAACTAGGCAATGTGATGTAATAAACACCCCGGGACTGTGGCCAAGAGACCTTGGAGCGAGGCCCGGATCAACTGCTAACTCGATCTGTGTCCTCCAGCAAATCATTTTTTTCTGGACCAGCTTTCTCATTTGTAAAATGTAGGGCTGCACTAGGTTGTTGGTCCCAATGGTCTCTTCCAGCCTTGAGATCTTACATGAGAGTACAGATTTAGAGCTGAAAGGGGTCTTGGCGCTTTATGAATGCAAAAATGTCATTTCACAGATGAGGAAACTGAGCTCTGAAGATGTTAATGGTCAGGGTCAGGGTCAGGGTTAGACAGCTGGCCATTGGCTGAAGGAGAATTCAAACTGGTTGTTTCTTGACTGCAAGCCCAGAAGCCTACCCACTATGCTGCATCTCAGGACCATTAGACCTAGAGATGACCAAATGAAATACAGACAATATGATTTTTAAAAATTTAATCTTTTCCCCAATTACATGTAATAACAACTTTAATGTTCTTTTTTTTAATTTTGAGTTCCAAGTTATTTCCCTCCCTCTCTCCATCCCCTTTCCCCCTCATTGAGAAAGCAAGCAATTTGATATAGGTTATATATGTAACACAATTATTTGTATGATTAGGTTAAATGAAAAGGACAGGAAAATGAAAATGCTAGAGAATCCCCCAAGCCCAGAACCAGCTTATGAGTAGACATGGCATAATTTGCAGAGGAAAAACCAATGAACTTTCAATCAGAAAGTTTATGGTCAAATCCCAGCCCTGCTACCTACTACCTGAGTGATCGCGCCAAAGTCATTTCACTTCTCTGGGTATCAGTGTCCTTAGCAGTGTTGGAATACATGACTTTTAAAGCCCCTTCCAATCCTAAATCCACAATCCTGTGTTCCTAAGACCTTTTGGACCCCCACCAAGCATATGCTCCCCAGTAAGCCCACTGCCAATGCCTGAAAATCCACTAGGATATTCATTCCTTCAAGTTTAATCATCATCCCTGAGTAAAATGGAAGAGATAGCACGTATATTGTCATCAATCATTAACACTTTAGTATGAAATAGATATTCCATCCATTTTTCTGATATGCATGTAGGTCATGGACCTATTCTGGCTTGGAACCAGAGCATATACAACTGTGTGGAGAGGTCTGGCAGGAGAGACTGTGGTGGGGGCGGGGGGAAGGGCAACATAAAAAAAATGGGACAGAGGAGTATTAAAAATTGAGGGGACCTATAGGATGGAGGAAATAAAGAATATTCTTTGCCTCACAGTTTTCCTAAGCCTGACTAGTAATCATTAATTTCAACATCATTACCCATCAAATAATTTTGCAAAGCTAAATTGAGTCAAATTGATTTGACCGATTTAACCTTTAATTTAACCTCAATCCTCTGATTCTATCATTAATGGCATAATAACTAAAACTCCAGCAGCAAGAGGGAGAAGAATTAACCAACTGGAGAACCACTGCCTTGACGGTCAAGAACCGACCGTCGTTACAAGGCAATTCACAGAAAGCATGGTAATATGAAACTCCCATTTCCTCTGCTCAAATGAGGAATATGTTCTTCACTGGAAAATTTAACAAAGTAAGATTTTCGCACACTCCCAAACTTAAGAACAGCTATAGAATTTAAGGTCCTTGAAACTAAGGACTCCTTCGGTTTTGTCTTTGTATCCCTAGTAACTAGCATTATATCATGCACATAGCATATTTTTTTGAAGGGGGAAGGAAGGGCAATTGGGGTTAAGTGACTTGCCCAAGGTCATACAGCTGGTAAGTGTGTCAAGTGTCTGAGGCCAGATTTGAACTCAGGTCCTCCTGACTTCAGGGACAATGCTCTACTCACTGCACCACTTACCTATTACCACATAGCATATGTTTAATAAACTTTTGTCCAACCAAATTGAGGGGCAGCTAGGTGGGGCAGTGGATAGAGCATGCACTCTGAAGTCAGGAGGACCTGACCTCGGACACAAACACTTCTCTTACTTCTTCCACAACTCCTTACCTGTCTCTGCTTCCTTTTCCTGCCCTTCAAACGTAGGTATCCCCAGGGCCCTAGACTCAACCATCGTCTTTTCTTTCATTATATTCTCTGTTGCTAATATCATTCTTTTGAAAAATTCCATTCCGCCAACATTTATTAAGCTGCTACTATTCCTAAGCACAGTATACAAAGACAAAAGACAACAAAACAAAAAAGACAGACAAAAGCAAAAACAAAAAACTTTCTGCCCTCAAGAAGCTTAAATTCTATTGGGGAGAAAGGACATATAGGCAAATAAGTACATGCAACATTTATGTATTTACAATAAATACAAAATAGTTTCAGGGACAGATCCAACAACTCTGGAATCAGGAAAGGCCTCTTGTAGGCCAATAGCACTTGAGCTCAGCCTTGAGGAGAGGCAGGGGTTCTAAGATGGGATGAGGAAGGAAGGAAAGTATTCCAGGCATGAGAGACAGACTCAGCAAAGACACGGAGACTGGAAATGAAATACCATGAGCAGTGAACAGCAAACAGGCTAATCTGACCAGAGCATAGAGTTCATGAGGGGGAGTAGCGTGATATAAGCTAGGAAAGCTAGGTTGGAGCCAGATTGTGAAGGGCTCCAGAAAACAGAGACCTTTGTATTTTATCCTAGAGGTAACTTTTTGGACAAGTGACGTGATTCCACCTTAGTTCAGGAAGATAAATTTAGCAGCAGTGTGGGAAAGGGATTGGATGAGAGAGAGAGTAGATGAGGCTATTAATGAGGAAGCCATTGCTACAGTCCAAGCAAGTGAGGAGGGCCTGAATTAGGGTGGTGCCCATGTGAGTAGAGAGGAGGACAGGGGTGAGAGATGTGTGGAGACAGAAACAAGACTTGGCTGTTGGATACAGGGATGAGTGACCATGAAGGTTAAGGATGACTTTTGGGTTGTGAAAGTGGGTGACTAGAAGAATGGTATTACCCTCCCTAAAAATAATGGAGGGATAGGTTTAAAGGGAAAGATAGTGAGTTCTGTTGTAGACATGCGGAGTTCCACATGGCTATGGAACATCACTACAGATGACCAATAGGCAGCTGAAGAGGCAGGATTCAAAAGAGAGAAGATGATGGATATGTAGATATGAGAATCATCTACCGAGATCTAGTTTACGATATCACCCAGAGATAAAGTATATAGGGAGAAGAAGATAGTGCCCAGGATATCTAGGAGGTGGTACACAGATGAAGATCCTGCAAAGGAGACGAAAAGGATTGGTCCAGGGGTGGGGAACCTGTGGCCTCAAGGCCATAAGTGGCCCTCTAGATCCTCAAGTGCAGCCCTTTGACTGAATCCAAATTTCACAGAATTCGGATTGAGTCAAAGTGGACCTAGAGAGTCACATGTGGCCTTGAGGATGCAGGTTCCCCACCCCTGGATAGATAAGAGGAGAGCCATAAAGAGAAGTGTCACAAAAACTCAGGGAAAAGAGACCACCCAGAAAAAGGAGGTTGTCATTAGTATATTTATATATGCATATATATCATTTATTGTATATGTTATGTGTTATATATAGTATATTTATATATTATTTATTATGTTAATTATATTATTATTTCATGGCAGAAAGGTCAAGAAGGAAGAAGACTGGCAAAAAGCCATTGGGTCGTCTTATCATTTTTTCAGGGTTTTTTGGTAAAAGTTTTTGTTTATTTGAAACTTAAAATACAAAACAAGAAAAGAAAAAGAAAAGAACATTGCCATGTACACAGCAGAACATAAGATTCAATAAAAAATAATAAATTTCCGTTTCAAGAAAACCCATATAATAAATACTACACATTGTTTTCCAAGCTACCCAGCTTTTCTTTGCTTCTTTGTAGTTTTTTCTTTTGTTCTCTGCTGTGTACTTTTTACTTGATTTTTTCCTTTCCTTCCTTCCACTGCCACTCTGCCCTAAGGAAGGCTACAATTAAACACAGATATAGATAGATAGATAGATAGATAGATAGATAGATAGATAGATAGATAGATAAATAGATGATAGATAGATAGATAGATAGATAGATAGATAGATAGATAGATAGATAGATAGATAGATAGATAATAGATAGACAGATATAGATACACACATATATGTAAGTATCTATAAACATAAACATATACACTCATACATCTGTGTAAGACCATACTATGCATATTCTTTCTCTGAAGGTGGAGAGCATCTTCCTTCATTGGTCCAAGTCTTTCCATGTTTTCAAAATCAATCAGCCCATCATTCCCTACACCACAGCAACATTTCAACCCAATCACTTCCTATCTGAGTCTGAATTTTTGGTGGGGATGATACGAGGAGGCAGAGAGGCAAGGAGATGGAGTTGTATGATCTAGAAGCATAGATTTATGGCCTGGACAGAAGGGACCTTAGCGGTCATCTAATCCCACCCCCTCATTTTATAGAACAGTAAACTGAGCCCAGAAACACTAAACTACTTGCTCCCAAAGTCACACAGAAATTAAGTACATAGCAAAGTTAAGATTCAAATTCTGGTCTATGAATTCAGCAGTTTTTCCATTGCACCACTGCCTTCCATATGTGCCGTTTTCTTGGCATTCTTTATTTTTTTCAATTAATAATAATAATTAATAATTTATTTTCTCTGTTTCCCACCTTCTTCCTTTATTGAGAAGGAAGGAAGGGAAAAGAAAAACAAAAGCCTAGAAACAGATACACATAGTCAAGCAAAACAAATTGCCACATTTGCCATGTCCAGAAATATGTCTCATTATACATAGTGAGTCCATCACCTTTCTGTCACGAGGTGGCTACATGACTGGCAATTGCATTGATCAGAGTGAAGTGGAAATGGAAAATGACAAATGCTGGAGGGGCTAACAGGAAAACAGGCATATTAACACACCATTGGTGGAACTCTGACTAGATCCAGACATTC
This sequence comes from Phalanger gymnotis, assembly GCA_028646595.1. Classification (NCBI taxonomy): domain Eukaryota; kingdom Metazoa; phylum Chordata; class Mammalia; order Diprotodontia; family Phalangeridae; genus Phalanger; species Phalanger gymnotis. The sequence continues at coordinate 208,376,105 of CM053622.1, read as the reverse complement.
TGGAAAACAATTTGGAACTGTGCCCCCAAAGTTACCTAAATTATGTCATACCTTTTGACCTACTGATACCACTACTACAGCTATACTGTAAGGGGATCAAAGAAAAAGGAAAAGGATCTATATGTACAAACATAGTTATAGCAGCTCGTTTTGTGGTGGCAAAGAACTGGAAACTAAGGCCATGCCCATCAAGAGTGGAATGGCTGAACAAATATGATATATGGATGTAAATGGAATTCTCATTTGCTATTAGAAATGCTAAAAGGTACAGTTTTAGAGAAATCTGGAAAGACCTGTAAGTACTGATGCAGAATGAAATTGGCAGAACCAAGAAAACAATTTAAACAGTAACAAAATTATAAAAACAAACAAATAAATAAATAGCTCCTGTGTATTCCTAGTCTCTTCCTCACTGTGTACCACAGAAAATTTCATCCATAATGTAGTTGAAGCCTTGAACCTCTTCAAAAATATTGGTTTCCACTATACCCAAAATGATAAATAATTATAAGTACCTGCTTACGTGCCAAGCACTGTACTAAGTGCTAAGGAACAAATAAGAAAAAGAAATACAGTCCCTGCCTTCAAGGCACTTACCATCTAATATTGGAAGACCATGCACAAAAGTAAGCTGAAAGAGAGGGGCCCTGAAGGGGTTGAAACCAAACAAAGCAGCTGGTGGTAAATGAAGAGATGACTGGGATTTTGATCTCTCTATAAATGGAGATTATGGGAGGAGTTTTTGCTCCACCCTCTAGCCCTCCAATTCAAGGTACAGAAGCAAATGTGAGGGTACTGATAAGGTTTGAGTACCATGGCTGAAGTCGTCCCCTCCAAGACGGTGAGTTTTCTAGTGATGAGCTTATCCTGGGGGAAAATGGGACAGGTACCAAGCAAAGCAACTGGTGCCATTCCACCCCTTGGTGTTCATTTCAAATGTACCATATTCTAGCTAACTCTAGCTTTTGTAGGATAGCCTGGTAACCTAATCCCTATTTATAATATCATTTCTATGACAGTACACATTCTAAGTTCCAAATGACTAAAAACTCACTTTTGGAATGTAACTCATTTACAGGATAGAAACTTCTTAAGTATCCTGTCCCCCAAGTAATTATATCAATAAATTTACCTTCAAGAGAGTCTGACAGATAACTCCAATAATTTTGCCAACCCAGAGAAACGTCCTAGCAGTCTGTCCCTTACCAAGGAGATTCACAGGTACTAAAATATATGAAGTACGGCTTTAACAATCACCCAAAAGTAAGTATCAGTTTAGTCATAGGCCTATTTATAAAGCCACCAAGACAGAGTGCGATAGCTGGAGAATGGGAATAATACATACATTCACACATAGTTGCCTACCAAAAGAAGTTGCTTTGTTTAGTAATTCCCCTATTTTTGTTGTATACAGAATGAGACTAAAGAACCTCAGTTGGAAAGGGATGGAGGATGGCTGCCTTTCAAAACTTGTTGATATTTTCACAACTAGCCTAAAAGGACTGATCAGGCTACAGCATCCTCGGCTGGGTAGGAGGACATCTAGTCCATTCAACTGCCTTTATGTAGGACATCACCTAAATCATCTTAAACACGCCTTATTCTTTAATATATTCATAGAAGGAAATTCCTTCTACTCTTTCTAGGTTAGTAGTTTTTCACATTGGTGTTCACAATCCCAGTAGGTATGCTATATGAGCATACCTTCAAGGTCGAACCTAAGTAAAACTATTAAATATGTAATTTTTCTCCAGGGGCCCCACCCCTCTTGGTGTTGCCTCTTAATGTCACCAGTATCTGATGTTCAGTGCTCTCATATACTCCCAGAACTTGCCTGTCACAAAGGAAAAGATTCTTCTAAATTAATTCATACTAAAGTGTTAGCAATTTGATGAAATCTACGTAGCAGAAAAATTTTAAAAGATGACATTTAAAAGATGCTTCCTAAAGGGAGCAATATTCAATTCAATTTAATTCAATGAGTGTTCATTGAGTACCTGATTTGTGCCAAACTTTGTGCTAAGTTCTACAAATACAAGCACAAAAATGTAACCTTCTTTGCCTTCAAGGATATATACATATACATTCATATGCAAATATATTTTTAGGTTATATATGTGTAATCATGTAAAACATTTTCATATTAGTCATTTTGGGGGGGAGTAACAAAACAAAAACAAGAAGGAAAGAAAGAAATAAAAATAGAATGCTTCATTCTGTATTCAGACATCAGTTTTGTTTATTTGTTTCTGGGGACAGCATTTTTCATCATGAGCCCTTTGGGATTGTCTCGGATCATTCTATTGCTGAGAACATCTAAGTCATTCATAATTGTTCATCGTGAATTATTGTTACTGTGTACAATGTTCTCCTGGTTCTGCTCATTTTACTTTGCATCAGTTCATATAAGTCTTTCCAGTTTTTTCCGAAATCATCCTACTCATCATTTCTTATAGCACAATAATATTCAATTACAATCATAGACCACAACTTGTTCAGTCATTCTCCAATCGATGACCCTCAATTTCCAATTCTTTGCCACTACAAAAAGAGCTGCTGTAAAATTTTTGTACAAATATGTTCTTTTTCCTTTTTTTGATCTCTTTAGGATACAGACCTATTAGGTATTGCTGGATAAAAGGGTAAGCACAGCTATATATATACATATATATGTATGTATATATATATATACACATATATGTATACATATATATATAACACTATACCTTTGCTTCTAACTATGCCTTTACATATATATATATATATATAAAACTATATGCATAGCTATATCTATAACATATATATATATATGTATGCATGTATGCCAAATTGCTCTCCAGAATGATTGGATCAGCTCACAGTTCCACCAATAGTACATTAATGAGGGAGCTTATATTCTAATGAAGATGTAAAGGACTTCATTTCAAATGAGAAAACTTCAGATGCTACATCACTTGAGTGAAGGAAACACTTGGGCAGTTAAGGTCTTCTTAGTGTTCATGAAATCAAACTACATATGTCATCTGTTCTCCCTCTGAATAGGGCCAGCCCTGTGTGGGGATGATGGGAGCTTTTTATATTCATTTTTCATTCTCTTCGCCAATTTTCAGGATTCCTGGACTTGAAGTCAAGTCGACCAAGATTCAAAAACCACCTCAAATGCTTACCAGTTATGTGATCCAAGCTAAGTCACTTAACATCTCCACGCCTCACTTTCTTTATATGTAAAGTGGAGACAATTATTTCACAGGGTTGTTGGGAGGATTTAAAAAATAATTTATTCTTCTAAAGTTCCTTAAAACATTATATAAACATCGGTTATTATTAATAATAGTCATAAGCCACTACTACTAAATGCTAAAGTTATTAATCCTCCTAAAAACCTACTAATTTTGAATTAGAAGCTGATTTGTATCTTCTAGTGAGAATTGCTCATGATGTATCTACTTTATTAACACATTAACTTAGCCAGCAGCAATGAATTTTCCGTATTTAATTCCTGGCTCCCAAAGCCATAACAAGAGAAAACTGTTCCATTTAGGAATCATGTCCTCACTTGTGTATGCACTTATGAGGCTTAATGGGCTTACAGTAATCAAACCACTCCAGTTTTTTCAGCAAATCATGATTACTAAAACTGGGCTATAAAAATGTCAGGACAGAACAGGGCCAGCCCTGAGCAAGGAGTAGTTGTTGGTCAAACTCTCCCCATTTCCCAGTGCACTTCAGCCATGTAATTGAACTTGCTGTCATATACTATACACTGACCAAGAAGCTTCTTTCTCATTTCAGGAAAGCACACAACAAAACCAAATAAACCAGAGCCTCAGTGACCCTGAAGTCCAACAATACAGGGAATCTTACTGTTTTGATTTCTGCAGTTAATGGCAGTTATTTCTAGAACAACTCTGCAAAGATAGAAACAGGTCAAGGGTTAACCTTTAACATGGACCCATTTTTAGGGCAGGAAACAGGGTAGAGCTGAAGGTAAAATTTGGAGGGGGGTTATGGGAAAAGAAACCTTTACCCTAAAAATAAATTTTTAAGTTTTTTTTTAAAGAGCTATTTGAAAATCCATGTTGAAACACTGGGAAAGAACCATAAGTATTTTTAAATAAACTCATGGAGAGCTCATCAGAATTTGGAAGATCTGTAAAAACAGATGTCCAACTGCTCAGCAATATTACTGAAAAAATATACACTCACATCAGGAACCTTTGTAAGGTTTTTAAAAATTATTTTCATTTCTATAATGTAAGCAGTTTTTGAAATGGACCCCTATGAGCAGGTTTGTTGTTGTTCAGTCATGTCTGATTCTTTGTGGCCCCATTCGGAGTTTTCTTGACAAAGATACTGGAGTAGTTTGCCATTTCCTTCACCAGCTCATTTTACAGATGAGGAAACTAAGGCAAAGAGGTTGCAGTGACTTGCCCAGGGTCACACAGCTAGGAAGTATCTAAGGCCAGATCTGACTTCATGAAGATGAGACTTCCTCACTCCAGACCAGGCATTTTATCCACTATGCCACCTAGCCTCCATAATGAGCAGGTAGGAGATTACAGACCTTGCTGTGTGAGTTTCTGGGAGATGTAGTCCCAGACAAACAGCATTCCACACTTCGCCTTCCCCCCTACTCCAGGACTAAGACTGTCAAGAGTCTCTGAGCCTTCTGCTGGGAGCATTCAAGGAGTTTTTCTGAACTGAGCCCCAAAGGAGTGAGACTAGGAGCTGATTGTAGTGTTGGTGCTCCTAGGGAGGAAATGGAATTGACAGTGGAAACAGAAGATCAGGGACTGGGAAGACAAGCTTTGAGGCCTGTGTCCCAAGCACATCAGCTGTCTCGCTTTCAAAGACCAGAACAGTTGCTCACTTTCCACTTGAGACAATAGGTTGTTTTTGTTTGTTCTTTGTTCTAGAAGAGGACCATAACATCAGGAAGATGATGCCATGACTTGCAAGTGGATTGGATTTAAGTCAGGCAGGGCTATGCAAAGTCACCAGCCTCACTCTCTCCTCCAGAGGCATCTGGATCAAGTGGCAAGATATAGATCAAGATGACTGGAGATGGCTCAGTGGGACCAGACGGTGAAGGGCAGTATCCCCTTCCTTCTCCTGATTCACTACCCAAGGAAGGCAGATTGATAATAGCCAGCATTTATATAACACTTTTGAGATATGCAAAGCACTTTAAAATTGTTATCTAATTTGATCTTCAAAACAATCCCGGTGGTAGGGCTATTACTATCCCTATTTGACATAAGAGGAAATTGATGGTGAGGGAAGTTGTTACTTGACTAGAGTAACACCGCTAACAAGGGTCTCAGGCTGGATTTGACCTTGGGTCACTTACTCTGTTCTATAAAGTTATTTTTCTATTTTTCCCTTTAAGGAGTTAGAATTTCTTTTGCCAGGTAGATCAATCTGATTGATTCAACTGCTACCGATCTGTGTGTTGCCTTATTTGGGAAGAGGGGTGATAGGGCAGGTAGGAAGAGTGCTTGGATTTTGCTATACATGATATAAATGGTACTTATAAAGGACTAGAAGTCTAGACCTAGTGCAAAAATGCTAGGCTTTCTCTTGGCTGTAGGCTGAGTCAACTCTAAAAAGAGAGGGTCATTCTCTAAGATCACTTCCAGCTGTATATCTACAGTTTATGTTCCAGCATGCCCATAACCCCCATTTTACACATGAAAAAAACTAAAACTCTGAGTTTAAGTAACTTACCCAAGCACTTACAACTAATAAATCCTAGAACCAAAATTCCAACTGAGGCATTGTGACCCCAAGTCCGGTGCCCCTTCCACTAAACCTCCTTGTTGCTTCATGATAACACGAGGAAGAAGGGAAAGCATCCAGGCCAGGGACCTTCCCTTACCTGATGAAGAAGAGAAAATCTCCCATTTCTTCACCCTCTCCCTCATCAGGATCTGCCATCTATTGTAAATTGCTAAGCTGCAGCCACCTGGGGGTGTACCTCTCCGGGACCAGGTCATTGGGACACTCTCCAGACAGCAAGATCAGTATGGCCTCAGAACAAGACCTACAGCAAACAATTCTGTCAGCTGCTGACCAAATACCTCCTATCACCTGGGACAAGATTTATATCAATTACACAAACAAAATCCTCATAAGCTGGAATGGAACCTTTGCCTGAGCACTGCAAATATTTCTGGGGGGATGCACGAACTGGTTCAGGCGTGCCTGGCAAGGATAGGAGGAGCTGGCCACACTTGAGGTGACCTGGGTTAAAGCAACCACACTTTTCTCTTCCTGGTTCTTGAGTAGTTGGGAAACAAAATAAAGAGGAACAAAAAGATATACTAATGTTTGGAAGGCCAAGAACCAAAGGAGGAAAGCAGAATAGAGGACATCAGGATAAAGAACTATGGAGAAAGAAATAGAAGCAACATTATCATCAGAGCATATCTAGACAAAAGGAGGAAAAAATGAGAGGTTTCAGAAACAGGTCACAAGCCTGGTATTATATTGTAGTGATGGGGAGCTTTAATTATCTTCAATTAAAAGAATCTTAATCCCGGGTAGCTTGGTGCAAATTGAAATCAATGAAGCATCTATTCTGGGAGCTACTGAATTTCAAGCACTATAGAAGGATGAGAAGTCTTACTCTTTATTAAATGAATGGGCATCTAAAGGTGGTGCAGTGGATAGAGCAGCAGGCCTGGAATCGAGAAGACCTATCTTCTTGAGTTCAAATCCATCCTCAGAAACTTACTAGCTATGTGACCCTAGGCAAGTCAAGTCACTTAACCCCATTTGCCTCAGTTTCTCACCTGTAAAATGAACTGGAGAAGGAAAAGGCAAACCACTCTAGTATCTTTGCCAAGAAAACTGCAAGCAGGGTCACAAAAAATCTGAAATGACTCAACAATAACTATTACAAGAATTTCTGACAACAGTCAAAATTATGGGGAACTTTTGGGGCAGGAGGCCATTCTCTAGCACTCTTTTTTTAAAAATAAAATTTGAAACTTTTGTTTTCACATCACAAAAATTTCTCCCAATATGCCTCCTCCTTTCCCCTCTCAGAGAACCATCCCATATTAACAAACAATATTTTTAAATAAAAGAAAAAGCTGAGAAAAAATCAACAAAACCAATAGATACATTGAAAAAATCTGAGAATATATGTAACGTTCTACCTAGGACCTCCCACTTGTGCAAAGGAGTGAAGTACAGCAGCATATCTTCTCATATCTCTTCTTTGGGGCCATATTTGTTCTTTGTAATTCTGCAACATTGGCTCAGTTGTTTTGTGGTGGTTTTCTTTTCTTTTATGTTGTTCAAGTCATTATGTATGTTGTTTTCTTGACTCTGTTTACTTCACTCTGCATTAGTTCATTTAAATCTTTTCTTGCTTTTTATATTAATCTTATTTGCCTTTTCTTATAGCACAACAATAGTCCATCATGTACAACAATTTGTTGAGCCATTCCCCAATTGACGGGCATCTACTTTGTTTCCACTTCTTTGCTACTACAAAAAAGGGTTGCACTAAATTTTTGGCATATATTGGGGCTTTCTCATTATCATCGACCTGCTTGGGATATTTGCCTAGCGATGTAATCTCTGGGTCAAAGGGTATGAATATTTTTGTGACTTCATTTGCACAATTCCAAATTGTTTTCCAAAATGGTTGTACTGACTCACAACTACATTAACAATGCATTCAAGTGCCCATCTTCCCACAACTTCTCCAAGATTGACTATTGCTATCCTTTAGCATCTTGGCGGTTTGCTGGATGGGAGGTGAAACCTTAGGGTGGTTTCGTTTTGCATTGCACTGATTTTTGGTGATTTAAAGCATCATTTCATATGAACATTAATAGTTTACAATTCTTCTTTTGAGAACTATTCATTCATATTCTTTGACCTCTTATCTATTAGGGAATGGCTGGGGGGGCCTTAAACACCTAATGCTCTTGAAATAAATGCTATTGTCTGAAACAAATAGCTCCCTACACGTTTTTGTCGTTTGTCCTTCATTTTCAAAGAGGATCAGGGACATAACAGGTGATGTCTTAACTTGCCTGTGAATTGGATTTAAGGGAGTCAAAGTTGTCAGCCTCATTCTCTCTTCCAGAGTCTCTGAAATCCAATAGCTGGATGAAAGTCAGGACCACTGGCGATGGCCTGGGATGCAGCGGATGACCTTGGCATCTTTGACATCTGACCAAACTCTAACCACTCCCCGGTACCTGCTTCAGCTGCCTTTGTGGCTATTGGAACAAATTGTTCTCGTCTGCTTATTACACAGGGATAAGTCTTTACATACTTGGGGTAGACATCCCCCTAACTCAATGGCAGGTTTGAGGCTTGTTCCTTACCCTTCACCTAGTATGGCCTGTCTGCTGAGTTGGTTTTACCAGGGTGTGGCAGCTGTGCATACTACGGTTTCTTGGAGCCACAGGTGAGAATTGGGTAACAGGTGATCACCATAGTAGATGAGCAGCCCAGGAAAGCCTTCACTCCAGAGTTGCTAGTCTTCCTGAAAACACCATACACCCATCTCTACATGTAAGGGAGATAAAGAAGTGATTCTCCCACTGGATTATGTGGCCTTTCTATACCCTAACCTGTGGTCCAGTTTTTGGCATGAAATATGTAGTTCCAAAAAAAATCCGTTTGGACCAAACAAGAGGGATAGAAGTTAGTATTTTGAGGAAGAAAATCCAGGGCAGAACATATTAAGACTTATCACTTACACTGGAGGATAATTACTTATTAGTCTCAAGACCATACATTTTTATATTTAAGAAGGGGTGGTGGGAAGTGATCTTTTAAAAGATGCCTGAAGATGACCTGTGTGTCATAATCTATATGCTTCAGAAGAACTCTCGTATATTTAGAAACCAAACTCAATCTCGACGTCTGTTATCATCACACCTATGTTATCATCATGCCACTGTCAGCAGAAATATTTATGAACAAAATAAAAAAAGATGCTGTGATGAAATAGTATGATAGTTCGTGTGTTTTAAAGGCTATTTTTGCTCTAGGGAATAAATAATAATCTCAAATCAATTTTTAAAAGAAAAGAATTCAGAGCACCAACAACAATACAAAAATGTTAATGTGCATTATTACAGGGTTGTAAAGGAAAAAGCCAAGCAGGCCCACTCTTTTTAGGCATCCTTTGATGTTCAGTCTTCCCACTTGGCATTGGACCCTGCTGTGGAAATCCACTTATCAGATGGTACAACTCAAAACACAGAGACACGCCGCTTGTAAATAATTGAATATTTCCCATACAATTACTCTACAATGTTCCAAGCATTATTTCACATGAAAAGACCTAACCAACACTATTAAATAGGCAGGGGAAAGATGGCTGGGTCTGGAGTCAGAAAACTTGGTTTTAAATCTCATCTCTACCACTCATTTCCTATACAAACTTGGTTGAGTCACTCAAATCACTTTCCAGGCTTATATGTTCTCAATTGTAATGGGAGAAGATCAGATGACCTCTAAGCTCTAAATCTATGATATTATAACGCATTTACTCCCACTTTCCCATCTTACAGTAGCTTAGACCATACTCAGAAACTGATTGGGTCCCCCCTTGACGGAGATCATTCAGGAAAGGCTGGGTGACTACTTGTCAGTGATGGTAGTCTTGGTTAATTGATTAAACCACCTCTTGTGGGCTATCTCTAAGTCATCCTGATCTATATCTGGCCACTGGACCCAGATGGCTCTGGAGGAAAAAGTGAGGTTGATGACTTTGCACAGCCCTCCCTCATTTAAATCCAAGTCACTTGCAAGTCATAGCATCACCTTCCTGATGTCATGGTCTTCTTCAAGAATGAAGGACAACCAGCAGCAATAAATTACCTTTTAGGTCCATTCCAACCTTATTCTCCAATGTAAAATGTGTTCCAGGAACTTAATTTATTGTTAACTGGAAATCAAATGTGAAGCAAGACAAATCCAAATAATGTTTACTTTTTTAAAATTTAGTCTATACATACTTGATTAAAATAAGGGTAGCAACATGGATATTTATGCATATTTATTATGAGATGGATTTATCTTGCATAACATTTCAGATCTAACAACTTGAAGGCTGTTGTTTATTTAAATTTAGCACCTCTTCAAGAAAATGTTAAATCATTCCCTAGGATTAAAGACCTTTGCTGTCACAAAGAGGAGGATACCATAGCTCCCAACATACCAGGCATCGAAAATGAAATATCCTTAAAGCCCTAAATAAAAAGTAATCTTATTATTTTCCTTTTTCTAAATCTGTTACTTTCCCTAAATTCTCTAATTCTGACAATGGCATTGCTATTTTTGGTTCTGAAGGCGGATTTTTGTTTGTTTTGTTTTGTTTTTGGTATCCCTAGCACTTAGCACCATGGCTGACATACAGTAGATGGTTAATACACGCCTCTATAGATTGGTTTACTGATTCTTCCAGTCCCCCAGGTTTGCAGTCTTGGAATTAACCCTTCTCTGGTGCTACACAATCCATCGGTTGCCACAATTCTATTGTTACAATATCTCTTGTATCTGACCCACTTCAGAATTCTGACTGCAATTACTCCTATTCTGACCTACTAGTACTGCAAACCCCCGGTAGCAGCCTCCCTGTGCCTAGTCTCTTGGCATTTCAATCCATTCTACACAGTGTTTGCCAGATAAAGTTTTCCAAGGAATAAGTCATGTCATTTCCACTGCTTAAAAATACTCCACTGGTTCCCCATGGCATACTGAATGAAGCCCATGCTGCTTGGTATTAAAGACCTTTACAATGTGGCTGCAAACTACTTCTGTAGGCCTAGCTACCCCTTAAGCAGTCTACACTATAGCTAAATTGGCCTATCTCTTATTCAGTAATTTTTTAGTCATATCTGATGCTTGGTGACCCCATTTGGGGTCTTCTTGGCAAAGATACTGGAGAGGTTTGCCATTTCCTTCTCCAGCTCATTTTACAAATGAGGAAACTGATGCAAACAAGGTTAAGTGACTTGCCCAAGGTCACACAGTTAGTAAGTGTCTATGGTCAGAATTGAACTCAGGTCTTCCTGACTCTGGGCCTGATGCTCTCTCAGGTGCATCACTTATTGCACACTTATGTTTCCTCATGTTGTCCCCTATATTTGGAATGCTTTGACCTTTATATACATATATATAAACATCCCACTTGTCATTCAATGCCATTTATGAATGTCACCTTCCTTATAAATTCCTCCCCAATGGCTCCCAGCTGAAAGCCAACTTTCCTTCTGATTCCTCAAAATTTTGTACTCTTCTTTTACACTTATCATATTTCAAGTTGCATTATATTTATATGGGCATGTCTTATCACACTGAATCTATTGCTTAGTTTGTGAATTCCTTAAGGACAGACATTATGTCTTGTTTATCTTTTATTGATGAAATACCCTTCACCCTTCAAAAGAACGGTCCTGTCATCAGTGTGAGTATTCCTAAGCATACTGCCCCTTCTCCATTCCTCGGTAGATAATTTCTTGAGTTGTTGCAGCCCAATATTTCATCACTTAGTTGCCAGCCTTCTGATGATGATAACAGAGGGAAATGTGGCCTAGTGGAAAGAATGTGGGGATTAGAAGCAATAGACCTAGATTTAACTTCTCTGGGCCTCTGTTTCCTCACTTGTAAAACGAGGACCTCTAAGACCTTTTCCTGCTCCAAATCTATGATCCTGGAATAACCCTCTGTGAAATGAGCCAGGCTAGTCCTCAGACAAAAAAAAGGAAAAAAAAATCCATCCTTGGGCTTGGAAGGTAAGACCTACCAGACCTTATACTCCAAGGGCACAACAGAAATAAACATGTATTTCTCTCAGAAATAATATATGAATGGTCAGATCTCTAATTCTCTTTTCATACCTGTTCCAAGTTCTCTGACTAAATCTTAATGGTTCAGTGGTAGCACTAGGCTTGCGAGTGAAGAAAAAGTGAATTGAAATCCTTCCTCAGACCTTAACTTAACTGGGCAAGTCACTTAACCCTGAGTGCCTTAGTTTTCCCGATTTATAAAATGGAGATATTAATAGCATTTACTTTACAAGGTTGTTGTGAGGATCAAGAGTTAACAAATGTAAAACATTTCCTAAATCTTAAAAGCACCACTGAACCACTTGGCTTTAGTCGGAGAACTTGGAGCTGCTGGAACAGTCTTCAAGAACCAAGGGTGCCTTGATGCCCCAAAGGGACAGAGGAGTGGGACATTAGCTAGCACTTTTACAAAACATTTACAAAATGTTTTACTAGTTAGGGTCTCAGGAAGGATTTCAATTCAGCTTTTCTTAACTCCCAAGTCTCACTGGGGCATCGAGGTACCCTCGGTTCTTGAAGACTGCGCAAGAAGAGCTCAGGTTCCAGCAAGCGCACTTTCTAAGCTGGAAAGATTTCAAATATGTGTCCAGTGAAGGATTTTTGCCCTTGTCTTCCAAGAACCAAACTGCCTTATCTCAGAGGGATCTGTCATCAGAAGACTGGCAACCAGGTGATGAGATGTCATTTTGAAGCACTGATCAACTGTAATACACTGTAATACACATCAGTGGAGGGAGCACACACTGAAAAAATCACAGGTCTTCGGAACTGTGTTCCAAGTAATCTGTATTTTAAAATACTGATTGTACCTGGATCATTAAAAACTTCATTTGCCAGTAGTTATAAAATATAGGTGAATGTTCCCACTGGTTTCATCCAGTGGAACTGGTTTCATCAATTTCATTCAGGCAGCTAGATGGCCCTGTGGATAGGCCCTGGACCTAGACTCAGGAAGACCAGAGTTCAAATCAGCTACAGATACTTAATAGCTGTGAAACCCTGGGCAAATCATGAAACCTCATTTTGCACCATTTCCTCCTCTGTAAAATGGAAACAATGATAACACCGTTGTCGTAAGGATCGAATGAGATAATATTTGTAAAGTGCTTAGTACAGTGCCTAGAACAGGGCTAGGAAAGCCGTGGCCTTCTAGGTCCTTGGGGTTGGCCTTCTGAGTCCAAGTTTTACAAAACAAATCCTTTTATTAAGGGGATTTGTTTTGTGAAATTTAAATTCAGTCAAAGGGCCGCATTTGAGGACCTAGAGGGCCACGTGTGACCTCAAGGCCACAGGTTCTGCATCCCCCAGTCTGGATGGTAGTAGGTGTTTAATAAATGCTTACTTCCTTCCTCTTTTCCCTTCCCCAGACCTATAAAGCAGAACACAATCTGCAGAGTTTAAACGCTCCTCGGCTAGGAAGGTCAGTAAAGACCAAATGCTAACTCAGGAGCTGTGGAACTGCCTAGCAAAGTTAAGGCACCATGCCGAACAGTATCTGATCGCCGACACAGATAGCGGGCTCTCTAGTCTTTGGAGACTAGAATTAAAATCCTATGGTTACAACTAAAATGAAAGGGAGAAGGCCCAGCTCAAAAAGTGATTACAAATTACAAAAATACACCTAAGGATCAGTTCGCTCTCAATGACTTGTCTTTTGCTCAGAAATCAGAGGAGGTTTTGTATGCAAAAAAAACAAACAAACTTGATGGAGTGAGAGTTAAATCCAACTTGGAGACTTGCCTCTGTCTACAGTATAAAAAATGGTTCCTCGGCGCAAATATTCTTAAAAATACAATGAATGCCTGGGTGCTAATTAGCAGAGAAGGAAAAATGTCCTTCTAAAGCTCAGATTTGGAAAGGCCCTCAGAAGTCACCTGGGCCAACCTGTACCTGAACAGGAATAAGAAGAAGAGTTTACATTTTAAGGTTCACAAGAACTTTGCAGACATTATCTCATTTTAATTTCATAATAACCTTAGAGGTAGGTTATTATTACTGTTGTAATTATCCCCATTCTACAGAGGAGGAAAGTGAGGCAGAGAGAAGCTATCTGACCTGCCCATTGTCACACAGCAGGGTTTGAACTCAGGTCCTCCTGACTCCAGGTTCAGGATTCTAAGCACGTCACTGCCTAATGGGGATGGGGAACCTAACACACACACACACACACACACACACACACACACACACACAAACACACACCCCTCCAGAACTGGAAGGTCCCTCCTAGGGCTCATCTGATGAGAGAGGCAGTGAAAATAGCCGTGGATTTGGAGCCAGTTTGAGGAGAGTTCAAATATTGCCTCTAACTTTTATAAGCCATGGAGTCATGTATACATCACTTCATCTCTCAGAGCCTCAGTCTCCCCATCTGTAAATTGGGGAGAACATACCCACAATACTATTCTTACTGTATGATGAGGGTTGCCGTGAGGTTCAAATGAGATAATGTCTGCAGAATGCTTTGAAAACTTTAAAGTGGTATCCAAGTCTTAGCTCTTATCACTCTCTAGCCCAACGTGGCCCTAAGCAGGAATCCTCCTCCAAACAGCCACACACAGAGAAAGCTAGGCTGGGGAGAGACGTTGGAGAATGTCTTCATAGTTCAACTCTCTCATTTTATAAAGGACAAAAGTGAGACCCAGAGATTTTAAAGGCCCAGTGATTTGTCCAGGTCACTCAGATGGTAACTAGCAAAACCAGGACTCCAATACAGGTCTCCCGATTCCCAGGCCAGCCCTTTTACCACAACCCCGTGGGACCCTTCTACATCTTCAACAGTACCAGTGATAGTGAAGTCCCATGCTCTCCTTTACCTTTCCTGTCTCCTTACACCTTACTTCCCCCCAAGGACTCTGCAATCCAGTGACACTGGCCAGTTTGCTGTTCCTCACACAACATGTTCCATCTTCTGATTCTGGGAATTTTCATTGGCTGTCTGTTTCCCATACCTGGAATGTTCTCTCCCCTCATCTCCTCCTCCTGGCTTTCCTGGCTTCCTTCAAGTCCCAACTAAAATCCAACCTTCTCTAGGAAGCCTTCCCTGATTCTCCTTAATGCTAATGCCTTCTCTCCAAAGCCCTCATGATAGAAAATGCCATCCACATCCAGAGAAAGACCTATGGAGTCTGAACGCAGAGCAAAGCAGACTATTTTCTTTTTTGTTTTCTTTTATTTCTCTTTCTCATGGTTTCTCCCATTCGTTATAATTCTTCTATATAACATGACTAATGTGAAAATATGTTTAATAGGAATGTATATGCAGAGCCTATATCAGATTGCAGGCTGTCTTGGGGAGGGAGAGGGAGAAAATTTAAAACTTACGGAAGTGAATGTTGAAAAGTAAAAATAAATAAATTAATAAAAAAAGAAAAGAAAAGAAAATCACCCCTTCTGGAAAAGAATGCTAATGCCTTCCTTTAGTTGATTATTTCCAGTTAATCTTATATACAGCTTGTTTGTACATAGCTTTTTTACATGTTGAGAGCAAGGTCTATCTTCTACCTTTCTTTGCATTACCAGAACTTAATACAGTTCCTGGCACATAGTAGGAGCTTTAAAAAAATGTTTATTCACTGTCTTCCTTCAAGGTACCTAGTTTGTCTTCAATGTGTCTCTCAGTTCCTAATGAAGCTACTGCCATCAGCCACTACAATTACAGGGGCATTTCATACTGTTAAAGATAGGAAGTCACAAATCTGATCTTCCAAACTTCACCAATTCATCCTTTAATCAAGGGTTGGGGGAGAAGATGGAGGCTCTCTCATCCCTCCTGAGAGATTCACTCTCTGGGGGTTGGCTAAGTCTGCTCCATCACTAGGGTGACTTGCCACTGGAATGATTGGTTCTGAAGTAGATTGCTGTTCTTACCCAAGCCTCAGAGAGTGGGATCAATTTTTTTGACTAATGCTAATACATTTCCTGTGTGATGTCATCTCACTTCACAGAATGCCTCGAAACATTTCACTCTTTCCAAACTGACCGATGACTTTTTATACCTACTTTAAGGCTCTTGATTTACAGATTTATAGAGATGTTCACATCTGAAAAAGATATCAGAGTATGAAACATCTTATAAGTTATTTTAAGTGGGGCGACAATCACTGAGTCAATTGAACCCCTGCCATCCTTATACACATAAATACATTTCGTCTCCCTAGTTAGATTGTAAGTTCCTTGAGGGCAGAGAAGGTCATATATACATACACACACACATACACACATATATACACACGTGTGTATGTGTGTATATACATATATTTACAAGTATTTATATTAATTCCCCATACCTCCTAGCATAGGCCTTACACATATTTATTGATTGATTAATTCCATTCTCAATTTACCTCACTCATCTCAAGATTAGGTTATTTACTAAAGAGGTTAAAGGGAATGCGGGGGATGTACTCTTGGCTGATGTCCAGAATTCTTCCTATAATATGTGACGTTTTCAAGGGAGAAAGGAGCTTTTATTATACTTTTCAGTTGTTTGGGTTTTTTAATCGAAGTCCTAGGAACAGACCAGGTGAGAAAAGATGCTAAAAGTCTGTCCAGTCTATAAAACAACTACTTCCCATCTCTCATTATCTGACCTCATTATATTCACTGCTCTACTAAATGAGTTTTCCCTTCAAATGCCAATCTGCTACAGCTCTTCTTTTCCCAAGTGCTCATCTTCTAGACAAAGAAAGAACTTCCTCAAACTATAGCCTCAGAAATTTGCCAATAGGATGGGTAATTGACCTTTGCTTCAGCTCACATGTTTGCGATGGGATTTGGACCAGAGTACAGTCGATAACGAATAACAATAAATTTGGAACTCATGCTGCAGAAATCCATATGGCTTTAGTAGTTTGTCTACCTAGGTAAAAAGCCCAAATTTGGGGGTTGGGTAGGGGTGGGAAGTTCGCTTTGTCCCATTCCTGATGCCAGGCCACTTTATTTGCTCAGCACAGCTCTCTCTCTTCCCTTACAAATGTAAAAGTATGTCTATCAGAACTCAGACAAAAAAGATTTCCTAAATAATTATATCTCCTTCAAGAACTTGTTATTTCATTGGAAGGGATAATCTCTTTAGCAGGGCAAATTATAACCCCTGACGCTGTAGTTTATTATCTTCATAAATTATTATGGTTAAAAAAATTCATCAGATAGCTGCTGGCACAGTGAAGAGAGTGCTGGGTCTGGAGTCAGGACAACCTGAGTTCAAATAGCCTCAGACACTTAAAGACTAGCTGTGTGACTGTGGGCGTGTCATTTAACTTCTGTTTGCCTCAGTTTCCTCAAATGTAGAATGGAGATAATAAGAGCACCTGCCTTCTAGAGTTGTTATGAGGATCTGATGAGATAGTATTTGTAAAAAGAATTTGGCACGGTGCCTGGCACACAGTAGGTACCATATAAATGCTCATTCCCCTCCATTCTCCCTCATCACCTGGTGGCTAACTTCTAAGTTATGAACCTTCCCAAACTTAGGTAAGCCTATCTTCAGATGCCAAACATATAATCTGCTGCTTGGCCCATAGTCAAAGCCTTGCAGGTTGGTAGAACCTACCAGAGTTTGTAATCTGTTGTCGTAACCACGAATGAATGGATGAATGCATTAATGAAAAGCATTTATTAAGATCTTTCTCTGTGTTAAGCTCTGGGGATAAAGTAATACAAAAATAATACAGTTCATAAACTCAAGAAGCTTACATTTTAATAAAGGAAGATAATGCAAATGGGGGGGTGGCCAAGGAAGGGTATTTTTGGTCAAGAAAATCAGAGTACTGAGGAGTGGAGCAATGGTAGTATTGATCTGATTACAGGTTTAAGGCCAAAAGGTGAAGGAAGGGATATGTATGTGGCAGGGGGCTGAGGTAGAGGAATGGTGGTGAAGGGAGGCAATGGACATACTACAGTATCACGGCAAGTGGCTAGAAGATGGTGGGCAGTCTGAAGCATGGTCTGATGGTTTAGACCAGCTAGATGCAGGGTGGTACATGAGTTCTCATTGTGCCTCATGATCAGGGGCATGCCCTCCCACCAGGGGGTTCTGCTCTGGCACAACATGATCTGAGTTCATTGTGGAGATGGACCTGACCCCAAAGCTGAAAGGGAAGGCTCTCTCTTCTCTCTCTCTCCCTCCTTCTCTCTCTCTCCTTCTCCTTCTCCTTTTTCTTCTCCTTCTCCTTTTTCTTCTTCTTCTTCTTCTTCTTCTTCTTCTTCTTCTTCTTCTTCTTCTCCTCTCCTCTCTCTCCCTTCTCTCTTCTCTCTCTCTCTCTCTCTCTCTCTCTCTCTCTCTCTCTCTCTCTCTCTCTCTCTCTCTCTCTCTCTCTCTCTATATATATATATATATAGATATATCTTTCTCCATATATATACACATACAACCATGTGCATATATTTCTATACAAACATAAATGGCATTTGAATGTCATTGTTAAGTCATATGGGCATCTAGACAGAGCAGTAGATAGAGCATTGGGCTTGGAATCAGGAAGATTCATCTTCATGAGTTCAAATCTAACCTCAGACACTAATTAGCTGTGTGACCCTGTGCAAGTGCAAGCCACTTAACCCTCTTTGTCTCAGTTTCCTCATCTCTAAAATGAGCCAGAGAAGGAAATGGCAAACCATTCCAGTATCTTTGACAAGAAAAACCCAAGCAGGATAGGACAGGACTGAAATGACTCAATATTTGAACATTAAGTCATATTCTGAGCATTATCCTTTATTCCCTTCAAGAGTTAAATTTTAACTGCTGGGAAAGTGGCCGTTAGGAATCAAAGACACAAACAATTTAGAATT
The DNA here is from genome assembly GCA_028646595.1 of Phalanger gymnotis. Classification (NCBI taxonomy): domain Eukaryota; kingdom Metazoa; phylum Chordata; class Mammalia; order Diprotodontia; family Phalangeridae; genus Phalanger; species Phalanger gymnotis. Next base: position 208,357,488 of record CM053622.1, on the reverse strand, counting down.
TTTTTATGTTAATAAAATATTTAAGTGGAGTGATTTGGGTATATAAAATTAAAACAGGACCAGAGAAAGGACTTGGGCATAATATATGAAACTGAAGAAAAGAGAGGAGATATCTTTTGAGAGAAAACATAGTATTCAACAGAAAGGCTTTTACAGAAGAGACCAAGGCTGTAGATAGAAAGGAAAGGGGAGGCCTGAAATTTGATCCAGTTTGTTTGGGTAGCCACAAGGAACATTATAGGAGATGAAAGATGCCAAGAGGAGGGTGTGATTGGATCCCCAACGTGTTTGGAGGTGTTGGTTGGTTGGGTGATTGGTTGATTGGTTGGTTGGCTGACTAAGGAAAGCAGGTGGGGCATGAATGTTGAGGAAAGTTGAGAGAAGGTGAAAAGATAAAAGGAAAAGGTTCCAAGGTGTTACAAATAAATTAGGTACCTAAAGGAATTAAAAGCAAGTAGGAGAAAAAGAGAAGGCGAAGGAAAAGAAGGAAATAAAGCAAGTTTATATACGACCATAAATATAAGAACCATGTGAAAAATGACATACTGAAGAAAGGGGTAAAAGTAGGGTTGTAGGTTTGAGAGGAAGATTCCAGCACCAGTTCATAACCCTCATAAAGAAAAAGGCTGCACAGTCTAATGGGAAAGTGCCCTGGAACAGAGTGAGTACTGTGGGCTAGCCCTCTATGGAGACAGGGGAAGGCCATGGTATCCCTTGAGATGTTATATTTAGCCCAAGGGTTTTCAGAGCCTCTATGGTAAATTCATGGAATTTGGCCTTTCCAGTTACAAGCCTCCCACTAATGTTATTAACAGGATGCCGGCCATGATTTGAAGCCAAATATGTCTAAAATTTGTCAAATTTCACTGGGGAAGAGGCAAAAAAAAATTTTAAGACTGCATAAGTGGTAAACTGTGCCATTTCTCTTTATTTTTAAAATTCGCCATCCATTCCCAAGAAACGTTCTTGTTTGTGTTGCTACAAAGGATTAATGAGCAGGGCTGGCATGGTGTACAGGTAGATAGTGGCTTCAGAGGCATCTAAAGGGTCACAGGATCCTAGATTTAGGGCTGGAAGCTACTAAGTCCAACAATCTCCTTTTACCAATGAGGAAACTCAGGCCAAGGAAGATCAAGCACTTTGCCCAAGATCACACATGTTTGAATAAAAGAGATAGATTTTGAATGCGGTGTTCTGTCTCCAAATCCAGTGTTCTGTCCAGTGTACCTCTCTCATCCCTAAATATCTTCCCTGTTGATGTCTGAATATCTGTCATTAGGCAATCATTCCTTTGGGTTAAGCAATAAACTCTCCCTAGAGGCCTAGAAGTGGCAATCACAGCTCGCACTGAAATCCTGCTTTACGGCTCAAAAAGTGCTTTCTTCACAACAAACTTATGAATTAGGATCAGAGCACTTACAACTGAAAAATGTCTTAGAGAGATCAGCTAATCCAAGTCTTCTATTCTAATCAAATCCAACAAACATCTGTTAAACATCTATTACATTCAAGGCATTGCCCTTAGTTTTAGCAATACAAAGACAATCCCTGTATTCAAGAAGCTTACATTCTGCTAGATGGGGAAACTGAGGCCCAGAGAGATGAAGTGATTTATCTATGGACATACACATGATCTAAGCATGAGAGCCAGGATTTGAACCCACCTCTCCTAATACTAAGTCCTTTGCTCTTGCCCATACACTGGTTTAGTAACATGTTAAGTCCCTAATGAGTAGGTACCAGATCTGTGATTTCAGTGCTCTAGGGACCTCCTAGGTGAGAAAACTCCTTATACCAGTGCAAGCCAGCACCTTTCCTGCAACCTATATTCTTCAAGATTTGCCTAGACCACTGAGAGATTAAATAGCTTGCCTAGGTTCACACAGCCAGTATGAACCAGAGGCCCTAATTCCTTTGCACAAATGAGTCCATCAGTACATTCTCTCTCATCAAGAGTCAACATGGGGTAGTATGAGAGCCTTGGATACTGAGGAGAAGAAGGACTGAAAAGGGATAAAGGGCACAGAAAAGAGTAGATAAGTAAACAAAATTCTCCTGTCCATCATTCTGCCAAGTGTTGGCTCTGTTCATCAGTATGAGAGCCTCTTACTTAATAAAAATAATAATAGCTAACATTTAAATGCTCTTTTAAAGTTCCCAGAGCCTACATATATTGCATACATTACCTTACATATATTACCAATCAGCCCATCAGCAAGCATGTATTAGTACAAATGGGAATTAATTTCAGAGAGAAGACATTAGCAACAGGGGGAGGGAACCAGGAAGAGCTTCTTGCAGAACTAATGGAGATAAGCAGGGAGACCATTCCTGGTATGGGACAGCCATCAAAAAGAAACAAAGTTTAGAAGATGGAGGGCTCTGTGTGAGGAATGTCAAGTAGCCCAATGTCACATACAGGGGAGTAAAGTTTAAGAAGACTGGAAAGGTGGGAAGAGGCCAAGTTGTGAAGGACTTTAAAAGCTAAACAGATTTAATATTTGATCCTGGAAGTAACAGGGAACCACTGGAGGTTCTAAAGTAAGGGGTGGGGTATAGAGAGAGCATTTTGGCAGCTGAATGAAGGATGGACTGGAGTGGGGAGCGATTGCAGCTAGGAGTACAAAAAGAAGGGTGTTACGATAGTCCCAGCATGAGGGAATGGAGGCTTGAACCAGGGAGGCAGGTAGGTGAGTGGAGAAAGGGGGGGCTTATAAAAGAGTTGTTATGAAGGTAGAAAGAACAAAGACTTGGCAAAGATTAAATATAAAGTAGAAGAATAACACTGAAGTTGGAAGCCTAAGTGACTGGGAAGATGCTGATGCCCTCAACAGCAACAAAGAAGTTGGGAAGAGGGAAGTATTTTGAGGCAAAGATAATGAGTTGTTTCAGGTACGTTGAGTTTGAGATGTCTACAGAACATCCAGTTCAAGGTATCAAATTAGCATTGGTGATATAGGACTGTAGCTCAGGAGAGATACTAGGGCTGGATATATACTTCTGGGAACCATCTGCATAGAAATGGTCATTAAATTCATGGGAGTTGGTGAGATCACAAAGTTAGATAGTTTAGAAGGAGAACACTGGTGCTCAGGACAGAGCCTTACGTAACATCCACAGTTAGTAGGCGTCACCTAGAGAAACATCTAGCCAAAGAGCCAGAGAAGAGACCAGATTTGCCACCTCCTGTCTCCTGTCCAGACTCTCCCAAGCCATATCTTCATCTGCTCTTGCCTGCTGGGAGGTGGCCCTCCTAAGATCATAGGACTCAACATATCAACCTGCTCCAAGACCTCAAAGAATGGCTCTGAATAATCACTTGCCTCCCTCAACGACTTCTCCCTAAGCACTGATATTCTGCCTGGATTCATTCTCCAATAGCTATCTTGTTCCAACCTGGTCATACTCTCCCCATTTCAGTGACTCTGAGCACCAGGCTGCCGTTGAACAACCCCTATTCCCCATCCACCTGTGCCTGTTCCCTTACTCCCATCCTTCTCAACCCTTCTTCTCCAATATTCCACTCCAGATCTACCCGTCCTTCATCATGCTCTCTGGAATGCCTACTCTATAAGTAACAAGTTTACTTTCATCTTAAACCTTTTCCTTTCCTACTCCCCTCATGCTCTAGGGCTCTGAGTCCTCCTAATGATCCTGCTGTCCTCTCTACCTTTTACAATACTGGTTGTATTTTCATTCATATCCCCTGGTTTACTGGTCATTGGGTGGGGGTGGAGTGAGGTAAGAAGTGAAATACTCCTTGCTCCCCATCGTCGCTTCCATATTCTCCCTCTACCACAATTACCCAGTAACCTCTACTATTTTAGGGGGATAGGGGAGGCAATTGTGGTTAAATGGGCCCAGGGTCACACAGCTAATAAGTATCTGAGGCCAGATTTGAACTCAGATATTCCTGACTCCAGGGCAGTTTCTCTATCCACTGAGTCACCTAGCTGCCCCTAACTGTTACTCTTTAAGATTAATTTAATTCGAATTTGCCACCCAATCAAGATTCCGGCAGCTATGTTTTTTACCAGTCTCCAAGATATACTCCTTTTTTCCTCAATGAGTTCAGTGCTTGGCTCACACACAATCTCTTCACTCACTCCTGCCTTCATACCAGAAGACTTCAACATACACATCAATGCTCCTTCAAATAGACCAACTTCCCAATTCTTGAATCTACTCATTTCCCATGACCTGTTCCTCCAATCTACATCAACTACCTACAGAGATGGTGATATTCTTGTTCTTACCATCACCCAAAAGTGTTCCACTCCCATGTTCATGAATGAAATTCCCCTTTCCAATCATAATCTTTTAGCATTCCTTCGCTGTGACCTCCAATTCTTTCGTCCCTCAATTCTTTCCCATCACTTCTATTCAGACTACACTCTCCTTCTTTCCCTATCTTGGCCCCTTGGTTAGTCATGTTCCATAAGTTTCTTTCTCTCCTTGCCCATCTCTCCACATTTTTCAGTTTCCTTTCTGTGTTGTCTCCCTCACCACCACCCCATTAGAATATAAGCTCCTTGAAGACAGAGACTATCTTTCTTTTTGCTTGTATCTGTATCCCTAGAACTTAGCACAATTACTGGAACATAGTAAGCACTTAATAAATGTTTGTTGTTTTTATTTGACAACTCTCCTGATTATAACTGTTTTGGGTGAGTGTTTTTCCCCTTCGCAATACATTGTTTTGATACCACAGACACTCCTCATCTAATATCCAGAGACTATCTCTCACTAATTACCTTCCCTACAAACAATTAAAGAAAATCATCTAATAGGGTGATGGCAGGTATTCATGTCATTTTCACACATTCGCTCCTTACTGGTCATATATGAATTGCTTTTTCACCCTAGCTCTAGGATAACAGAGTAGTGAACCTAAGAGAACTACAATGTTTTCAACTCCATATAACTACCCCTTGGCTTTATTCCTTCTCTGTGGGTCCTATGAAAAAGTGCTATCTGAATCCACCAAATCACACACCACAGATGCTCTTAAGTGAAGATTCTTTGTTTTCTCCTTTTCTTATCTTACCTCTTTCTCCACACACACCCCATTACAAATTCTCCCTCTTAACTATCTGTGTTTCTTGGGCTTCTGCTTCTCTCCCTCTCCCTCCTTCTCCCTCTTCTGTCTATCCTCTCTCTTCCTCTCTTCTCTCTTTCCCCTTCTTTCTCACTCCTTTTCTCTCATATTTTTCTTTTTCTATTCTCCTCCTCTTTTCTCCCTCTGCCCTTCTTCTCTCCTCTCCTTTTCTTCCTTCTCTTTCTCTTCCTCTCCCTCCTTCTCCCTCTCCCTCTCTATCTCCTTCTCCTTTTCTTTCTTCTCTTCCCCTCATCTCCCGCCTCTCCCTCCTTGACTCTTCCCTTCTCATTCTTCCTACCTCCCCTCCTCTCTCGTTCATTCTTGATGCCTTGGCCAATAGCAGTCACCTCTGTCCATCTGCCCCAGGTGGCCCCTTTCTCCAAATCCCTAACCCAGCAATCTGTTATTTTCTTTTGGTTTTGTTTTTTAATGAAGGTTCTTAACTGAGGCAGTTGGTGGTACAGTGGATAGAGCGCTGGGCCTGGAGTCAGATAGAATTGAATTCAAATCTGACCTTACACATTTACTTGTGGGCAAGTCACTTAACTTCTGCCTCAGTTTCCTCAACTTAAAATTGGGGATAATAATAACACCTACATTGCAGGGTTACTATAACAATAATCAGGTGAGATATCATTTATTTTTTAAAGTGCTTAGCATAGTATGTGGCACATAGTAGGCACTATATAAACGATTATTCTCTTCCCTTTCCTCCCACCTCCATTTGTGTCAGAGACCACTTTGACCATCTGGTGAAGCCTGTGGACACCTTCTCAAAATATTTTAAATGCATGTAATAAAATGCATAGCGTTACAAAGGAAACTAATCCCATTGGAATAAAGACATAATTTTTTACCTTCCAAATTCACAGACCCCCTGAAAGCTATCCATAGACCCCTGTATCAATGAACCCCAAGTTAACAACCTCTACTCTAAATAGACCCAGTCCAGCATTTCTTAAAGCATTGTTCTTTTCCTACTAAAATTTTTTAAAAGTAGATTTCTGAACTTAGTTTTACTAGGCACAAATTGGAGACAACCATCTCCCTTGAGATGTTCAAAGCCAATGAACAGTCAGTCTCCATAAATATGTGTGTCATGGTTAATGTCCCAATAGTAAGCAAATTAGTGGATTATTCCTACATTGGCACATTGCTTTTTAATTTTCCTAATTAGTGACCTCCAACACATCAAAGGAGTATTAGAACAAAACAAAATAATTGGCTTTCAGGGCAAAAGAATAAACACAAATCCATCTGATCTTATGCCAAGTTCAATAAAAGGCATTTTGAATAGGTTACTAAACCTTAGTGAATATAGTAGCCCTTGGTTAAATAAATAGAACACAAGTCCAATCTCCTAGCTTCATTGCACCATTAGCTGATGAGATAGATAAACTGATTGTTGTTAGAAAGAGTAAAAAGAGACTCTCAGACCACCAAGGATCTACCCAAATTTTCCCCAAAGTGCAAATTCAATTAGCTGATATTCAGTACAGCCAATGGACCATATTAAGTTAAACCAACAGGAAGTTTACAAGAAACCCTGCAAGACTTTGTAACAGGCAAAAGAGCTTTAAAAATCTTCAGTGTGTGGAGTAGCTCTCCCTTTCAGATTCACTTCATTCAATGTTTCTTTTGTGGGATACTCCATTAATTCATGGTACAATTTTCACTAGACTAGCCAACAAGGAGATTACTTTCAGCTTGAACAAGGATCACGGAACTGAGAACCATGTCAAATCAGAATTGCAATCTGATCCACTGGAACTCCCAGATTTGGGGGATAAGGCAAATCGTGAGACTAAGTTTCATGAGATGACTTGGGAGTGTTTTTGAATGTAGGGCACAGGATTATTTCTCACTGGTGTCAATCAAGGCCAGGATCCATAAGGCCAGGACTCTCAAGGAAAAGAATGTCTATTGCAGATCTCAATAACAAAAAAATACCTTTGCCAATTAAAGAGCAATGTTTATAACCAGTCAGATTTAGCAAAGAATGGTGAAATGAATAGTGATGATAATGATCGAGAATACTCTCTACCAAAAAGAGAGTCATTGAATCATCTTAAAAAATGCACAAAAGGGAAGGAAGTTCAAAGGGAAACACAAACAAACAGGGAAGCTTTGAAATAACATGCTGAATTTATTATTAACTTTTTCTTAAAAGCAAACAGAACATAATAGCAACTTCCAGTTTCACATATAGCCTTCTTTTCTATTTTTCATATAAGAAAATGTTCTCTTTTGTGTGTATATGATACAGAATAAAAATTTTGTAAAGAAAAATACTTTCTACCTCCTGTTAGAGAGGTGATGGGTTTGTAGATTTGTGGTACAGAATTCAAACGTAGACAATGACTTGTTTTGCTTAATTTGTTTGTTACAAGGCTTTGATGGTGGTGGGGTTATTTCTAATGGAAAGAGAATTGGGTAGAAAGAAGGAAAGTAGTAATAATGATTCCCAAAAAAGTTGAAAAGAAAGAAAAGGAGATCATTGAAACATTTTTAATGTACAAAAGAGGACAGAAATTCATTAGGACACACAGAGCTATGTACCTTTCAAAAACAGCAAACTGTAAGTGATGGAGAGTCGCAGTTCAGTTCATATGGAATACTCTGTAAGCATCAGGAAACAGCTGGGTGGTTCAGTGGCTAGGATGCTAGACTTAATGTCTAGAAGATATGAGTTTAAATCCTGCCTCAAACACTTCGTAGGTGTGTAATGGTGAGCAAGTTAATTACCCATTTCCTCATCTGTAAAACGGGCATAGTAATAGCACCATCCTTTGGGTTGTTATGAAGATAATATGAGATAACATTTGTAAAGTACTCTGCTAATATTAAAGTGCTTGATAAATGCTATTACTATCTTCTTTATAGAAGTGTTAATGTTTGTTGGTTTTTGTCAAGTTCAGAATAACCAAAAATTACAATTACTTTTTAAAAAATGCATCATGAAAAGTATTTGAAAAAATATAGTGTCAACTCCAGCCATAAAATCAATGATTCAATTTTTGGTCATGCCAAGCGAATAAGTAACTCACCTGTCCTAGATCCAGAGTAACATTGACTTTATTGTACTGTAAGCCCAAAGACAGAGGAGGGCTCTGCCACCAACGTTCAGTACCATCAATTGCATTGGTTACTGGGTGGGCTTTATTGGGATCCCCAGAGTTACAGTAGTCACAAAACTGGCCCTGAAAAAGAATTAAAACCAAAGTTTTATTTTTTTACTTTACATTTTTTGTAGTAACAAAAACAATAAGGAAAAACGGAAAGCAGAGGGCTTTCCAGGGCTTAGCATTATATGATATATCATAACACACACTGAAAAAGAAGGATTATAGATGACTAGAGCCACAAAAGAACTTTGGTATTATCAAGTCTAAGACTCATTTTGGTTGCTGTTCAGTCATTTTTCAGTCATGTCCAACTCCATGTGACCCTCTTTGGAGTTTTCTTGGAAGAGATACTAGAGTGGTTTTTGCCATTTCCTTCTCCAGTTCACTTTACAGATGAGGAAACTGAGGCAGACAGGGTTAAGCAAGTTGCCCAGGGTCACACAGCTAATAAATGACTGAGGCTGGATTTGAACTCAGGAAGATGAGTCTTCCTGATTCCAAAACCATCCCAGTGTTCTAACCATTATGCCACCTAGTCACCTCAGTACTCATTTTACAGATGAAGAAATAGAGAAATAAAGTGACTTATCCAAGAACATTGTGAACAACTGTCAGAGCTAGAGCTCAGCTTTAGGGCTCTTGAATGCAAGTCCAGCGCTCATGACTCTACACTGATTGTTTACATTTCATCAAAGTTTGTGAAATATCACTTTCAGTCAATGAATCAACAAGCATTTATTAAGTAACAGGCACTTTCCTGGCTACTGGGGACACAGAGCCCAAAGTGAAATAGTGCCTGCCTTCAGGAAGCTTCCATTCTAATGGGGGAGATAATATGCACAAGTATAAGCATATACACAAAATTCATAAAATGAATATAAAGTCATTTCAAAGGTGCAGGTTCCCTAGCTAGCAGCTGGGAGGCGGGGTTCAGGAAAGGCTTCCCCTTCACATAGAAGGTGGCGCTTGAGTTCAATGTTAAAGGAAACCGGGGATTCTAAGAGGTGGGAGTAAGGAGGAAGAAGCTTCGAGGCATGGAGGCAGCTGATACATAGGCATGATGGGAAATGAAGAACAGCAAGTGAGCCAGATCACAAAGTAAGAGGGGAAGAGCGATGTTCTGTTAGAAGGTTGGAAGGTTATGAAGACGTTTAAACGTCAAAGAGTGGAGTTTACACCGAGGGACTAGGGAGCCACTGCAGTTGATTGAGCAGGGTAGGGCGACGTGATCAGATGTACACTTCAGGAAAATCACTTTGGCAGCTATATGGAAGAGTGATTGGAGAAGGGAGAGGCTTCTGGGTGAGAGGTGATGTGGGTCTGAAATAGGGTGGTGGGATAGTGAGTGGAGACAAGGGGGACATATATGAGAGATGATGTAGAGACAGAAATGATGTGACGGTGCACCTGATTGGATTGTGGGCTGAGCAAGAGTGAGAAACTTGACATTGAGGTGGTGAACCTGGGTGACTGGAAAGATAGTGGTCCTGCGTATAATAATATGGAAGTCAGAATCAGTCAGTAAACATTTATTAAGTGCCTACTCTGTTTCAGGAACAGGGCAGTTAGGTAGCACAGTAGATGGAGTGCCAGGCCTGGAGTCAGGAAGACTCATCTTCTTGACTTCAAATCTGGCCTCAGACACTTACTAGCTGTGTGACCCTGGGCAAGTCACTTAACCCTCTTTGCCTCAGTTTTCTTATCTGTAAAATGAGCTGGAGAAAGAAATGGCAAAGCACTCCAATATCTTTGCCAAGAAAACTCCAAATGGGCTCACGAAGAGTCACAGGCAGAAAATGACTAAACAACGACAAACATTTCAGGCACTGATAAGTGCTTGAGATACAAAGAAACGCATGACAGTCCCTGACCCCAAGGAGTTTGCAATCTAATGGGGGTTGGGAGAGAGAGGATACATAAAAAGAAGCTGAAGAGGGCAAGGGAAGGACCCAGAATGAAAGCGTGCTGAACTCCTGCTGCTGGGATGGGAAATGATCTGAGGAGGTATGAGTCGCAGATTTGATTTCATCTTGCAGAATGATGAGTTTCTGGAGATCATGAAGTCCAGGAAAGTATCTGGGTGGGAAATGATAAGGTGAATGACCTGCTTGCCCTCCTTAACTGGTAGAAGACTAGGGGGTGAGCTGTCCAACGTCCACCTCCACCTACTGTAATCAGAGGGAGGGAGGGGTTTGGAAGAAGGGTGTGTCTGGAAAGTTGAGTTCTGTTTTGGATATTCTGAGTTTGATTCTTACAGAACAGCTAGTTTTAAATAGCTGGTGTTGAGGAACTGGAATTTGGGAGAGAGACAAGGTTGGATATCTAATTTTGAAAGTCATCTGGATAAAAATGCCCATTGAACCCATGGGGGATTGATGAGGTAACAAAAGAAAAGAATGTAGAGGAAAAAAAAGGAAAGGACCTAAGGCAGTCAGTGGGCATGGCATGGATGAGGAATCAGCAAAATGTGTTTAAAGGATACAGGTTACCTCTGAGCATTTCAGTCTTGTGTAATGGGTTTTTGCCATGTCTACATAATTTTTTTTTGGCAAGGCAATAGGAGTTAAGTGAGTTGCCCAAGGTCACACAGCTAGTAAGTGTCAAGTGTCTGAGGTCAAATTTGAACTCAGGTCCTCTTTACTCCAGGGCTGTGCCATCTTAGCTGTCCCTATAAGTTTTAAAGGCACGCTGAGTTCTAAGAAATTACTATTATACTTGGGATACAGACATGTTTTACTATGTGACAATAATTTGCCTTATTACATTGAATCTGGCTTTGATTATGGCCTAATTCTTTGCTCCTGTTGCTTAGTTAAATAGAACTTTTCAACTATTAAGTACAAACTATTACTCTGCTTCAAAGTTGAACATAAGCCTTTGCTTAACTCAGTAGTATCTGAACTAGGCTTTAAGATACTGCTGTTCCTCAGTAGATAGAGCACTGGGCCTGGAATGAGGAAGACCTGAGTTCAAAGCTGGCCTCAGGTACCAGCTGTGTGACCCTGGACAAGTCACTTAACCCTCTTTGCCTCAGTTTCTTCATCTGTAAAATGAGCTGGAGAAGGAAATGGCAAACCACTCTAGTTTCTTTGCCAAGAAAACTCTATATGGGGTCATGAACTAAAATGACTAAATGACTGATAGATTTCAGGTATAAGGCATTCATATCTGAACTCCAGGGGGCCATGCTTGTTTACCCTGGCCATCTGTCTCCCTCTGTCATTGTTGCCACTCTGCCCTCCAAACCAGATCTCCAGAGACCACACCCAGGAAGCGATAAGTCACTTAGTAATTCTCCGAGACTGGGCTTCCTCACCCAGACCATTTTCCAATCTGTAGCTGCTCACATCCCTACCAGTCCACAGCCCCATTCCAGCTTTCCAAATCTTAATCTGAGAGCTCCAATAAAACTAATGCTAACATTGATTCTCCAAAATGGGACAACTGACTGCCCTGTTGTTCCGGGCATCATCACTGTGACTTTCTGAATCACAGAGTTTCAGAGTTGGAAGGAATCTCATCAACCATCTAATAATCTTAGACGAAAACACCCCGCCATCATTTCCCTATCTTGTTCTCTCTCCCTTTTACAATGTAAGCTCCTTGGGGGAAGGATTGCCTTGCTGTGATCCTTTTCAATGGAACTCTTCAAGACAGGTATGCATGACTGTTTGTCAGGGACATTCTAGAGGAATTTCTATTTAAGTGGGGGCAGCCTGGTGGATAGAGCACTAGCTAGCTAGTGTGACTCTGGGCAAGTCACTATCTTGTCCAACCCCCTCATTTTCTAGGTGAGCAACAGAGTTGTATAAAGATTAAAGATCGCTGAGTTATTAAGTAAGGCAGGACTTATCGCCTCCCACAGCAGCCAATTCTACTTTTTCCAACAGCTTATAGGCTCTTTTGAGTTTCAAAGACTATAATTGCATAAAGGTCTAATGGCCCGAATAGCTCTTTCTCATTTCATAGTATATTTTTGTGGTACTTGCTTCTCATTCTGTCTTCAGACCTTTATCTATATCAGACACAAAAATCAGAAACACAGCTCCATTAATTATTTCTAAAATTCTTAAAGAGCTATTAGTGGCTTGGTATAAGACTCTGATGTTATTATTTTGTTATCATTCAGTCATGTCTGACTCTTCCTGAGCCCATGGACTTGTCCATGGAGTCTTCTTGGCAAAGATACAGGAGTGGTTTGCCATTTCCTTCCCCAGTGTGTCCCCATTTTACAGATGAGGAACTGAGGCAAATAGGGGTTAAATGACTTGCCCAGGGTCACACAGCTAGTAAGTTTCTGAGCCCGGGGTTTGAGTTCAGACCTTCCTGATTCCAACTCAAGTCCTCCATCTGCAGAGCCACATAGCTACCCCTGATGTTATAATAGAGTGCCAGATTTGTGAGGATTCAACCCAATGGCACCTGAACATTGACTGTTTTCTCTATTAGTTCTTTCCTGTTGAACACTGTACTATTTCTGTTTAATGAAGGTGGAGATGTCCTTCACAGTTGAAAGGCATGTGAATTTACATCCAGCTGGAAACACTTCTATTCCAGAAATGTCAAAGTTGGCAACCTTTTGGATATTAATGTATTTCTCCATCTGTCTCAAACATTTACTATAGATATGAATAATGAATATTATACTATGCAAATATGCCTATCCTTTTTGCCATATTTATTCCACATAAGAAAAACTATACAGGTTTATACTGGGCTTCTATGGCTAGCCAGGTAAACAGATCTCCTTGAATAATTTTAAAGAAGTTTAAAAGTAAAAGCATCATTTTAGAGCCTGAAGTTTAGAGTTTCCAGCCCCTCTTCCCTTGTTTGACTGTTGCTTCATAGTACCTCTTCCTGAGTAAAATTATATATGCTACTTTGGGACAGTAGTTTTGAGTGCCTGGTGATTTTGTTAGTGTGGGAAACTCTCAGTATGGGGACTCCAATTGTGTAATTTGTAATGAAAGTAAAACAAGACTTTTAAAATAGTACTTCATTTTTTTTTCCAATTACATGCAAAGGCAATTTTTAACGTTCTTTTTTATATAAAATTTTGAGTTCCAAATTTTCTATCTCCCTCCTTCCCCTCCCTCCTCCCTAAGATAGTAAGCAATTGGATATAGGTTATATATATATGCAATAATGTAAAACCTATTTCCATATTAGTCGTATCGTGAAAGAATAAATAGTTTGCAAAAAAAAAATTATAGTAAAAACTTTTAACATGTGTCAAATGAATTCAAAATTCCTAAAGAAGACATTTTTTTCTAAATCAATGTTATCTAACCTTTTATGGTCACACACACACACACACACACACACACACACTGCACACACATCCCAATTTGCCTTAGCACAAGCAGAGAGCAAAAATAATAAAAAGGAGGCAGCTCCCATAATAACAGATAAAAATTAGTATAAGAGGGTGGGGGCTATGCCAATGAAAAAGTAGACTCTAGATGAATAGGTCTTTGAAAAGATTATATGTTTGTGGCTATGACAAGAAAGGGGGAGAAATAAAGGAGATGCAAGGTGAGCATACACAAAACCAAACCAAGCAACAAAGCATAACAACATGAATGCTCTTAAGATCTATGATTTCATCAGGATAGGGAGCTCAGATATTCCTAACTTTAAGCTCACTCAGACATTCTGCTTCAATAGTCAACATAGGTAGCTAAACCTTAATAACATTAGCTCAAATTAGGAATTGCAGAGAGACTGCCCAAGCCTGAGGGGATCCTTGAGCTGACTTGGGGGGGGGAGAGGGGAAGGGGAGGGAGAAAAAGGGGAAGGAGGGAGGGGGAGAGAGAGACAGAGAGACAGAGAGAGAAGGCAAGAGAAAGAAGGAGAGTGAAAAAGGAAGAGGGAGAGGAAATGTGAGAAAGAGAGAGAGAGAGAATGGGAGAGGGAGGGAGGAAGAGGAACAGAGGGAATGACAGAGGGAGAGAGAAAGAGAGAGGGAATGGGAGAGGGAGAGAGAAAGAAAGAGGGAGAGATATGAGTTGATAAAAAAGAGGAGGATGAAATGGAGGCTGTATGGATGGGAAGGACCCAGACAAAAAGTCAGTAGATGGGACAAGTGAACTCTAAGCGGAAAATCGGCTTTCAAAGAGACCTTTGTATAATCCTTAAGGGTATGTGACATAAGATGCCATTTTAATTTTGAGTTCTGAACTACCATATCTACCTAGGACCTTGTCTCAGTGGTTCCTGGCTCAGCCACTTGGTACCTGTGACCTTTGGTAAGTCCCTTGACCTTTCTTGTTCCTCAGTTTCCTCATCTGTAAAATGAAGCGTTGGACTCACTAAAGGATCTCTAAGGTCCCTTCCAGCACTGAATCCATAATCCCATGATCCTATGATACTGCTCTGGCTTTCAACCACTCTCTCAATCCTAGCTGCCAATACTCTTTCTCATCCCACGCCCCCACACACACATACACCCTGTATCGCAACCATTTTTTTTCAAACTTGGGTTCATACATACCATTCTCCTGTATTGAACTTTGACCTAATAATAAGAAACTAGTCAACCCAGAGAGAATTTCACTCTGTGCCAGGAAGATAGGAAAAATCTTGAAGCAAATGTTCTATAGGAATAATTTATCGCAGTCAGGAATTCTGATTTTCCTTGAACTGATTTAAGTGTGTTTTGGCAACAGCAAAGTGGTGCTTTCTTTTGCCCAAGCAAAATGAATCCTTTGGAAGATTATATAATCAATGCCAAAAACTACTCTAAACTGAAGAGCCCCAAACAATTTCTCGTAAAATAAAAAGAAAAAAATAAATTCCAAGAAACACTGTTATATGGAAACTCTGGGCACTCACAGAGACTTTATTATTTTTTCTTTTTTTTAAATTTTGGGTGGATGGGATCAAAAGAAATATTTTTTAATAAAAAAAATTTTCCTCCTCCTACCTTTTACATTTGCTCACTTGGACACAATATTTCAGAGGAAATATTTAAAACAAAAGTCCAAATTCACTCAGGTTCTTGCCCAGGAGGCCACAAGCCAGCCCTGAAAGAAATCAAAAAGTAGGAATGGAAGTGAACCACCTCCCCCTCCCCCAACAGAAATATTAGAAACTCAGGCTTCACTTCTTGTGACCTTCTCCTGAGATGTTCATGGGAATTTATATTTCTGCGAAAACCCGGAGCGGCTGAGGATGACCTTCATAGAGAGGCCTAATGAGTGTGCAGCCTATTGAGTTACCAAGAGTAGAGAATGTGCACCAAAGGAATGTTTTATAAATTGCAAAGGCCGCTAAATTTTTTAAAAGAAAATTCAAGCAGGGGAGGGGGCGGTGCAGTGAGTACAGCATCAGCCCTGGAGTCAGGAGGACCTGAGTTCAAATCTGGATTCAGATACTTCACACACTTACTAGCTGTGTGACCTTGGGCAAGTCACTTAACCCCAATTGCCCTGCCTTCC
>CM053622.1:208286202-208333432 GCA_028646595.1 Phalanger gymnotis | reverse complement strand
AGATAAGGAAGAGTTAACTCCTCCCTATAGTTCAAAAGGGAAACAGCTGGAGAGATATTTTAACACTTTTTCTGCCTACATAAAGGAGAAAAAGTTTTTGTGTAATGGGACTCAACCAGAAAAGAAGTGAAAAGTGAAGATGTGTCATTCCTAATTTAATGCTTAAGAAAAATTAGAGTTCATTTTACTGCTTGTCACTAAAGTTTATAGGAAAAGGAAAAGGGAGGCTGTGATAAAAGTGGAAGATTAGTAAATTAAAATCTTGAGCAAGCAGCTTAGAGTAAAACACTTGATAGCCTGAGTTAAAAACCCAATAGATGAAGTTATAGAGAGATGGAAAGGATTATGTCCACCCACCCTTTGGACTAGATCTGTGAGTAGGTTCTATTAAATTTAACATGAATATTGGTCCATTATGTCACTTTAAACTGACCTGGTTATAACATGTAATTCCAAATTGTAATAGTATTCTTAATTGTAAAATTATTTAATATATTGATTGGCAAAAACAAACATTCAAGTTAAATAGAATTGCTTCATATGTGAATTTTCTCAGATGTGAAGTTTATGTCAATGGCGATAAGATGAAGGTGGAAATACATCCAGCCAGACTGGTAATTAATTAATTATGATTCTAAAGGTTTACATCTGTTTATGATATTGTATTTCTAAAATTTTGTTATATTTCTTGATAACAAATTAAGTTCATGTTACTAGGTAACAACTGTTTAGTAACATCTGTGTTGTTAGAGAAACAATTTCTCTAAGTGTTGTTAGATTGACAATTGTACTGTTAAAATAATGAATGGATTGGGAAACTGTTAAGTCATTTTATATAACCATGTCTTTTAAAGAAGTTTCATTTAAGAAGTTATGAACCTCCAGGTTTTGTAACAGCAGTACTGGGATCCCTATTTGTACAATAAGTTGGGAAAAGCCTGGAAGTGGAAGTTTTACTGAAGAAAAGAAAACAGTGGAGTCAGAAACTAGCTGACCTCTGAACCTGGCTTTTAAAGTCAGTAAGACTAATTTTTAATAATTGGCTTTTAGGATATTCTTTTGAAAATTAAAATTTGATTGTTAGGTCCAGGTTAAAAAAAAGCTTCAAAAAGAAAAGGTATTTGTCAAAAAAAAAATCGCTATTATTGTCAAGTTGTGATACCCAAAGACCATGGTGAGTCAGCCTCCCTGGACCTAGCCCCAACCTCCCCTCCTGTTGCTCCCCTCCACCTGCCCTTCTTGTGCTGAGTTCCTCCTTCATGAGCCAACCGAGTCAGCTTCTGCCAGCCCCCACCTGGACCACTTTTTTTCCCTGCTCCTTGGGGTTTGGGCCCAATCTAACCCTCCTGGCTCCTAGCCACAGCCTCTCCAGTTTCTATTCATCAGGATCCCATATCTTCTGAAGCCCACAGGGGTATAGCTCTCTGCTTTTCTCTTCTCCAGTGGCCCTCCCCCAGGACCCAAAACTGCTTTTCTAGCCTCCAGACAGATTCGTTCTCTTTCCTCAGTAGCTCTCCATATTTCCCGCCTCAAGGAGGCTGGCAATCTTGTCCCGTGCCGGTCCCCCTGAAACACCCCTCTGCTTTCTGTTAAAAAGCCTGGCACTTCTGACTTTCAGCCAGTGCAAGATCTTTGGGAGGTCAATAAGCCATCCGCACACCCTCCTCAGCCTCTTGTCACCCACCCACACTGTGTACACTGTCTTGGACCTTAAGGACGCTTTCTTCTTCATTCCTTTGGCTCCTGCAAGCCAGCCCCTTTTCACTTTTACCTGAGTCAACCCTTCTTCAGGCTTCTCTGGCCAGCTGACCTGGACAAGGTTGCCTCAGGTTTCAAAAATCTCCCCCCACCCTTTTATGAAGCCCTCCACCTGAATCTCTTGCCTTTCCAGGAATCTAACCCTTCTTGTTCCCTCATTCAGTACGTTAATGATCTCTTGTTAGTTACATCCACTGAGGACTGTTGCTTTCAAGCTACTCACTCTCTCCTGTCTTTTAAATTCCCTTGGCTATCACGCAGATCTGTTGCACCTCTGTTTTCTACCTTGAGTACTGCCTTGAGGCTGAAAATCACTCTCCCTCAAGCTTGTATCCAGGCCGTTCTAAACACTCCTGTTCCTACTGCCAAGAAGCAGGTCTATGAACTGCTGGATCCTTGGGTTTGCTGACCTTGCTATACCCCTTTACTCTTCTACTGCTGGGTCTGGCCCTCTAGTCTGGACCCCTGCAGAAAAAAACTCCCTTGACCCCCTGAAAAGGGCCCTCACCTCTGCCCCTGCATGTGCTCTCCCTGACATCACTAAGCCCTTTCATCTTTTTGTGGCAGATCAGCCCCTGCCCTACCCTTTCTAAGTCTTCTGCCTTTAACCCTGCCACACTCCTTCCTGACTCCGACGATTTTTCTGTCTATTTACAAAGAATGGGGCCCCCTCACATCTTCTGATAGGACAGTCGGAGGCAGAAGGGAGATTCTCACCCTCCTGGACTCTATTTAGCTCCCCTCTCAAGTTTCTCTTATCCACTGCCCGGGCCATCAACTCGGCGATTCCCCTGAAGCAATTGGCAACCGCGCAGCCGATGCTGCTGACCGGGCAGCACCCCTCTGGGAAGCTTCTTGTTTCAGACCCCCTCCCCTCTGCCCTCCTCCCTCCTATTCACCCTTGGAGGATTCCTTCATGGCCAAAAGAAAAAAAGGGAGGAAGAAGGAGTCTGGGTGGTGAGTTTTGGGAGACAGCCAAACTTTTGTTCCTGAGGTCTTGGGGAGGGATTGGGAGGGAAGACTCCATCAGATCATACCCCTGGGGGGAAGCTACTCAGGGACAGATATTACATCCCCCACCTAGATAACATCCTTACCAGCACAGTCACCAGTTGAGGTCCTGTGCCCAAGTGAATGCTAAATAGAGGAAGACAGCTCCACTGGGGGTGGGGCTGCTGGGGAAGCGCAACCAGGGAAACATTGGGAAATGGATTTTGCTGAAGTCAAACTACCAGCAGCAGTTTTTAAATGTCTCTTGGTCCTTGCTGAAGAAACGGACAGCCCTGATGGTTGTAAAGAAACTCTTGAATGAATTGATCCCCCATTTCGGCCTTCCCCTTAGCATTGGCTCAGATAATGGCCCTAGCTTTGTTGACAAGTATCTTAAGGTGTGCCCATGGCACCAGAGCTCCGGTCAGGTTGAAGGAGCAAAACCACACCCTTAAAGAATTTCTATCTAAACTTGTCCTGGAAACCTAGGAGAACTGGGTCACTCTACTCCCTCTGACCTTGCTCTGCAGCTGATGCACCCCTAATAAAGTAGGTCTGACCCCTATGAAATTCTTTTTGGGAAGCCCCCTCCTATTAACTCTTCCCTCATTAAGTTCCTACAGGGTCCGCAACGTATCCAGTCTCAGCTTCATAAATCTGTCCAGGAAGCCCCACCTACTCCAACTTCTGACCACCTCCACGGCTTCCAGTCTGGGGACTCTGTCCTAAGCCAAAAACATACAGCCTCTAGTCTCGAGCCTAAGTGGAAGGACCCTTACACTGTCACCCTGACCACCCCATCTGCATTCAAGGTTAACTCCATTCCTGTCTGGCTCCACCACAGCCGTGTGAAAGCAGCTACATCCGCACAATGGAAGACAGAGCCCCTCGAGAACCCCCTAAAGCTAAGACTGTTCCAATCTCCTTTTTAATCTTCCTATTAACCCCTTCTGTGGTCCCTGGCAATCCCCATTGCCCCCAAGCTAAGCTCTACTTGGGTAATCACTACAGGGAACAAACAGTCCTGGACTTTCCAAAGTCACAAAGACACACATCCCCCGCCTCAATACCCTTTTTGAGGGCCCACCAGCAGACACAGGCTACCTGCTCTGTTCTACTTCAGGATGCCCAACCACATGTGACTGCCCTTGTATCACGGCCTACAACCTCCCCTCAACTGACCTTAGTGACTCCCTGTGCATCCCAGCGGGCAGCATTGGGGGCTCAGACCCATTATTCCACATCCATACTATCAGGTCCAACCCCTGGCACCCCAAACTCGATCTTATTGTCCTAAATCCTTTCCATCCTGCCTAGAGAGGCCCAGTCTCTCGGGTACTGGGACTCATTATTATCACTTGGGTGACCAAGGGGTTGCCACACATGGGAGAAATGTTGACCCTGACTGTGACCAAGAAGCCTTTACCATGTCCCCATCCCATTGGCCCAATAGGGAACCTAGCCACCCCAACACCTATTACTCAGGAACCCCACACCTATCAGGTTTCCTTGCTTGCCCTTTTATTGGCTGTTCATAAGACACTTAACAGCTCTAATCACATACTAGGCAAAAATTGTTGGATCTGTGTTAAGCCCCAACCTCCTTACTATATAGTGGTGGCGCTACATGCCTCCATCACCCCTAGCTCCAACAGGGAGAACTGCGAGTGGAACCAACCACTAGGGAACAGGCCTTTGCTTTACATCATCTAACACCACTTTATCCAGTTTTCAGTATGGCTCCATCTGCAAACAAACTCGGGAGATTCAGGCCTCCAGCTCAGACTACTTCCAACCCCTGCTGGAGCCTGGGAGAGGCTTGTTGTTTCTACGCTAACAACTCCAGGGTGGTGCAGGAAAGTCTGAGGTTGGTACACCAAAATATTGCCAATAGACAAAAGGAGCTGGAAAACTGAGGACTGGTATCAGCCTCTGTTCTGTAGATCTCCTTGGCTCACTACCCTGGTGACGACCCTGGCTGGCCCCCTCCTCCTCTTCATTATAGCTCTGGTTGTGGGCCCCTGCCTCATTAATCGTTTTCTGCAATTTGTCAAGTCTCGCATAAACTCTGTTAAACTACTATTGATTAGGGATCTCCATTACCGATTTGCAAATCCCAGTCCCCCTGATTCTTGTGACAGATCTCCTGAAAATGTGTCAAAGAATTGACACACTTTGAAAAGAAAGTGGGGAATGTTATGCCCTACCCCCCCCTTTTCAGTTTCTCCATCTTGTCCCAGCTCACCCCACCGTTTGTGTCCCCATCTCCATGGAAATGATCCTGCCTCAGCTTGTCCCCCTGTTTGTGTCCCCATCTCCACAGAAATCTAAGTGTGTTCTTTCCTTTTAAATACTTTTTCTCTCCTTTTGCTCAGGGCTGTTCGATTTGAGTAATTACTCCGAATAGTCTTGCTTCAATAAATCCACATCTAAATTTATATCCGGGTCTCGCTCGCTTCTTTTCGGCACAACGATACAACTATTGGCAAATCCAGAACTTGAACCCAGGTCTCCTAATGTCCGGTTTAATATTCCTTCCACCACACTACCTATTTTACTCGACCCCTTTGAATACTGGGGCTTCCGCAGGCTGTTCTCCTTCAGCATACCGAAAGATACAAGCAAGGATTCTTTCTATCAGTTTTCATAATTCAGCTCAGCTCAACCTTACATTGATCGAAACAGAATAATGTTTTCTTTTGTGACCGTATCTTCCTGGTGTTCTTGTCCTCTTCAT
The DNA here is from genome assembly GCA_028646595.1 of Phalanger gymnotis. Taxonomy (NCBI): domain Eukaryota; kingdom Metazoa; phylum Chordata; class Mammalia; order Diprotodontia; family Phalangeridae; genus Phalanger; species Phalanger gymnotis. The sequence continues at coordinate 208,327,947 of CM053622.1, read as the reverse complement.
ACTGGTACTGGTTTGGACTCAAGTAATTATTCTTTTAGCTCACATTTGGGTGCTACCTGGTCGGTGGGTTGCCAAAATCCCCATGAAGAGTTCACAGTCTAACTGCTTGGATTTCCCCTACAAAGAATTCTTTATAGTCTGGTTGGTCTTTCATGTGTATCATGATAAGTCCAAAGTCTTTTGCAGGCTTTGCTAGATGTGTGTACGTGTGAAAGGCCAGGAACGTGGTTAGGTGAGAGGAAAGACAATGAGCTGGCCCCATGGACCCCTATGTTTAGTTTTTAAAACCCTTCATAATCTGACTCTGATCTACCTTTCCAGCCTTAGTTTATGGTATGTATGCCTCTATGGTCTAGCCAAACTAGCTTCACATACAATATTCCATCTCCCAACTCTATGGATGAATAAAATGCACTTCCTCCCCTAAGAATTTCTCTTTTCCCTCAAAACTCATCTCAAGCACTATCTTTTCCATGAAGCCTTTCCTGATCCTCCCAATTACTAGCAAACTTTGCATATATTTTGTATATTGTTGCTTCTCAGTGGTGTCCAACTCTACATGACCTCATGGACTTCATCCTCAGAGTTTTCTTGACAAAGAGACTGGAGTGGATTGCCATTTCCTCCTTCTGTGTGTCCTTATTTTACAGATGAGAAACTGAGGCAAACAGCAGCTAAGTGACTTGCCCGGGGTCAAACAGCTAGTAAGTGTCTGAGGATAGATTTGAACTCACATCTTCCTAATGCTCTATCCACTGTGCCAACTAGCTGACCCTTATTTTGTATATACTTATATACATACAAGTTGTCTCTCCTGCTAGAATGTAAACTCCTTTAGGTCAAGGACTATTTTTGTCTTTATATCCCCAGCATTTAGCACAATGCCTGACACATGGACGTCATTAGAAAATGCCTACTGACTAATTACTGATTGATTGATTATGCCTTCACTTCTCCCCATTCATCTGCACAGGTGAGGAGAAGAGGATTTGGAGCTAACAATCTTGGAAACCCAGGGATCTTAGGGCCCGTAGCAGTGATGGGCAAGTAGCCCCCAAATGGAAGGGGCTAGCCTTTAGTGATTAAAACTGGGAGGTATAGTGACTGTTTAAAAAACCTGAAGTATATGACAGAAGGTCACAAGCCCCAGACCAGAAAATTTAGTCCAAGTAAAAGATTGAGCTTGGTCCCTGATGCAAAGAATCTCTTCCTGGAGATGGATGGATTGGTAGCCAGAATTCTGAAAAGGAATAGATATGCCTCTCCTTAAGAGAGAAAAAAAAACAGGAGAAAAAATTCCCCACAAAAGAAGAGTTGCTAGTCCAGTGGCTATGACAACAGTTACTGCTAAAAGAGCTGTCAAAAAAATAATAATAATTCATAGGTCTTGAACTAAAAGAGTATGGCAAAATTCACTCTTCTCATTAGGAAGAGAAAGCCCTATAGCCAAGAATTTCAACTGAATCCAGAAGCTTCACAGTCATGTGCCAAATGGAACTGGTTCTGGCTGGAAAAAATCATGTGACCGGCAGTACATCAAGCAGTAGAGACTACACATCCAGGGGAGATGATGTGACCAGAGGAGGCTAGTAGGAAGGAGGTCTGGTGAGGGAAGCACAGTGATTTAGCCAGGTGATTATTGCAGCCCTGAAGCATTGAAGATATGTTTCCCTGGCTACCCTGGTTCCTCATTTGTGCCCACTTTTCCCACTGATAATATATTTATTTAAGGGATAATATACACCAAGTTTATGAGAAAAATGTTATGTTGCTACTATTCTTACTATATATATATGTGTATATAGTATATATATATATGTACATGTATTATATATACTTGCTATATATGCTATATATATACTTACTATATATACTACAATAATATTTCATCATATGTTTTTGCTTTGAATTAATTGAACCTTCTCTGGGTGACTAGTAAGGTTAATATATCAATGGGGGCTCATGAACTACGGTGTAAGGGTATGTATAGAATGAGGGCACTGCACCCATGCTCACATTGACTGCTCTATCCCAATTGCCTAAGCTCTGTTTGCTGCTGATCCTCTGGAGCAATCTGCTAGCACAGTAGTTGTTGAGCGGCCCTGCCTCTAAGTGCTCAGTGGGCCTGAGGAGGATATCTGGGAGGAATGGTCTCGAACCCCTCCCATCAAGCAACGGGCTGGTCAGCAGGAAGATACTCAAGATACTATTAATTAGCTTGCTGTTCAAATACAGAAAATTGCATGTAAGTTGCATTTTGAACAGAAGACTTGCAATTTCTTTTCTATAAGGTTTTCCAACAGAACCTAAGGATAATTTCAGTACTGGTGGCACTGGGTTCATGTCCACATTATATCAATAAGAGGTTGTAATGGGGTTGAGCAAAAAAATGTTAAGAAATTTAAGAAGATGAAACTTAAGAAGGTTAAGAAGGTAAAAAGGGACTTTTCAATAAATTCTCCTAAATTTGAAGAAGGCACCAGGCCAGCAGAAAGAACTTGCTTTGGAGGTTTGTCAGAAGTCATTCTTGTCAACCACAGAAAGCCATAAGAGCAAAATCTGTCATCAAATTTTTTTAAATTTAAAATAAAACACACAAGATGCTTTGAACTTGGGGCTTGAAGAGGTTTGGGTTTTTGGTAGGTTATTTTGGGGGGTTTTGGCTCCTATTTTTAGCATTTTTCACAAAGGTTAAAAGTGGAAAATTAATGTGGATTTGAATGAATGTATAGGTCACTACAAGTGCAAATAAAATGTTTTATCGCATGAACAGCATCTCAACTCCAAACAAGATTTGCAATGCCTCTGCTCTATTGACAGTTGGATATGTTGCAATATATTTTGATATGCTCCCCACATTGAAAACACCAATGATTTGCAACTCATGCATGTGAGTAGATAAAGCTGACATTTTGGGCCTCACCTTGACTCTCTATGAAATGATGACTGAGTATTCATACAAAGTACATTATGAATTGGACTGGCTTGGTTTCTTTTAGATGTACTTAGTACATGGATTTAAAAAAGTATTTATTTTCAAGAAAATCAATTGCGGGTTTTAGAAATGTCTGAAGAGATTAAAAATAGTCCTCTTTTCACAATAGCAAATTTGTCTTGCAGGTGAGGATTGTTTTCCCCCCACAAAATTAATAGCACATAGATATCTATGTCTAGGCTTTTATTTGCTGAACAGCTGCGTACAATAGTAATATGCCTTTCTCTTGGTTTAGTTAGGCCTGGTACAGAATTTTCAGAGGGGACCATTTACTTATTTAATTTATGATTTAAAGAGTCCTAGATGCCAAAAACTCATTTTTGTATTTTTACAAGTTTATGCAAATTTTTCCGGTTATATGAATCCATTACCAAAAAGTGTCAAGCCTTAGGTACAGTGTCTAACTCTTTCATGTTTGAGGCTGCTTATTTATAAGCTTACTTCAGAAAAATTTTGCTACACTTGTTATTGCATTAATAAATTATAGTTGTCACTTTTTTAAAAAAAAAAGAATATGTAAATTCACACAGTTCTTTGAACCTGAAATAACCTCCTCCTTGGGACCTACCCTGCAAATTGGAGGTGCTACATGTGTTGAAGTGTACAGTTCAGCTGAACTGATAATTTTATACATTTGTTATTAGCTCAAAGTTTTGGTTTTTTTTTTTCTTCAGCCTTGAAATCTCATCCCCGACCTGATAGGCTGTTAGTGAGTGTCACCACAAGCATCACTGGTAGGCTGTTTCCACTTTTACTGAGTATTTCTTTCTATCACCTCATAGGTACCCTACTAGGCAAAAGTTACTATCCTCAAAGTATCCTAAAGTATTGTGAGGTCTTCTTGCTGCTCAGTAATGATTTGGGAAATTGAATCACCGTGTCCTGACACTCAGGACATTTTATAATTCATTGAAAAAACTCTGCAAGCAGAGAGGAGAAAATGAATAGTGAAAGGAGAACCAGATTTGAAGCCAGAGGACCTGGGTTTGAATCTTAACTCTCCCACTTCCTATCTATGTGACTTTGGACAAATCATTTAACTTTGCTGGATCTCAGCTTCCTCATTTGTAAAATTATGGCCCCTAACATCCCTTCTAGTCCTAAGTCTTTAATTTTCCATATGATATTCTCTGTCTTCCTACCCTTTTGATCCCCCTATACTCACAGAATGTGATTTACAATTAAATATTGCCTCAAGTACCAGAAGCAGCAGCACTCATATTTTTGTCCCATTGGTATTTAAAAGTTCAATCACATGTCTATGTCTAAACAAACTTCCCTCTTTTTAACATCAAGATAATTTTCTCACATTAGAAATGAGTGATCTGAGAAATATGTCCACTTATTCAAAATATCTCCAATCCTTGTCTTATAGATACCAAGTGCAAAAACATACAGTTAACTATTGATGCCTCACACTACAATTAATTTTCATGCAAAATGCATTGCCTTGAAGAGATTCATCTTGGTAGGGATTCGTCAGATAGTCCCAATTGAATAATACAGAGAGGATGTTAAATATTAGCAAGGTTATAAGCTCCTCAAAGACAAAGATATTGCTTTTCTCCCATACTGCCTAGCACATTGCTTTACACACAAATATTAGGACATGAACTAATGAAACTTTGAATATGGATCCACCATCACTGTCGAGCTATAAGAAGGAAAAACAAATAAACTTTAATATTATAAACACTAAAGTATCACATCATTTAATGATCTTTCCTTATCCTTGCTGTGCTGGTAGGCACGTGTATTGTTAATGTGTTGTTAATGTAATGGGAAGATCTTTCCCATCCATTAATAGGCTCATGTGACCGGCCAGAGTCACATGAGTCTGAGTCACATGAGCGTTTGGTGGGAGGAGCTTGCCAAACAGGTGGAGCAGAAAGGGGAAGGGCAGGAATTGAGACAGAGCGTTCAGAGCTAGGAAAGAGAGAGCAGGTAGAGGAAGTAGCTTGAGTGAGAGAGAGAATGATTTTACTTAAGGGGGTTCATTTGTGGGAGGGCCCTGGCGGAGGAAGGCTTGGGGCTGTCGGTGCCCGCTGCATTGCTAATGTGTGTAGATTTCTTTGTGGCTATGATGGGTTTGGCTTTCTGGGGTTGGAATAAATGCTTTGGTTTCGTCTTCCATGCGAAGAGGCTCTTAAATTTTGTGATTCAGAACTACACCCGCATGTTCATAGCAGCCACGGCTGCGGTGGGTATCGCATTGGTGCTACAGAGTGCACAGGAAAGACTCGTGACCCTACAAGTGAGCGGTTTTTGAGGCTCCCGCCAATGACAGCATTTCTACCAGCGCTAAGGAGCGTAGCTGCAAACAGATGCTCAGAGTGCACATGCCAATGCATACATAGTGCTTGGAGCTTCTCGTAAGGGCTCACTTCCTATTGCACGTACACAGAAAGTACTTAATTCGTCCCAGTATCTCTCTAATTGTTCCCATCTAGTGCTTCCTGGTTCCGTGTTTAAAGTCCAGGGAAACAGAGATTTCAAAAATAAAAATAAAACACATTACAAACTCTTTGTCTTCACACACAAGGGAAAAACTATGACCGAGACAAGAAGTATCAGACTCCTAATGGGCATTGCTCAGGAATAGGAGCCAAATGGTAGCCTTGGCACCCACTATCCAGTGCTGACTCACAAATCTAGGGTGGAGAACGCCTGCACCCAGGGGTGGTATTCAAGGATAGGGAGCAGTTGCAAGCTCTATATAGTTCATTGGTTGAGAAGCAAGTCCAGGAACCAGAAGCAGTAGTGTGACTCAAACTTTGGGAGCAGAGTGAGGTCTCACTTCTAGCCTCAAGCCCAGTCTGAAGCCTATAGTGGCTACGTAGGGCAGGAATCCCAAAATAAAGGAGAGCCTGCAGGGCTGTCACTCAAGATCAACAGAGACTACCAGCCGACTGATAGAGACTGAGTGTAGGAGCAAGCTACTCTGGCTCAGACTAAAACCCATATCAGGAACTTGCAGAGCTCCAACTAGGGGACAGAAATCAGAACTTGCAAGTATTTAGACCAAATTGTCCCTGAAATCCTAAAGTAACACAACACTCAATATTCCAAGAAAGCAGCAACAAGACCAGCCCAGATCTTCCCTCCAGAAGCACACTGAGCCCAGACTTGACATCAAATCTAAAGTCAGGAAGTAGGCTGGAAAAATGAGCAAAGAAAGAAAGTAATCCCACCACAAAAAGCTATTATGATGACAGGGATACTCAAGACTCAAACACAGAAGAGAATGACTTCAAAACATCTACAAGAAATCTTCCTCCAAAAAACCCTCACAACAACAAATAACTTAGGCACAAATTCAAATAAAATTTCTAGGAGAAATAAGCCAAGACTTTTTAAAAAGAGTTTTAGGCTGTTTTATAAATGAAATGAGAGCACTATAGGGAAAAAATGAAAAAGAAATAAGAGCAGTAGAGGAAAGAATTGGAAAGAGAATTAGCAACTTTAAACAAGACACACAAAAGAGACCAATATGTGCATAGATAAATAAATATAAATGTGCATGCGTGTGTGTGTGCGTGTGTATGTGTGTGTGTGTGTGTAGCAAGCAACGTTCTGTCCTATTATCGGAGCTGCTACATCTACTCCTTCAAGGGTCTTAAGAGTAACCAGACACATTGGGGTATCTTTCTCTTATTGCATTGGCTCAAGTCCCTACCCATTGTGTTCCCTTCACTATTTAACCCCTTAATATCAATTAGCTTTTACAAAGGTTTATTAATTTCAAAGATATAGAAATAACAAATATACATTTTCCCCAACATTGTGGGGCACAAGCTTTCCTATACCCCATCTCTGGGGAATAAACACACACTTAGCATGATTTCTACATAGCATTAGTCCTACCAAGTTCACACAGCACCATGTCCTCCTTGTTACCCTTCAGTTTCAATTAATGAGGCCTATGAGGGGCAGAGGGGCATCTCCAGTCATCCTGATTTATATCTTGCCACTGGACCCAGATGGTTCCAGAGGAGAAAGTGAGGCTGATGACTTTGCCCAGCCCTCCCTCACTTAAATCTAATTCACTTGCAAGTCATGGCATCACCTTCCTGATGCCATGGTCCTCTCCAAGAATGAAGGACAAACAACAACCTGTGAGTAGTCTGAGTCACCCCACTAGGGACCCAACTGGCCAGTTCCAGTTGGATGACACAGCTCCTTCTTTCCTTCCTTCCTTCCTTCCTTCCTTCCTTCCTTCCTTTCTTCCTTCCTTCCTTCCTTCTTCCCTTCCCTTTCCTTTCCTCTTCCTCTGTCCACATAGGGTATCATACCCTTGCTTGTGGATGCTCTGCCCAAAGGAATGTAAATTTTGATAGCTGAAACCTAGCAAGATATCTCAGGGTTTACTACCTAGATTTCTTTCTTAAAGACCATGCCTTAAACCCAATTCACTCTGGCTCTCATTGGTTGGTCAATAATAGGTCTCAGAGCAAGCCCATTGTTGTTTGGACTCTGTGGATCAGAATAAATGTAAATTAACTGTTTCTGTTTTGTCCAGAAACCCTGAGGGTCTCCCCCTCCCAGATTGATTTTTTTTTTGATTAGGTAAAAGGGGCCATTCCATGGATCATTTCTTACCTAGCCTTTAATCACTGAATGGGTGTTGCCTCAAAGTGATAACTCAGAAAGACCTTAGCTTAAAAAGGCCAAAGTCTCCCACTGCATCCAAGGCCATCTCCAGTCCTCCTGATCTATATCTGGCCACTGGACCCAGATGGTCCTGGAGGAGAAAGTGAGACTGGTGCCTTTGCACCTCACTTAAATCCAATTCACTTGCAAGTCATGGCATCACTTTCCTGATATCATGGTCCTCTTCAAGAACAAAGGACAAACAACAATGGGGCCTATGGCACATTTCCGAGTATAGAAAGTTGGAGCTCAGGCATAGCTGTGCTAAATGAGGCTGCTGCTTCACATCTAGTGAGAATAAACTTCAGAGTTGCAAATTTCCACCTGCTCTTAATTATCTCTAGCCTCACAAAGTTCATGTGTGGGTCACATTCATAACCCTTTAATCTGAACCTGAACTCTGATCAACTAGCTCGTATGGCAAATTCAGCATTATTATGGTCTCTTACTCATTACTTATCACATTCTGAAAAGCCTTGGGTTATGGGATAATAGACATGAAATGTAGAAAAATTTCTGTTTATTTAGTTAAGGAAGTTTTAGATCCTGGAAATTTCTGAAGATTTGGATGTACTGCCTCCTCAGGGCTCACTTGCCTACCTCAAACTGGAGCTGGCAAGTAGGGTTCCTAGGGAGATGATTGCTATTACTTTTGGTTAGCAAGGTTGGCTCCCCAGAGAAGTGGCTGCTACAACTTTCAGAATTCTAGGAGTAAACTGTTGGGTGCCTAGTCTCCTGACCCTAGCTCAAAAGACTCCATTGTTTTTTTTTCCTTTTATTTTAAATTTTTTAACATTCCTTTTTTTATTTTGAGTTCCAAGGTTTCTCTCTCCTTCCTACCCTTCCTCTACTCATTGAGAAGGAAACCGATATGATACTTATCATATATATGAAGTCATGTAAAACATATTTTCTTATTAGGCAAGTTGCCAAAAAAAGCAAGAAAAAGTGAAAAAAATGTACTTCAGCAAGCCCCCATTGTTGTGTCTCCCCTTTAATAATCAGTCAGTAGACTTAGTTTTTAGCAAAAGCATTTATTAAATGGCATAGGAAGAACAGTAGTTTAAAAGTATTTCCCTCCAACATCAAGAGCACACTGTCTCACAGATACAACGTCTAGAAAAGGGAAGAGGGGGGACACTAACTTAAGGTACTGTGGTAGCATGGCCAAAATTACTCTGGAATTATAGGGCCTCAATGTTTTTTCACTCTCAGGACGGTTCATCCTCATACATTTGGCTGGGTATGGTGTCTCAGTGGAATGGGCTCCCCATCTGGACTTGCTTTTCATTAGGGGTAGTATCTGTGCTAGAAGGGTCAATCCACTGTTGGGCTGTGTTAAGCGGGTCACTTGGTGGTTATGTTGGTTCTTTATCAGGATCAGCTACAGCCAAATGCACTGCCACTAGATTGCAACTGCCATAATGGACAGGCCATGCTGACCCTGGACAATGGCTTCCAGGCTGGGCGAAGCAGGTTGTCCCTACATGGGGCTCTTCTTCTCAGGGTAGAGCATCTCTGCCAGACAGGTCAACCTGCTGGCCTCCCTGGGTTTGCTGTTCGTCAGGCAGCTGCAGTTTTTTCCAGCATCAGCCACTGGTTTGGTTGGATGGTACTGCACTCTCTTCATTTACAGTGTTTTCCTGTTCTTTTTAACTGGAGGGCTACAGAATTCTTTCAGCTACCAGCAACAACCCTTAATTTAGGACTGGCAGAAGCTCTTCCTTTTGACTCCCTCAGAGATTCAACTCCGAGATGATCACCTTCAGACTAGAGATGAAAGAAGTCATGTCTTTCCTATTTAACAATGCTTCTTGGTTCAAAAGCCCCTTTCTTCTGTAAATTATTACCATTCGGTCTTAGGGAAACTGATTTCAATTCAGGCCACCTCTGTTCCCAGTCACCGCAAGAAATTTCATATAGATGAGGGGCTAGGGGCAAAGGCATGAATGCAGTTATATCCTGAAAGCAAAATCATTGTTTCTTTCTAGCTTTTTTATATCTAATTAAGCAGCTTTTCAAGTTCTCCATTCTTTCTTGAAGTTGGGAAATCTTGCCTCAAAATGGTTTACCCTTTGCGCATCAAAGTCCATCTTTCAGCCCAAAAAGACCTTTGCTGAAGCCTTCCCCTCTCTTATTTTAAAAATTTTCTTACTATTTAAATTTTATTTATATTGGAGAACTTCTTTTAAAAAAGTTTCCTTGAATTTTTTTTTTAAATTTGAGCCTCTGAGTAATCATCTAGGGAAAAATAAAATGTGATCCCTCGTCTCTCATGCCCTGTTTCTTACTCTTGCCAATATTCTGTTTTCTTCTATCTCAGTCAGAAAAGTTCCCAAGAATATGTCTCATGCCATTGCCTTAAGAACTGCCAGAAATGAGTTTCTAGAGAGAAAACTCTCTCTAGTGTTCATGACTATCTTTATGTGAATTCTATAGGCAAGTCTTCCTTTGGATCCAGTAGTCAGATTTTATGCAATTTTAATTGTAGTGTTAGATTTTTTCATCATTTTGCAGTCTTCACTCTGAAATTGTCCCCATTTTTAATTATCTTCTTAGCTTTTTGTTGGTTAACCTCTATTAAACTTCTCATTTCATTTTTTATGTTCAGTTTATAGGTCATCCTTTGAAAGACAATTATCCCCAAATTGAGAAAATTCGGCTTATAAATTCACAGCACCTCTTTAATAATCCTGTTATGTAAGAGATGTGCCCACCAAACTGGCAAAAAGAATAAAGACTCACGAGGAAGAGATGTGCCCACCAAACTGGTTAGCAAAAAAGAATAAAGACTCATGAGGAAGAGAATCATAACCTGAGGTCTTATCTACCTGCCCTGGTCTATATACGTTACAATTTGGCCTAAAGGTCTTTGCCAATCCCAAGGTTGGCATGGCACTGTTTAATAAATATTAGTTGATGGATTGATTCCAATCTTCAATGTTACATTGCCTTTCTTCACCAAGAAAAAAAACAACATCGCTACAACCTCACTGTTTGCCCAGTACTGCACAGAAGTGATATGAAAAGTTTGACTTTGGCAACTTGCAGAGGCATGACATAGCCTGCCGAGATCTCTTGGCTTGGTATGAGTAATTGTGCCCATGTTTAGACAACTCAAAAGAAATGATACATTTTCAAAGGTTAAAATTAGCTCTCCTGGCTCCATAATAGCATCTATGAATTGCCTCTGAGTCGAGAGGTGGGTGTAGAGAAGCTTGTTTCATAATGTAAGCCCTTATATTGCTGACTGATTCATTATAAAGGGCAACTGTGTCACTGGATTACATCAAGTGAAAACCTACTCCTCATGCTAAGTAAGGTAACCTGTACTCTGGAAGATTCTCTCTCTACTGTCAAAATCATCCTCTGTATTTGAGGATCCTGGGCAAAGCAGTGTCCAAATTATCAGACTGTCAATATATAGGAATTAAGATGGCATAGGCTTCTTGTCTACAAAAGCTATTCTTGGTTCCTCCAATTGCCTAGCAGGCTGTCTCATTCTCCATGTAGAAAACTCCCGCTTGCTCCAGTGAACTTCCCTCATGCAGAAAAGGAAGGAATGATAGCCATGCCTTCTAGCCCATGCAGCTGAAGCAAATGTCCTATGAGCCTGGGCAGAACCAGGAATTAGTAGCACAAAGAATCCTTCTCTTTTTGTGGGTGGAAACAGTGTGCTAACTGAATACTTAAAACACAGTAATATCAGAAGGTTGTAAAATGAGATTCTAGGAAAGGCCCAATTGCCCGGAGGCAGGCAGAGGGTGGGTCATCCATTTGAAAATTTAGAGAATTAGTTGAAGCTACATAGGAGCTTAAGCTCAGGAAGAGGTGTCATCATTAATTGGACCCAGAGGATGATAGCTATTTGAGGAGCTACGGTTCCCAAAAATGGAACTTGGGGAGATGACAAAGAGGAAGATTTATATTTGAAACTAGAAGAGAAAACCAGTTGTCATAAGTGCTAACGGCAAGCTTAGTCTTAAAATGGATCCAATGGCAAAGCACATGTGAGCTAGGCCCAGGCAAAGCCTGTGTACTGAGCCGCCCCAATCTATGGTCTCATTGACATAGGGTACTCCTGGCGAGGAAACTCACACTATCATGCTGAGCTGCGACAGGATTTACAACTTCCAGTCTTAGAGAGTTGCCTGGGAGCCCTGAGAGATTAAGTAACTTTATGTATCAGAGAAGAGACATGAACTCAGGTTTTTCTGACTCCCAGGCCAGTTCCCCATTCATGGTACTGCACTGCTCCCTTCTACACTTTTCAGTTGTTTTTCAGTCATGTCCAACTCTTCATGACCCCATTTGGGTTTTCTTGGCAAAGTTACTGGAGTGGTTCGCCATTTCCTTCTCCAGATCATTTTACATATAAGGAAACTGAGGCAAACAGGGTTAAGTGACTTGCCCAGGGTCACAGAGCTAAGAAGTGTCTGAACTCAAGAAGGTCAGTCTTCCTGACTGTAGGCGCAGAACTCTATCTGTTGCATCACTTAGGAACTGCAAATCTCTTTTATGTACAGCTTGCTTGGCTTTAAAAATATGTAATACTGCTTTCAAAGCCATTCACTTGTCTATGCTTCTTTTCTGGCACCCTTTTGTTTTCTTTCCTGTAACTGCTTCAAAGACTCTATTTTTCTTTCTTCTTCTTTTCTTTCTCTTTCTTCTGCTACCTTCTCCCTATGTTCCTTCTCACTTCCACCCTTCTCCCATTAGGAAGGAAAAAGAAAAACCAAACCGTTGCAATAAATATGCTTAGTTAAGCAAAACAAATTCCTACATTGGCTGAGTCTGAACTATGTCTTGAGCCCATCACCTCTGTCAGGAGATAAGTACCAGGCTTCATCATCATTCATCTAGAACTGTGGCTGGTCATTGCATTGATCATAGTTTTCTCAAGTTTTTCAGAGTTGCCTTTCTTTATCATATGTTGTTATTATTATATAAATTGATATTTTATAACAATTATATATTATAATATAAGTTGTTATCTTTATATAATTATTATATGTTGTTATATAAGTTGTTTTCCTGGTTCTATTCACTTCACTTTGTATTGCTACATACAAGTCTTCCCAAAGTTTCTATTAAACTGTCCCTTTCATTGTTTCTTATAGCACAATAGTATTCCATTACATTTATATAGTCTAATTTTTTCAGCCACTCCCCAATTGATGGGCACCCCCTTTGCTTACTGTTCTTTGCTTCTACAAAAAAGAACTGCTATAAATAATTTTGTACAAATAGATCCTTTTTCCTCATCCTTTGATGTCCTTGAAGCATAATCCTGTTAGTGGTATTTCCAGATCAAAGTGTATGCACAGTTTAGTGACTTTGGAGGTACAGTTCCAAGCTGAATGCAGCTTCTTGTGTTCAGGCTTATGGGAGACTTCACATAGGCTTCCCTGAAAAAAAAAAAAGATCTCCTAACTCAATCTTCTGGTTTGTGTCGCTGAACAACTTTTCAAGTGTTTGATAGATGCCAAAAAATAAACATAAATATTAACAAAAATATTTGACACTGTCAAACAAAGCAAAAAAAAAAATCTATTTTCTCCACTTAATAATACTGTAGTAAGAGTCTACTTTTCTTCCCATGCAAGCTCGTGGGAGAATTTCCATAGCATGAGATTCTTCTAGCTCATTTTCCCTAAGGACTATACTCAGCTCCTTTGGCTTGTCTTAAATGGCTTTGATTCAATTTGAGATTAGTGACGAGATTGCCGACTCTGCAAACAACGTAGAAAGTAGACCCTGTCTATTTGTGACATTTTTGCATCATGTAATTTTAGCAGCTTGATAGTATAGCTCAACTCTAAATCTGGGACCCACATACTGTTAAAGGAACAGGTTGCCCACACGAACACTATGAAGGATTCCATGGGATGCTGGTACCTCCACCAAAGGATATAATTCTTGCCAGCTGCCAGAAAAATGACAGTTCAAATTCATCAGTTAGTTTCAGAGTTCTCATATTTGCTGAGTATCCAAGCAGGCAGCCCTTATGCATTGCAGTGGACAGGGTTAGGAAGACCTAAATTCAAACCCTGTCTCTGACACTTACTAGCTATTTGACCCTGCCTAAGTTTTCTCATTGGAAAAATGAGGATAACAAAGGCACCTACCTCTCAGGACTATTGTGAGAATAAAATGAGATATGTGTAAAGTGATTTGCAAGCTTTAGAATGCTATGTAAAAGATAGCCACTGTTATTCTGTATGCCAATATCTGAGGCTGCTGGGTGATCTGTGATGCACTTGAATCAGCTTCCCAGTGAATATATCGACATGATCTAAAAATCCATATGAAAAATTTAAACATCAGGCAAAGAACTAAATACTGTTACTAGATTATTAAAGTACACAGGGCCTGCATCTCATTGGAAGCACCTGAGCAGATAGTGCTTAGAGATGTTATACATGCAAACCTGCAAGTCGGAAAATTGTCACTTGGGTTAAACGCTGAGTGAGAGAGTAAGAGCGGGAGTAACTCCCCCAAGTTCACACAGCCAGGAAACAGGCCTCACTCAGGTCTTCCTGACTCCAAGTATGGTATTCTATCCATTTCAACACCTAAGTGACTTCATGTACTAGAAGACAGTTTCATATCCTAACTCTGCCACTTACTAACTACATGACCCCTAAATCCCTCTTGCAGCCTTAGTTGGGGTAAAAGTGGGGATGAGGGCAAAGGCAGTAGAAAAAGCCATTGCAGAAGAGACAATCTGACTCTTGCTCCTATGAAGACTGGGGCGGGGGGCAGGAGCAAGGTGAAGGGAGGAGACTCCAAGAGCAGCGATGGCAATGAGAATCTGGAGTGGAGCATGCCTGGGACAGGTAGGGTCTCCCCCTGCCAATCAGAAGGTAAGAGATGTGGACAACTTGAATCTATGGCAAAAAGCATAGCTCCGACTCTCAGGTAAGCACTAAAATAAGATACAGGGCGAGCAGTATTCAAATTGATTTTTTTTTGCCAAAGGAAAACAAAGTTTATTAAATATTCGCCATATTGGGTAGACTCTTAGGTAACCTGAGCATTTGTGACACTAATGCTAGATTGAATCTGAGCACCTTCAAGATGGAGTTTATATACAGAAAGATTGTGGGAGGGATCGAGGGGTGGTCAAGTAGTCTAGGGTGACTAGAGGAGGATTTAGGGAGGGTCTTGAGGTCAAATCGATTTTTTAAAGATAAATCCATTTGTGGGAAGAGATCTTGGACCTTTGGGACAAAAATTTCTTTGGAGAAATACATAATGTGACCAATAATTTCTATTCTCTGTACTGATCATAAGGGACACTCAAATTATTTTGTTAAATGCAATCACTAAGAAGAATTGTATCAATACAACTGTTAATTCACAGTTTTATAAAATGTTAAGGAGTGTAGGTAGTTAGGTACCACCAATAATGGCCCTAGAGAGACAATTTTGTGATGCTCCATTTGTCAATCTAATACTCTCTTCCTCCAATCCCACTCTGGCCTCTCTGGGAATGTGGTCTGTTAGGCCAGGACAAAAAGGCAACCCCATTAGCTGTAGCCCAAAACACCCCCTTAGGAGGCAGAAATATTTTGTACCCCCAAAAAAAGATAGAAAAGTGTAATATAAGGCTTAGCACAGCTGAAGCCAGGCACATGTTCCAGTTATAAATTAATCAATAAATATAGGAATAAATATTTATATGGCTAGTAAATGGAACCCATATGAACACTGGACTCAGAAGTCAGGGTAATGGAACATTGGCAAAAGAAGGGATCATTGGTTTGATCACATTAAAAGATGGCCAGATTAAGAGGTATATTTGCAATACACTCATATTTAAACTAATTCTTAAATGACTATGAAAAAAACAAATATATTATGCAGATAACTGTTACGTAGTCTAAACATTAACATCTTCTAATAGCACATTCACAGTTTAAAGACAAATTAGTAATAATAACTCCTACTCATATAGTAATTTGTAATTTATCAAACTCTATCCTTGTAAACAACCCTGTGAGGTAGAGAGCAGAAATATTATTATCCTCATTAGTTAGGAAGAACTCTATTCAAATCCAGTCTCAGAAATTTACTAGCTGCATGACCCTGGGCAAATCACTTAACCTCTGTCTGTCTCAGTTTACTTATCTATAAAATGGGGACTATAATGGTATCTTGAAACGACAAGATGAAATATTTGTAAGGCATTTTACAAATCTTAAAGCACTATATAAATGCTAATCATTATTATTGTCATGATGAGGAGGAGGAGAAGGATGAGGATGAGGATGATGTGATTTGCCTGCCCGTGGTCACATAGCTAGAAAGTGTTAGAGGTGCAATTTAAACTAAAATACCTGGAGATCGTTTTATAAAAGAGCTCAGACTGACTCCAAGTCCATCGATTTTTACCCGCACAGCATGCTGTCCTCTTGTTAGTTTTATCAGAGCAAAGCTTGTTTCTGTCATCCAATGACATACTTCCCTTAACTTTAATGTATGTGAAAGTAGACGATTTGAGTATTATTCACCATTTAAGATATATTCGGTGATATTTTTTCAATTCCTTCTCTGTTTTTCCTAATGACAACTTTGTGTGATTATTTTAAAATAACAAAAAAAAATGCATCACAAACACACATGATCAGTAACCTGCAGCATCTGCAGCACTTTCCATCAGGATGTGCAACAAGGAATATTTTTTGTTTGTTGAAGATGAACATTTATTGAATTCGCAATCCTAAAGGATATTATTTTTGTCTATCAAATAAGAAACTAATACTTTAACTTAATTTTTAAAATTAATAACTAAATTCCACTTGAAAAACACAAACTTTAAAAATGAGATACAAACTACATTTTTTTTTGCTACATTAAGTGTGCCTGGATCCACCCAGCACACCCTGTACGCAAGCCTATGTCAGTAATCTAACCAAAGTCAACAGTGAGAGCTTCCCCTAATTGCTAGTTTTCTTTTCTTTTCCCTCTCTGAGCCATATTAAAAACTTATATTTACACAGCACTGTAAGATTTACAAAAGATTTCCCCTCACACTAACCCTGTGAAGTAGCTCAGGTATTATTATCTGCATTTAAAAGATCAAGAACTGGAGCTCAGAGAGCTTCTCACTTGCCTGAGGTCACCCAGCTAGTAAGTATCGGAGACAAGACTTGAACCCGGTTCTTCTCGTTTCAAGTCTGGCCCTCTTTTCCCATTGCTCCTATTTCCTCTTAAGACTGGGACAAATATGATGGTGTCAATAACACAATGCTCAGGTCTTGCCAACATATTGTCCTTGCACCGTGGGACACATCTGCCAATCCCTTCCTGGAATTCTTGAGCAAGAGACTGCCAGTGACTTGGACCCTTCAGCCACATTTGGTATCCTTTGTAACCCAAGCCAAGTTCAGAATTAATTCAGTAATTAGTACACAGGAAGCTCAGTGACTCACAGGGATTCCTGAGTCTTGTCGCTGAGCAGGGGCTGTGGAGGAAAACTAACTCCCACAAAGAAGAGATGCTTTAAAATAAAAAATATTTGGGGAAAAGAGGAAGGTGAATGAAGGAACAGCATTACTGCTGGGGATGGATAGGATGAGAATAACTGATGATGGAGATAAGGTAAATCTGTGCTCAGACACTAGCTGTGTGACCCTGTGTAAGTCACTTAACCCTTGTTTGCCTCAGTTTCCTCATCTGTAAAATGGGGATGATAATAGCACCTACCTGTCAGTATTGTTGTGATGATCAAATGAGATAATTATAAAGCAGTTGGAAAATAGTAAATACTATATAAATAGGAGTTATTATTGTTATTAGTATGGTTCAATTTGTTTCTGCCAAGGAAAATGGCATTTAAAACAGGAAAAGATAGCAAAAATGGCTAAAAGGGAGACAATTTTATTGATCTCTAGACCAATTATTTTTATCAGTATAGGGAACTCCCAATGAGGAACCTCTGTCTACCAAATACAGATTGGGGACTGGTCTGAAAACTTTGATTTAGAGCCTCACAGAGCCACCCAGGAAACTGAATAATGAAATGACTTGCCCAAGGTCACACAACCATACGTGTCAGAGATTGTAAGGTTAATGGCGAATAAGATGTTCCCTGCCCATCGATAGGCTTCATGTGGAGTCCATTGAGGGAAGCCTGCTTGCTTCTAGGAAGGCCTACACACCTTTTGCTAATTTCTAATTAGGCACTGAGTCTATTAGCTGAAAGAGTATATATTCTGAGAGCTGAGTTTTTGCTTTGGGGGCTTGCTTATGAGAAAGATGTGATTCCCTGGTCAAGAATCTGAGTGGCCATATGTTCAGAGCATCCTGACTCCTCAGAGGTAAAGGCTCTCTCGATTCAGTGGTGGATGTAAAACTTTGATTCAGGCAGTAGAGCCCTGTCTGTTGGTCTTTATTTCTCTCCTCTGTATTTTTTCTGTTTAATTAAAGAAGATTATTGACCCCTGAAACAGCTGTCTTTCCTAGTAAAGCAGATAAAAGAGCCTGCACTAGCAGCCATCCTGAGTATGCCAGTGTGGTTACCGTTACAGAAACAAGGCTTGAACCCGTGACATTCAGATTCTGGAGAGGGGGGGAGAAAAGAAGGGAGAGAGGGAACAGAGGAAAGAAGGGAGAAAGGAGGGAGGGAGAGAAGAAAGGAAGTGAGGAAAGAGGGAGAGAAGGAAGGAAAGAAGGAGGGAGGAAAGGAAGGAAGGGAGGAAAAGAGAGAAAGAAGAGAAAGAAAGAAAGAAAGAAAGAGAGAGAAGGGGAAAGGGAGAAAGACAGGGAGAGATGGAGAAAGAGAGCGATGGAGAAAGGGAGAGAGGAAGAAAGGGAGAGACAGGAAAGAAGGAAGGAAGGAAGAGAAATATGTGGAAACAGGAGATACAAAATGAGAGAAGAGCAAATGTAAAGACTTTCAAAAAAGGGAAAAGAACAGAATCTGAAAACTATATCCCAGTGAGCCTGCTGTTGATTCCTGGGAAAACTCTAGAATATGTTACTAAAGATATGGTTACTGAACCTCTAGAAAAGGAAGTAGTGACTGCAAAGAGCCAACATGGCTTCACCCAAAATAGACCATACTAGACTAACCTGAATTCCTTTTTTGACAGGAGTCAGTTGTTGTAAGACTTGCAGGATCAGTATGAGTCAATAGCATGGTAGGGTAGCCCAAAAAGCTTTATTAAAAGAGGCTTGGCTTCCAGGACCAAACTGGTGGTAGTTCCATTGTTCTCTGCACAGCTCAGATCACACTTGGAATGCTGTGTTCAGTTCTACACATCGCAGTTTAGGAAGAGCATTGAAAATCTGGAGGGTGTCTCAAGGAGGCCAGAATTGTGAAGATCCTGTGCCATATGAGAGTCACCTGAACGAACTGAAGAGGTTGTTAGCTTGGAGAAGAGATTTAGATGAAATCTAATAACTGTCTTAAAGGATTTGAAGAGTTGTGATATAGAAGGCAGGAAAGCTAGGGGGCACAGTGAATAAGTGCCAGACCTAAAGCCAGGAAGACTCATCTTCCTGGGTTCAAATCCAGCCTCAGACACTTACTAGCTTTGTGATCCTGGGCGAGTCACTTCACCCTGTTTGCCCCAGTTTCCTCATTTGTAAAATGAGCTGGAGAAGAAAATGGCAAACCACTCGAGTATCTTTGCAAGAAAACCCCCAAATGGGGTCACCAAGAGCTGGACATGACTGAACCAGGTAGAAGGAACTAGAACACTGGATAGAAGTTTTCCCAAATAGACTATAGGCTCACTGAGAGCAGTTTCTGTCTAGATATTTTGTGTGTGTCATAGTGTCTGGCACATTGTAAGTGTTTTAATAAAAGCTTGTTGAATGAATGAATAAAGCTGCAAAAAAGATAGACTAGATTTGATGTGAGCTCATGGTAGACTTTGGATTTGATGTCTCTGTAACACCCCCTCTCATGTCACTCACCCAACGCCCACCACAATGGCAGGTTAAATTGCTAAGGGGAAGAATACTACTTCTCCTTTTAGGTTTCAAAGAGGTAACCCTGAAGAGCTGTGGTTTCTAAAACAATAGCTTCTTCTTTCTTATGAATTAACTTATTTTTAGTTTTCAACATTTACTTTCGTAAATATTTAAATATTTTCTACCTCTCTCCCCTCACCAAGATGGCATGCAATCCAATATAGGCTCTACGTATACATTCTTATTAAATATATTTTCACATTAGTTATGTTATATAGAAGAATTAAAAAGAATGAGAGAAACCATGAGAAAGAAAAACAAAACAAAAAGAGAGTAAATAGGATGCTTTAATCTGAATTCAGACTCCAAATTTCTTTCTCTGGACATGGATAGCATTTTCCATCATGAGTCTTTTGGAATTGTTTTAGGTTTTTGCATTGCTGAGAAGAGCTCGAACAATGTGGCTGTTACTGTGTATGAGGTTCTCCTGGTTCTGCTTACTTCACTCGGCATCAGTTCGTATAAGTCTTTCCAGGTTTTTCTGAAGTCCACCTATTTATCATTTCTTATAGCACAATAGTATTCCATTACATTCATATACCACACCTTGTTCAGCCATTCCCCAATTGATGGGCATCCCCTCAATTTCCAGTTCTTGGCCACCACAAAAAGAGTTGCTATCAATATTTTTGTACATGTGGGTAAAACTGTAGCTTCTAAGCCCCCATTAGGTATACCTACCAAAATCAATCAATCTATTAACTTTTAAATAAGGACATTTACTGAAAAGGTATAGCAAGAATAGCACTCACAAAGCCTTCTCCCCAACCCAGGAGTCCATTCTCTCCTTGCACACACAATGTCCCTGGGGAGAACAGGCTCAAATTTAAAAGTGCAAGAATAATGAAGCAAATGTATGGAGAAAACATGGCCACAGGATACCTCCTGACTATTAGTCCTGGAAATCTTTTTCTCCTTTTATGCAATCCCCTTAGGTGTAGCTTTCTGCTGGATCCTGAGTCTCTCTCACCGATGAGATCACTTCCTAAAGCTACTGCCATCTTCAGGGGATTGTCTTTAAAGTGCTTCTTCTGTCATTGACCATCATGAATCTACTACTGACTCCAGGTGCTGGTGGGACCCCCTTGACAGTTCTGATGGATCTCCCAAACTCACTGGTTACCTGGGTACTCCCATCTCAGGTTACTCATTCACCGGAAGAATAAACGTAAAAGAAACAGAGATGCTATCATCTGGGGGGGGAGAAGGGGAGGGGGAGGACCACAGTCAGCTCCCCCAACCTGGCAGCAATCCTCCTCACTCAAAAGCCACAAGGAAAGATGTTAAGAGGTCCTCCCCTCAATCACTTGCATGCACACTCAGTTCTGACTCAACTTCTCCTGAGTCATTAGTCCTTCTGGTTCTGAAGCCAATCAGAAAACTCTTCATCACCTCACAGTACCCGCCTCGAGGCAATCATGTCTGGGAGTAGGCTTACCAAGCCTCTACATGTTAAATTGGAGCCAGGCAGGGAATATCTGCATATGCTCTTTACAGTCAACCAGGAAGGCAAAGCTGAACACAATCTAAGGACTGGGCCCTCATCGGTCAATCCTGCCATTACATTAGGAAAACTTCCTAACAATTGGAGCTGTTCAAAAGTGGAATAGGCTGCTTCATGAGCTAGTGAGTTCCCTGTCATTGGACGTCTGCAAGTAGATCTGGCTAACCACTTTTCAGGTGTGTTGTGGAAGAGATTCTTTTTCAGGTATGAATTGGACTACATGGCTGCTGAGGTCCTTTCTACCTCTAAAATTCTGTGACTCTGTGATTCCGTGTATCAGATAAGTGCTTTCCAGACTCTGGAGAATTGCAATACCCTATTTCTGCCTCCTTGATTTTGTGATGTCTTTCTCCCCTCAAAGTGTCTCATGGTCCACATTCATTAAAATAAAAAGAAAGAGCTGGTCCATCGGCTCATATTTCTGGCAGATACCATATATCAACAATACGCTGGGATCAAAATTGAATGGGAGGATCAAAATGAGGCAGATTTCTTTTGGAAAGTTGGGCAGAGGTTTTAATAACCCCAATCTTCTCCCTGAAATAAAAGTCTATTTTTTAACATGCCTCCTTCCTTTATTTTATTTTTTTAATTTAGTATTTCATTTTCCCCAATTACATGTAAAAACAATTTTTAACATTTATTTTTAAAACTGAGTTCCAAATTCTCTCCCTTCCTCCCTCCCCATCCACCCCCCCCCCATTGAGAAGGCAAGCAATTTGATATAGGTTATACAAGTGTAGTCATGCAAAACATATCCACAATAGTCACATTGTGAAAGAAAACATAGACAAAAAATTCAAGAAAAGTAAAGTTTAAAAAGTATGCTTCAATTTGTATTCAAACACTATAAAGGTCCATCTTTTAACAGCAATATTCTTCCAGGGATGCATAATGTCTAGGAATCACAATATATCACAATGTCTGAAGAATTTTTATTAATTTATTTTAAACTTCTATACTAAAACAAATACAAAATAAGAAAAGAAAAAAAGCATTGCCATGTGCACAGCAGAACATGAGAGGATTCAAAATATATGGCAATAAATTTCCATTTCAAGAAAGCCTATATAATAAATACTATGCATTGTGTTCAGAGTTGTCCATCTTTTCTTTCCTTCCTTGTGAGTTTTCTTTTGTTCTCTGCTGTCTGAAGAATTGAAATTGTGAGTGACTCAGAGGGCAATGGAGGGAAGCACAGTTCTTATGAGCAGGATGCAGTATAATATGCAGTATAATAGCCAAAGGGATGGGGAGAAAGAGCTGGGGCGGGGGGGGGGGGAGAGAGAGAGAGAGAGAAAAGAAGAAGAAGAAGAAGAAGAAGAAGAAGAAGAAGAAGAAGAAGAAGAAGAAGAAGAAGAAGAAGAAGGTGTGTGTGACCTCATGGAAAGAGCAAGGGATAACCAATGATAGTCATGTCATAGTTTGAGGAGATCTATAAAGATGTCCCCAATGCACTAGGTGGATCCCACATGAAGGATTTGTGAGAAAATTGGACAAGAATGTCTCAGAATGAGAAGGCCTGGATAGATTGTGATCTGAACCATTGGAGGAAGTACCCACATTGATCAGATCACACATTCATTATAGTATATAAAAAGCTCAATTCTCTTGTTTGACTTGAGTAAATAGAATTTAGAATGACATAGACCTTTTTAGAACTGGAAAGGCATTAAAGATCATTTATTCCAACTCTCTCATTTCACAGACGAAGTCTCAAGAGATTAAATGACTTACCCAAGGTCAGAGCTCTCAAATCCCAGCTCCCTAGAGAGAAGATGGACCAGATGCCTGCTACTGATTAGGATGCAATTATCAGGGCCAGAGGGAAAGAGACCTCCTGGGGAAAGAGAGCATGGTCTGAGTCAAGATACAAGACAATAAACAGGAAGTCCTGCTGACTCAAGCCAGAGCTCACTGGAAAGACACATCCAAGGAGTTAGGTGAGAGATGTGAAGTGGGGTTTGTAGCAGCTAAAAAGCCAGAGAAATCAATACAAGGTCAGCATAAGGGCACCATGGTGCAGAAGGTGGGAGATAACACTTTGGTCTCTCACAACTTGGGAAGGCCAGACCCTTTGGGGTGGAAAGAAAAATGACTTTGGAGTCACAAGATAGGGGTTCAATCTGCAGCTCCGAGGCTATGAAGTCATAAGCCGGTCATTTGATTCTCTGTCTTAGGCCCCTCATTTGTAAGATGAAGAAAGCAGTAGCCACTGCCTGCCTCCTAGGACAGCTGGGAATAAAATGCTTTACAGAGTCACGTACAGAAGAAGGAAATGAAGGCAGGCAAAAGGATAAATACAAAATGGTGATACAGCCTTCTATAAATAGTGTCAGTCAACTAATCAAAAAGCATTTAAGAGGCAACATGGTGAAATAGGAAAGACACCAAAATGGGAAAGACATTGTGACATCGAAAAACCTGGGTTCAAATCTCACCCGTGACATTTACTGTGTTTGTGACTTTGGACAATAATAAATATTAACATTGTTATTATCATTATTGTAAATAATAATTTAATCATTACAATTAATAATTATAATGTTATATTCTATATATTATTATGATTATAATAGTTAATATTAATAACAACATTTATCTGATACTATGTTCCAGTCACTGTGTTAAGCACCCACTATGTGCCAAGCACTATGGTAGGCAAATACAAAAGTAAGACAACCTTTACTCTTAACTTGAAATTTTACTTAGCGGAAACATCAAATGCTCCAATAAAGAACTATAGGATATAAATTTTTAAAAAATAAATAAATACAGAGTGGTGGGAATGGGTATTAACAATTTGGAGGTAAAGGAAAGACCTCTTAAAGGTACTACCCGTGCTGAGTCTTTAAGGCTCTTAAAGGGAGATAAGGAATCCAAGAAAGAAAAGGAAGGATGGAGAGCAAGTATCTTAGGTATGAAGAATAGCCTGCACAAAGATACCAATGTGAGAAGAAAGAATATTGTGTGCAAGAACCAACAAGTTAGTCGTGTAGAGTTCAAGATGGGGACTAATGTATAATCATCCTGGATAGTTAGCCTGGAGTATTGGCTAATGTGACAGAAAAGGAAAATGATAAATGTTGGAGGAGATGTGGGGAAATTGGGACACTAATGCATTGTTGGTGGAGTTGTGAACTGATCCAACCGTTCTGGAAAACAATTTGAAACTATGCCTAAAGGGCTATAAAACTGTGCATACCTTTTGATCCAGCAATTCCACTCCTAGGTCTGTAATCCAAAAAGATTTTTTAAAAGGGGAAAGGACGTATTTGTACCAAAATATTTATAGTAACTCTTTTTTTGATGGCAAAGAATTGGAAATTGAGGGGATGTCCATCAATTGGACTAACAATTGGCTAAACAAGTTGTGATATATGATTATAATAGAATACTACTGAGCAGGCTGATTTCAGAAAAACCTGGAAAGACTTACAGAAACTGATGCAAAGTGAAACAAGCAGAACCAGAACAATACACAGTAACAGCAACATTGTGCAATGATCAACTATGAATGATTTAGCTCTTCTCAGCAATACAATGATCCAAGACAATTCCAAAAAACTCATGAATAAAAATGCTATCTGCTTCCTAGAAAGATCTAATGGAGTCTAAATGTAGATTTAAGCATACTACGTTTCACTTTATTTTTTATGGGACTTTTTTTTGGTTTGTATTTTCTTTCATAACATGACTAATATGGAAATGTGTTTTGCATGACTGTACACGTACAACCTATATTGAATTGCTTACCAACTCAGGGAGGAAGGAGGGAAAGGAGGGAGGAAGAGAACTAAGAAATCAAAATTTTAAAAAATGAATGTTAAAAGTTGTTTTTACATGTAATTGGGGGTGAAATATATAAAAAAAGAAAGATAATCTGGAGCCAAGTTATAAAGGGTTTTGAATGACAGAGGTGATCATATTTTATCCTAGAGTCAATGAGGAGCCACTGAAGCTTCTAGAGAAGGGGAGGGGTCAAACATATGTTTTAGAGAATATCAGTTTGGCAGCTAAGTACAAGATGGATTGAGGAGAAAAATGGGGGAGAGACTGGATGGTGCAAAAGACAATTAGGAGGAATCCAGACAAAAGGTGATGAGTACCTGGACTAGAGTCATTGTTGTAGGAAAAGACAAAATAGTTCAGATGCAAGAAATGATGAGGAGATAGATTCAATAAGGCTTGGCAACTGATTGAGTATGATAGGAGGTGGTGGGTGTAAGAGAAAGTGAAGGGTTGAAGACGACACCCAAGATTTCAAACCTGGGTGACAGGAATGGCGGAACACCAAATCTAAGAAGGACCTTAGCCTGGCAAGGAAAGTTAAAGATAATAACCAGGATCAAGGGAGAAATAGGACCACTGCTCTGAGTGGATGGAAGGATAATGAAAGGATTTTGCTTCTGATTTTGTTTCTCTTTTCTCTACACCAAGGAGAATAATCTTTAGAAAGAAGAGGGTAAAAATGGATAAAGGCCACTGGAAAGCCTCGGGGTATTTCACTGGGGTCAACGAGAGGCATTGTTAGAGTGGAAAACCTGCAGATGAAATCACAATATCCCACGAAATTTATGAACCTTGGAGATTTTTCACAAATATAGATATGTCCCACCATAGTATACATACACTATGGATCTTAAATATATCCATATAGACTTCCCATTGGCTCATTAAGCGTTCCTCTTTTTTCCTGTATTGCTTCGCAATTTAATGACCAGAAAGTGTTGTTGCCTATTGCCTGTCTGTTGTAGGCACCAAAGGATAGCCTGGGCCATTTTGTGGGATCCATGAGATAGACACCCTTCCTCCTAGAAACAGGTCTTAAAATATGGAGTTCATTCAGTCAGTCCGTGAACAAACATTTATTACGTGCCAGGTACTGTGTACTGGGGATACAAAGAAAGGAAAAAGATCATCCCTACTCTCAAGGAGCTCACCGTCTAATGGGGAGACAACATGCAACCAGCTATGTACAGACAAGCTATAAACAGGATAAACAGGAAATTGTCACCAGATGAAAGGCACTAGAATTAAGGGAGATCTGGAAAGGCTTCCTGTAGAAGGTGGGATTTTAACTGGGATTTGAAGGAAGGTGGGGAGTATAGAAGAGAGAGAATTACAGGCCTTGGGAATGCCTGGATTGGGAGATGCCATGCAAGAAACAGGAAGGAGGCCAGTGTTATTGGATTGCAGCGTACATGGGAGGATGTAATCATGTAAGAAGACGGGAAGGCTGGAGGCGGAAGGTGGTAGGGAGTGATCAAAGGCCAAAAAAAGAATGTCAAAGAGAGGGTTTTATATTTGATCTTAGAGGTGATAGGGAACCATTGGAGTTTATTGAGTAAGGAAGGAGATATGATCAGATTTATGCTTTAGGGAGATGACTTTGGAAACCAAATGGAGGATAGACTGGAATAGGGAGAGACTTGTGGCAGGGAGACCAACCAGCAGCTATTCTAGTAGTCCAGGCATGAGATGACGAGGGCCTGCACTAGAGTGGTGGAAATGCCAGAGGAGAAAAGGGGCAGGATACAATCTACGATGAAGGTCAACTCTACAGGCCTTAGCAACAGATTAGATATGGGAGGCAGAGGGTGGGGTGAGAATGAGAAGCCAAGGCTGATGCCTAGATTGTGAGCCTAGATGACTGGGAAGATGGTGGTACACTTGACAGAGATAAGGAAATTAGGAATAGGGAACAGTTTCGGGATGAAGATAGTGAGTTCTGTTGTTGAGTTTAAGATATCTTCGGGGTATCCAGTTCAAGATGTCCAACAAACAGTTGGAGATGTAAGACTGGAAGTCAGCAGAAAGGTCAGCGCTGGATGAGTAGATTTGAGAAACCAGAAGTCCCATTATGCACACGGGCCATACCAGGCCCAGAAGACCGTCCCCTATTCATCACCTTTCTTGTTTGGATCAGATGGTATGTCCTAAGGAGATCCAGGTCAGTGAAAAACCACTTCTCCTGATCACTGGTACAAGAGGGAAGGTACTAATGAGTACAGATACTGGTCCCAAATGGCAATGATACCCAAAGCCCTTTAGCTGTGGTAGAACTATAAGTCTTCACTCTTTTCAATCCCGATAATTAGTGCTGAAACTCCTCCACAAATGAATCTATTCTGCTAAGTCTTTTTCAGAAGCCTCTGCAGAACTGCAGTCTCTGGCCTGGTCAGCAGGTGGTTCTAGCAAGCTGAATTTGATGGTTCTCAGACCAGGTTAATTTGTGCAATCATCCAAGCTATGTTGGGGGTGACTTTTCTGCTTTAACCGGGCTAAGAACAAACAAACAAAAACACCTTCCTGATGTTTTGGTACTGGGGATGAAACTCTGGCTCAAGGGGGTCATAGGTAGATAAGGTATAGAATCTTCCCCAGGCAATACTTTTGGTAATGCTGGCAGCTGGATTATAAAATACTAAACATATTGATCCCTAATACGCTAGGAAAAAATAGGGAGTGAGGTGTTGTTTTGGCTGATTTTGTAGCATTCCCATAAGGATTTGGTTTCCTAAATTACTGGTCCAGAACAAAGTAGGGTGCTGCCTGCTACTTTAACTACCACTGAGAAGATAAAAGTTTGGAGATATACTTACCCACTTACTGGGCATGGATGAAATCTGTAAAGTTGGCAGAGGCTCCTGAGTCTACCAGATCTGACACACTAATATTCAGGAGTTTAGAAGTTCATTCTAAAGGTTAAGAACAGGTGATCTGGGCTACCTCTTAACCGACACCATTCCGGCCCTCAGACCCCCTCGTGAAGCCTACAATCTTCAAGAAGAGGACCAGGAAGTTCACCAGGCACCAGTTAGACAAATACGTCAAGATCAAGAGAAACTGGCATAAACCAAGAGGCACTGACAACAGAGTACGAAGATGATTCAGGGGCAAGATCTCGATGCTCAATATTGGTTATGAGCTACACTGGATGAGTACCTTACATAAAATAATGTAATGATTAAAAAGTACAAATAATAGAGGTTCTTCCAGCAAGATCAAAGATAAATATACTATCACCATTACTACCCAATATAATGTTAGAAGTTAGAGCAATAAGACAAGAAAAAGATACCGAGGGAATAAGCATAGGTAATAAGGAAATGAAATTATCGCTTTGGGCCGACGATATGATGGTTTACCTAGAGAATATTTTAAATTTAAAAATTTAATTAAAAACTCCAGCAAAGTTGCAGAACACAAAATAAGTCCACATAAATCAGCAGTAGCATATCAGTATATTATCAGCAATATGCAAAAGGAAGAGAGATAAAGATAAATTCCAGAATATAATAAAAGTTAAAAACACTTGGGAGTCTACCTGCCAAGATAAACACAGGAACTATTTGAAAATAACTACAAAACATTCTTTACACAAATAAAGACAAATATAAATGATTGAGGAAATATAGGTAGGTCAAGGCAACATAATAAAAACGACAATGCTGACTGAACTAATTTACTTTTTCAGTGCCATAGCAATCAAACTACCAAATGATTACTTTATAGACCTAGAAAAAATAATATTCATCTGAAGGAACAAAAGGTGAAGTGTCTCAAAAGAAATAGTGAAAAAAATGAGAAGGGGGCCTAGCAGAACCAGATTTTAGACTATATTATAAAGCAGTAAGCATTAAAATAATTTAATATTGGTTAATAAATAGAAAGGTAGATCAGTGGGACAGACAGGTACAAAAACAAACGAGCAGAGTAGCCTTGTGTTTGGTAAACCCAAGAATCCCAGCTATTGAAGCAAGAACTCACTAAAAAATAAAACTTTAAAAAAAGATTTTTAAAAAACTTCAATCTTCTAAAAAGTACAGCTCAGAAAAATCTTCTAGATTCATTCAGTGAGGATAATGTCATGGGCACATAATTGCCAGCATGCATCAGCAGGAATATGTGCATGTAATGACTTGTTTACAATGCAGTACTATACAGTTATATGACACAATATTGCATCATCAAAATTAGTGCAGGAAAAAACCCACAAATTTCCAATAAATTGTTTAATTTAAGATTCACATTTTTAAAACTATCTTATATATTTTTTGAAATGACACAAATTTCAGGAAAAAAAACCATTAAAGGGTTAAAGAAAATAGATTTCCAGGGGGGCGCTGAGTAATTTTTTTAAATGGGGTGGTAGGCCAAAAAAGTTTGGCAACCACTGATTATGATGATAAAAAATTTCATATACCCTACATTATTAAAAAAGCAAACCATCTCCAATAATGCCACTTCTTGGCTTCCCAAACCCTTTTTAGGAAGGAGTTTCACAAATCATCCTAGGGCAATGTAAACTTGCAATTAAGAGGCACCTGAACCATTTCCCCAAAGTTGTATAAAACCTTATGAAGAGAGAGAGAAACCTCAAGATTTAAATAATTTGACACATGGAATGGGAGAAGGGAAGGGGAGGGAAGCAACTCTGGGTTGCTTTAAATTAATTAAATTTAATTAGTTAAAATTAAATTAAATTAAAACACCTCCCATACATTATATTGGCAAAGTTGACATAAAAGAAAAATGACAAATGTTGGAGAACCTTTGGGAAAACAAGTACATTAGTGTGCTTTTGGTGGAACTATGAATTGGTCTAGCGCAGGGGTGGGGAGCCTTCAGCCTTGAGACCACATGTGGACTTCTGGGTCCTCAAGTGCTGTCCTTTGACTGAATCCAAACTTCATAGAACAAATTCACCTGGCCTCGAGGGCCACAGGTTCCCCACCTCTGGTCTAGTCTTTCCGCAAAGCAATTTAGAACTATGCCCCAAAAGTTACTAACTGTGCATACCCTTCCACCACTACTACATCTAGTCCCCAGAGAGACCAAAGAAAAATAAAAAGGACACATATATACAAAAATATGTATTCCAGCATTTTTGTAGTAGCAAAGAACTGGAAACTAAGAGAATGACCATCAGTTGGGGAATGGCTAAACAAAATAGGGCAGTTAGGCCGCACAGTGGAGAGAGCACCAAGCCTGAAGTCAGGAAAGACTCATCTTCCCCAGTTCGAATCCAATCTTAGACATTTACTAGCTATGTGAACCTGAACAAGTCACTTAACCCTGTCTGCCTCAGTTTCCTCATCTGTAAAATGAGCTGGAGAAGGAAATGGCAAATCGCTCTAGTATCTCTGCCGGGAAAACTACGTAAAGGGGTCACAAAAAGTCTGAAATGACTAAGCAATATTACATATACCTTCCACCCCAACCCCTACCCCAAGCACTTAGGGAGAGAGTAGGATAGCAACCAATTTCACAAGTCACTTTTATTCCTGATATGTTCTAAGTGTAGAGGGCTCTCAACTGACTCTCTTGCCTTCCTTGAGGGAAAGGTGTCCCCCTGGGAGGTGTTGCCAGGAGGAAGTGGAAATACTTTGACATAGATGTCCAAGTGTATCCTCACTTTAACATACAGACTATATAAACCTAAACATAAAGCACTGGGGCTTATTGGAAAGAGCATTGGCCATAAAGTCAGCAGATCTGAATCCAAGTTCTAAGCGGATAATCTTGGGTAAATCACCTAATCTTGGCCTTGGTTTGCTCACATGGAAAATTAGGGAGTTGGACTAAGATGATTGATAAGGTCTCTTGCTTCTCTGCGATGCCAGGTACTTACCAGAACCATTTCCATCTCTAGTATAGCTGCTGTGCTAGCCTCAGCTCCCTGTGTGCCTGTCCAACTTTCTGAGTCATAACCCTTACCCTCATTCCCGGGATTTGCTTGGATTCCTGATGCCAATGTGAATGCTTGAAGACCAGAAGACCTATACATTGTGATTTGAAGGGTATGGTTGTTCTGTCATTATTCAATCTCATCCGACTCTTTGTGACACTATTTGGGATTTTCTCAGCAAAGATACTGGAGTTATTTGCCATTTCCTTCTCTGGGCCATTTTACAGATAAGGAAACTGAGGCAAACAAGGTTAAGTGACTTGCCCAGGGTCACACAGCTAGTAAGTGTCAAAGATCAGATTTGAACTCGGGAAGATGAATCTTACTGACTCCAGACCTGGCACTCTATCCACTACCTCTTGAAGGGTATACAAAGATGCTATATTAGGTCTCCCATGAACCTCAGCCTGACAGTGAAGATGGGGACACTATCTCCAAAAGGTCACCATTAAAATCTCCGTGAATTGCCTGAAAACTAACCTTCTAAGTCTCTCATATTGGTTCAGCAGCCGGAATTAGTTTCTCACATTAACTCCCTGTAACTCATGGCTCCCCAAGACCCCATCTATCAGAGTGGAACCAGTTAGGGTATATTGCCCATATTATGTATGACCCACCAGGAAGGGAAAATTTGAGTGTATGCTCCAAAGACCGGGCCCTCCTTGGCTAGTCCTTACCATAACAAAGATAAAAACCTTTCTACCAAGAGGAGAGAGGAAGGTTTCATCCACAGTTCTCTAGATCACAAATGGCCATTGCATTGAGCTAAATCTGGGCACCTATAGGTGTAGTTTCCCTTTCCATTATTGTGGTCATTGTGCATATTGTTCTGACACTGTTTATTTTGTTACACAACTTGTACCTTGAGGGAATAAGCTACAGAACAGATAAATTTCTATTGTAACAGAAAGGCTCTAGATTTGGGTCTAAGAGACCTGAGTCCTATTGCAGCTCTGCCACTAACTACCTAAGTGAATTTGGGCAAGTCACCTAACTTGTATGGGCCTTCATTGTCTCAGATCTAAAACGAGAGGCTTGGAATACATGATTTTTAAGATTTCTTCCGGTTCAACCATTCTTTCGTTCATT
This sequence comes from Phalanger gymnotis, assembly GCA_028646595.1. Lineage (NCBI taxonomy): Eukaryota > Metazoa > Chordata > Mammalia > Diprotodontia > Phalangeridae > Phalanger > Phalanger gymnotis. Next base: position 208,296,030 of record CM053622.1, on the reverse strand, counting down.
CATGACTTTGGCAAAGAAGGGGAACGTAGCTCCGGAGGAAGGTAACATAGAGGTGACCCAGAACCTGCGGTATACTGGATGCCAAAAAAAGAAGGAAAAGGGCTCAGAAGACATATCCTACTTTCCAATTTTTGTCTAGGCAGAGCCTGCTGGGGAGTAAACAGGTGTGACCTAGAAACTAGGGCACAGCACCATACTGAACCTTACTCCTCCCTTTGTGTTGTGTGTGAGCAGCAGAAGACAGGAAGCATGAGATGGAGAGCAGGAAGGGGCCTCGGATACCACCTAGTCTAGCCGGGCCATTTTACAGATGAGGAATTTGAGGCCCGGATAGGAAAAGTGACTTGCTCAAACTCACACGTAGCAAAGTAAGAATCCCAACTCTGCCTTCTGTTGCTTTACACTGGGCAAGCATTATCTCCAGCTCCATTTTACAAAGAAGGACATTGACGCTCTGATGTATGATTTGAACTCAGGTTCTCTAACTCCTAATCTTAATCCGTTGCATTGATACTTTTCTATGAGTTGGTTAGGGAGATGAGATTAACCTACAGGGAATAACCAGAGAGCAATACAAAGTCATAAATAATCAAACGCTAAGAGGATTACAAGGACCTAGGAGTCAGGCAACTGGGGCAGCATGTGTGAAAGATTGACTTCTCTTGGGTTTTGAAAGACCAGTAGGAAGGTCGGGGGTACAAGAGTGCTGGGCTTTGGGGCAGAAAGAGCTGAGTTCAAATCCAATCTCACTGCTGTCTGCCTCAGTTTCCTCATCTGTAAAAACGGGAATAATAATCACCCCTAGCTTGGGGGTTGTCGTGAGGATCAAATGTGATCATTTTTGTAAAGCACTTAGCATATTGCCTCATATATATAGTAGGCGCCGAATAAATATTCCCTCTCTTCTTCCTCTTCCCACTAGAAAGGTGATGGGCAGATTAAGAAAAAGAAGACATTTCATTCTGAGGGAGCAGAATGAACTAAGTTAGAAAAATGGAAAGAAATGCCCTACCTGATAAATAATGAGCGAAACCTGACAAGAACTCAGTGTTTGCTCTGGGAAATGGGGAAGGGGAAAATTGGATGGGGGGAGGGGGTGCAGATTACAGAAAGGCTCTAATTTAATGCTGAAGGCAATGCAGATTTATTGATAAATAAGCCACTGTCTGTGGTAGCATTTTCAGTGGTCAGGAGGGGCAGACTCAGCTTAAGTCTTACCTTCCGCAAAAGGCCTTTCCAGGTCTCCCACAAGCGGTAGTGCCCTCCCTCTCTCATCTTCACTTCATCTACTCTCTATCTGGTAGGTGTCTAGCCATTTATTTGTCTCCTTTAAACTATACACTTCCTGAGGGCAGGGACTGTGTTTTTTCTTTTGCCTTTCTCTTTATCCCAATGCTTTACCCAGCACAGTGCCTGGAATACAGTAAGCACTTAGTAAATGTATGTTGGCTAATTGTAATATGGTAGTGGATTGGGGTGGGCAGACATCAGAGAAAGGAACCAGTTAGAAGGGGGATAGTCCAGAGATGGGGTTGTAAAAGTCTGGAGTATGACAGGAACTAAAAGGAAGACCTGGATATGGGAGAAATACTTTGGAAGAAGAATGAATGAGACTTGGTGGCAAATTGAATATAGAGTGGGAAGAGAGAAAAGAGGACTCAAACGTCACCTCACCCTCATCAAAAGGCAACTAGATCTTCAATCCAGAGACACTGGCCTAGTTGCAGTTCCTTACACAAGAGACTCTATCTGACTCTTGAGTGTTTTCCCTGGTGCTCTACCATGCCTGGAAGGTTCTCTCCCTTATCTTTGCCTCCTGACTTCCCTGGATTCCTAGAAACCCCAAATTAAAGTTCACCTTCTACAGGAGGATTTCCCTATTTCTTAATTTTAATGACTTCCCTCTGCCAATAATTTCCTATTTATCTTGTGTATATATAGCGTATTTGTATGTACATAGTTGTTTGTCTCCCCATTAGCTTGTAAACTTCTCAAGGGCAGGGACTATCTTTTGTACTTTTGCCCTATATAGCCACACAGCATGGGGCACATAGTCGGGGCTTAATGTTTATTGGTTGAATAACCCTTCTCCCCATTGACATGAATCAGGTTTGGTTTATTTTTTTTAAGGCATTGTTTATTGGATGACAGAACTACCTTGTGAAAACTCTAGAAAGCTCCTTTGAGAAAAGCCAACTGTTTATATAAATGTGTGTGTGCGTGCATGCGCTCTTTGGGGCAAAATGTTTCAAGGAGCATGTGGGGACAGGTGTCTGGGAGAATGGAGAGGGATGGGGTGGGGGGGGACTGTGTACACGTGTAAGAGAAAGTACAGCAAATTTCTGCGCCTGTGGTGGGTGCAGAGAGCTGTGGCCCCGTCCACAGCCAGACCAGGCATGGGGCGTCCTGCTATTTCTGCTGCGGCAGCAGCTGCGGCTTCTTCTCCTAGGAGGCTCAGCCGCGGCGCTGTGTGAAGCTCCCGCAGACCCAGTCACTCTGCAAAAGCCCAACCCCACAGTGGTGTCTCACTCTCTCTGTCTCTCGTTATCCGCCAGAGTGAGGAAGGGCGCCTCGGGAAAGGAAACCTGGCCGCATCCTTTGCCCTGAGGCAGGCAGCCTGGAATGAGTCCCTGTTGACATGTGCAGGATGTCTTTCAAGGTAAGCCCCCGCAGGGGCAGGAGGGAAGGGAAAGGAAGGGTGCATCACGCCTGCAGGCAGGCCAGGCATCTGGACTGACCCAGATAGATAGGATGCTCAGGCGTCCTGGTCTCAGGCTGCGGCATCCTGGGGTGGGGGACCCGGTGTGCCTCTCACCCAGGAACTTCCTCCCCTTGACCTTCAGTTGCCAGTGCGGGTGTGGATGCGGGTGCAGGTGCGGGTGCTGGCTGAGCATTTGAGCAGAGTGAAAGACACCTCTCTTCCCCCACCCCGCAACTGTCAGGGCAAGGGAGAGATGCAGATGGAGGTTTACATCTGGTGTTGAGGTTTTCTTCATTGGTTTGGTTTTGAAAGATCCTCTTTCTTTTCTTTGGGTCTAAGCGAGCCTGGGATAGTGTGATAGGATGAATAGACACAATGTAGGAATTAACAGGTCTTCAAACTGGGATATGAGAAAGAAGGTAGAAGAGATGGAGGGAGGGGGAAGCGGGAAATGAAAGAAGGTTGTGGGAGGTCAGCTCTTTCTGACCAGGGCAGTTACGCCTCTCTCTGCAAGGACTACAGATTCCGAAACCAGTTTTCTCAGGTTTTGGTTTCTCTTCCACAAACCCGAGTGGTGCTTGGCGACATCTGCACAAACATCTGCATATTCTCCTTCTTCGTGATTAGACGTTATTGAAGAGCTGGGCCTTTGAAATTAGCAAAGTCTCGGATCGAATGACTCACGATAGCGTGAAACCGTAGGTGGCTACCAGGATGCCGGGACTGAGGAAAGAAGCCATTTGGTTTAAGAACTCAGCAGAGAATGTTTGGAGTACAACCTAACCTAACTCTCCTTGGAAATCAGGGGTCTTACTAAAATAAATCTACTTTTTTTCTTTTAAAACTTCTACAGAGCATTTTCTTTATTGCTCAGTAAATTGCAGCCATCTAAACAAATTTTTTTTTTATTTAACAAACGATCCATTTTGGCTTTTTGGATTATTAAAACTAGATTCTAAAATTTTTAGTTAATTTTCACATTGGGAGTATCCAGCCCCTCCTCCAGACTTTGGCAACATTCAGACATTGAAAGTGTTTCAAGCTCCTCATTTTCTTTCTGTTTCTTACTTCTTCATTCTCATTCTGTATGCCAATTAAATGTGTATTTATTAATAACATTTGTGACCTGAATACCAAAAGTCTCCCTTGGAGAAGGGGGAGGGGGCAGAGAACACATTAGAGATGTCTATTCTGTTTCCCTTTAAGCCACACAAACACCCCCATGCTACATGTGGAGAGACAGCCTTCCTACACATTCGTATAGTCCTTCATACACAAAAACATCACTTTGATTACAATTCGATGAGGTGAGTAACCATTTTAAAGAAGAGGAAAAGGAGAGATAAAACCATTTGCCCAAGGTCAAAGAGCTAGTACGGGGCAAAATCAGAACTATAGCCCGAATAACCCTATAACTCTGGATCCATTGTCTTTCCCCAACACTTTCATGCTTCTGCTTTATTACTCTGGGTTGTGTGTTGTTTTTAAACCGTTCATAGTATGCCAGAAGAGAGGCAACTAGGAGAAAGAGTTGTACTTGAAGCCAGAAAGACCCGGTTCAAGTCCTGCCTCTGACAAATGCTAGATATCTGTGACTCTAGGCAAGTCACTTAACCTCATAATGCTCTAAATAAATCTCTAAAACCCTAAGTTACAGAAGAGGTGCAAATTTGCATTGGTAGAGCCAGGAACTTCCTTTATCCGTGAAAGCACATATCCATTAGGCTCCTATCCCTAATCCATCTGTATCCCAATATAGTATATGTGATAAATTTTAATTTAACCATTTTAAATTATCCAAATTTAAATTTACAGTAGGAACTTAATGTTTTGGTTGATTTATATAAGCATTACATTTTAACTCTGGTTTATTTGGCTTAATTTTTCACTCAGCCTTTGCATAAATAATGTATTTTGTCACATCACAGAATCTGAGTTGGAAGGAATCTCAGAGGCAAACTAATGCCATCCATCCCTCTAAAAATCACTTCCAATATGTTTAACATGATTGCATATATATAACCTATATCAGACTGCTTCCTGTCTTAGGGAATGGGGAGGGAAAGAAAGGAGAGAGAAAAAAAGTGGAACTGAAAATCTTATAAAAAATGAATGTTGAAAACTATCTTTACGTGTAATTGGGGGGAAAAATGAAATACTATTTACATAAAAGTGTACACGGGGAAATTTTAATGGAGAAGAAATAAAAAATAATAATCAGGGAAAGGTGAATAAAAGATAAAAATCACTTCCACGATATCCATAAGTAGTTATTTATCATCTGCTTGGAGACTTTTAATGAGAGGTAGGGAACGCCATCCCATCAAACTTTTGGATGGCACTGATTTTTCAGAAGTTTTTCCTTAAATTGAGCCTCAGTGCCTACAATTGGCAATTGACTTCGATATACTGCTAGTAGAGAACCAGATTGGCCTCTCAAGGAGGAGCTAGTATGTCAGACACTTGAAAGCACTTACCATGTCCCCATTAAGCCATAGCTTTCCCAAGCTAAATAGCCCCAATTCCTTTAACTAATCCTATTACAGCTTGCTCCTGAGCCCCTTTACCCATTCTGAGCATCCTTTTCTGGGTATATTTCAAAAAGACATCTTTCTATGGGACCCAGAATGAAACATAGTATGCTATGGGTGTGGTCTAACTTAGGACAAAAGCTTAGCAGTGTTCAAACCTAGACACTAAGACTGAATTTGCAGAACCTCAAACCCCCACCCTCCCCTCATTCCCTGCAGATCTTTTTCACTGGAGTCATTTGTCTAGCTCCTTCTCCTTCAGAAAGTATTTGTGAATTTAATTTATATAACCCCAATGTGGAATTTTAGATGTATACCGAGCATATTTTATTCATTCTTATTGAATGCACCCATCAGTCTTACCTGGCAAGATCTTTTGGATTCAGACTCAGCCATGCAATATATCCCTTATCCCTACAAACTTCAGAAAATCTGCTGATTTGACAAACTCGTCATTTAGATGTCATTGTTGTTGCTATTCAGTCATTTCAGTTGTTTCTAGCTCTCCATAACCCCATTTGGGGTTTTCTTGGCCAAGATACTGGAGTGGTTTGCCAATTCCTTTTCCAGCTTATTTTCCAGATGAAGAAACTGTGCAAACAGGGTGAAGTGACTTGCCCAGCACACAGCTACTAAGTATATCAAGCCAGATTTCACCTCAGGAAACCAGGTGGTGCAGTGAATAGAGCACTGGACCTGGAGGCAGGAAGACTCATCTTCTTGAGTTCAAATCTGGCCTCAGACACTTACAGTGTGACCCTGAGCAAGTCACTTAACCCTGTTTGCCTCCGTTTCCTCATCTGGAAAATGAGCTGGAAAAGGAATTGGCAAACCACTCCAGTTTCCTTGCCAAGAAAACCCCAAAATGGGGTCGCAAACTGAAAAACAACTACAAAACTTTCTCACTGCAGGTCTGGCGCTCTACCCGCTGTGCCACCTAGCTGCCCTGTCATTTATGTCTTCATTCAAATCATTGATAAAAGTTTTGAAGAGGGCAAGTGAACACGCCTGGGGCATTCCACTACAGACCTTCCTCTGAGTTGGCATTGGCCCTTTAACAGCTACCCTTTGAGTCTAGTGAGGCATTAGTCCAGGTCTTCCTACCTGTGCAGTCCATATCTTAACATTTTATTCACAAGCATAGCATGAGAGACTGTTTTGCTGAAATCTGAATGCTTTTTGTCTATTGCACTGCCTTGATCTATCTCTCCAATTAGCTTGTAAAAAAAATGGGTCTAATCTATCATGACTTGTTCTTAATGAATATAGCTAATCAAAAGCTATCTGTAGTAAATTGTTGATTCCAGGCTGGCTCTTGCCCACGAGGCTGCTAGAGCACCTCATCTACTGGAGTCATGGCGAATGACTTTGCAAGGAACGCAAAGTCATTTTAATATTAACTTCGAGAAAATAAAAGGATCTTCTGAAGCATTGCATGATACATTTTAAAGCAAATGAGAAATGTCTTTTGGATTATACTACTGTGATTTTCCTCCAAATATGTAAATTATCAAGAGTCAATGTTGCTTTGCAAAACTGTTTTCAGACCACCTTAAATCTAACTCATTTTCTTAATTCTGTCTCCATATCAACTCTTGCATCTGATCACTTCTCTCCATTCATATGGTCACCTCCCTTCATATGGTCACCTCCACTCATATGGTCACCTCTAGTCCTATGGTCACCTCTAGTCCTCTGGTCACCTCCACTTATACGGTCACCTCCACTCATATGGTCACCTCTAGACCTGTGGTCAACTCCAGTCATACGATCACCACCCAAGATCAAGCCTTCATCATCTCTCCCCCTGGACCACTGAAGTATCCTCCTCATTGAACTCCCTGCTTCAAGTCTCTCCCATCTATAATTTATCCTTTTCATAATTACCAAAATGATATTTTTCTTATGTTGCTCCTCTGCTCAACAATCTCAATAAACAAAATTCAGTGGCTCCCTAATGCTTCTAGGATCAAATACAGACTTCTCTGTTTAACATTTACAGCCCTTCACAACCTGGCTGCCTTTCCAGGCTCATCGTGCACTGCTCTATTCTCTTCCATCCTCTCTATGACCCAGAAAACCTGGCTGTCTTGCTGTTCCTTACTCACGACATCTCTGGGCCTTCGTGCAGACTGTTCTCCAGACCCAGCGTGACCTCCCTCCTTGTTTCTTTCTGTTAGAATTCCTAACTTCTTTCAAAGCTCGCTCAAATGCTACATCCTAGGTTGACAAGGTCTTCCTTGATTTCCCTGGCAGCTATTGCTTCCCTCCACTGTCTGAAATTACTTTTTATTTACCGTGTGCAAATGTTGTACCCATTTATTTGTGCATATGAATTTTCTTTTGAAGGAAAAGGTTTGTTTTTTTTGTTTGTTTTCATATCCCCAGAGGTTGGCATATTTTGATTGTTTTTTCAGTCATGTCCAACTCTTTGTGAGTTTTCATGGCAAAGATACTGAAGTAGTTTTCCATTTCCTTCTCCTGCTCATTTTACAGATGAAACTGAGGCAAACAGAGTTAAGTGACTTGCCCAGGGTCACACTGCTAGTGAGTGTCTGAGGCTGGATTTGAACTCATGTCTTCCCAATTCCAGACTCAGTACTCTATCCAGTGCGCCACCCTTAGCATAGAGTAGGTACTTAATATATGCTTGATGCTTGCTTGAAGAAGCCTTGCTGGATTTGAGTTGCTACTGTTTCATTTTCTAAATGCTCACAAACCTTTCATAAATAATTTTGCCAGGAATCAAAATTTCAAGCTAATTTTCTATAATTTATAGATTTTAGCTACCCTTTTTTGAAAATTGTGATATTTGGGGCAGCTAGGTGGCGCAGTGAGTAGAGCACCAGCCCTGGAGTGAGGAGGACCTGAGTTCAAATCCGGCCTCAGACACTTTGACGCACTTACTAGCTGTGTGACCTTTGGCAAGTCACTTAACCCCAATTGTCCTGCCTTCCTCCCTCCAAAAAAAAAGAAAATTAATATATTTGCCCTTCTTCTGTCCTGGGACACTTCTCTCACTCTCCAAGATCTTCCATAGATCACAGCCAGCAGCACTGCAATCTCATTCACCAGCTCCTCCTTAGTTAGGCTGGGTCTGGTAACTTTAACTCATTAAGCACAGCTAGAGCTATATGACCATCTCCTCACATCTTGGATGTCTGCTCCCTTGCTAACATTTTTTCCTAAACTTCCTAGTCAAAAGGTCATTCTCCTTGGGGAAGAAAATAGAATTTAAAAAAAAATCATCATCATCATCGGTTATCATCAGCCCATCTACCTGGAGCCCTTTTTTAATCCTTCTTTTGTCTCTAACATAACTTTTAAAATCCAGTCTTCATCCCCAGTACTAGTCCCAAACCTTTGATCTTCCTTATTCCCAATGTTAATTGGGAAAAACAAAACAACAACAAAACACCCTTTGTGTTATCCCTAGCATTCGTGAGGGAGCTGGAACCAGAATCACAAAGATACCTGAGTTCAGATCTGGACCTAGACACTTCCTAGCTGTGTGACCCTGGGAAAGTTACTTAACTTCTGTCAGCTCAGTTTCTTCATCTGTAAAATGGGGATAATAATAGCACCCTCTTCCCACGGCTGCTTTGTGGATAGAATTGGATAACACTTGTAAAGTGCTTTGCAGATCCAGACGTGCTATATAACTGGCAGTTATTACTGATATTTCCAATCTTAGCTTATTCTGACCGCTAGTTACTCTTGGCTCTTCTTATAGGATCATAACCTCTCGTATATTCATCTTCCACTGCCTGTGCCTACAGCTATGTCCTATAGATGTTCTTTATTTGTTTGAATTTCTTGATGTTGCACCTGCGTGTCCCCAGTGGTCTCTCTAGACAATTCCCCTGTTTTTCTCCTCATCAGAATCATTTCTGCTTGTGTCTTCGGATTTTTGTTGGTGAGAGCTTCCCTTCCTGGTTGAGCCAATTGTTTCTGCAAAATGTCGGGCCGTTGGGTCCTTTCTCTGGCTCTCCCAAAATCTGCAGGGCACATCTGACTATACCTGGCTTTCCTGGCTCTCTCTATCATCATGTCCTCTGTGATGGAGCGGCTACTCATGTGCTCCCAAGATTTCTCTTGTTTCTTCTTCAGCAACTAGTTAGTTTCTCCTTGAAATACCCACATTTGTCCTCTCGTTCTTTATTTATTCCTTTCAAATCCCCTAGACACATAAATAACAGCTCCTGCTTTATTTCAAAAAGTATCCTAGTTACATACTTGCTAATAATCTGTATAATAGGAATATTATTGAACCAAAGGAAATAGAAGATGAGAAAAAAGTAACAGCTCATTGAGAAAAAGAAAAATAACCCTATTTATTATGCACGTTAGTGATGAATTACATTAACCATTAGAGGGGTAACTTAAGTAGAGCATTAGCTAAGTAACAGACCAAGGGGAGCTAGTGAGAGCTTTTATGCTAATTTTGATCATCAAAGAATTACAGAATCTTCAAGTTGGGAGACCTGAGAGACTTCTAGACCAGCTCATTCCACCCAGGAATTTCTCCTACAACATTCCTGGCAAATGGGCATCTAGCTTCTGCTTGGGGATTTCCAGGGAGAGAGAAACCACCAC
>CM053622.1:208270621-208286102 GCA_028646595.1 Phalanger gymnotis | reverse complement strand
AATAGGACAAGTCCTTCTCCGTGTGATAGCCCTTCAAATATTTGAATGAATCCATCAAGCTACAAGCATTTATTAATTGCCTGCTGTATGCAGAGGAATTCTGCTAGACACTAGGGATACAGAGATAGAAGTGACATAATCCCTGTCTTCAGGGAGGTTATGGTCTATCAAAGGAGATAACAAGTACATTCATAAGAAAACTCCAAATAAGTACAATATATTTTGGAGGAGAGGAGGAACCGGTCAGCTGGGGGTAAATGAGGAAATAGTCCATATAAGAGTTGGCTCTTGAGCTGAACTTTGAAGGAAGCAGAAGTAGAGATGACTGGGGAGTACACTCCATGTAAAAGGGCATAGAAATGGAAAATAGAGTGTCGAAGATTGATATTGTGTTCTTCCATTTTTATCTCAATATTCCCAATAACTTCGGTTAACTTTTATCCTCATGGTCTCTAATTCCCCCCCCCCATTATGAAAGAACTACAGTTTGTCAATATTTTTCCTAAAATATTGCTTCTGAAATTAAACACATGTAACAACAATGCTGCTTGCAGCTGCTGTGAAGATGTAACACCAGCACACAGGAGGGCTGCTAGCATAGATTCTTTAATCTGCTTTTCTAAGGAAAGTAACTTTAAGGAGTTTACAATCTCACTTTAATTAAACATACATATATCATTCACTTAGTTCAGGGGAAACCGTCAGCACCCTGAACTTCAGAGCAAATACAAACAGAAATTACAAACAGAAATTCTATAAACAGAGCAAATGACACAAATCAACAGACCGGGCTTCTGTTTGTCCATAGCAGTATATACATAGTTACCAGAGAGAGAAGCACCAATATCTTGGCTTTCAAAGCCAGCAGGGCTCCTTAATGGCTACCTAGAGTCTTGTCTGGCCAAATCACATGAACTCTCTTCCAATGAATGAGCCCCAAAGTAAAATGCTAACCTGGGAGTATATGTACTGTTTCTGATCAATGACTCTTGATTCAATCAAACACTCTTGATTCAAACAAAGGCAAGACTCAATCAAAAGCACTTGATTGCCTTAGTGCTGAAAGCATTCCAAAAGAAAAAAGAAGAAAAGTCCCACTTTACTTGCCATAACAACATAGTACTCCAAAATGGGCTGATACGGGGTTTGGGGAAGATAGGAAGACGGTTTAGGATTCTGGATATCCTCCCCCACTGTGTGGGGTGAGGGATGCTTTCCAACTCCACTGCTGCCCCTACTTCCTTCTATTTCCCACTCTCTTCCCCTCCACTGCTTCCATGACATTCTGGGGGAAAAGAAGTGAATCTGGAGATTTGGTTGTCCTCTAGTCTGGGGACCTTCTGTGACCCTTTTCCAGATCCTCACCTGCTACTCCGTCACTTGCTCAAGTGGCATTTCTGCTTTGCAGAGCCCAATCCTGTCGTGATTGGTTTGTCTGCCCTCTTATTTCCCACCACAGAATCCCTGTTCTCTTGCCCTGGAATGGGAGCAGGAGCCTGAAGGCAGAAGCTAGCAGCTGTGCCCTATTTCGGACTCTTTGCTTGCCCCAGGAAGGAAGAAATAACCTGAAGGCTGTCCTCCTTCTTCCACCCCCTTGTTTGACCTCTAGGAAAATATCTAGTTCTGTCTAATATCTAGAATATCTAGAGTGTACTAGTTCTACTCTTCCTTTACTTCTCATCCTTCCATGGATATCTAAAGGAAATGAATGGTTCCCTTCTCCTGCCACAAGGAGGAAGAAGGAGGAAAGAAACTGTAGAAACATGAGTTGGAGAAGAGGGGAAGAGAAAGACTATAAAAAGGAAAGACTATAAAAAGGTGTAGATGGTTGTGAATGTGGGTATGTACCACCTTGGGTGCAAGGAGACAAGGAAGAGAGTGTGCAAAAGAGGGAGGGATGGTTGTAAAGGGGAATATTGTAGGAGGGAAGGGAAAGTGGGGATATGAACACAAAGAGGGGGATGTAGTTTCAGAAATCCAAATTCCATCCTCAGACCTCATTTTCTCAATCAGCTTCCCAACTATTGTTTATGTCAGGTCAAAAAAATGGCTGCCTCAATGCCCCTTCGGAAGAAGTTACCTGTCACTAAACTGAACAAATCATGATATATGCCTGGAATGGAATATTTTTAAATCAAAGAAATAAGGGAAGGGAGGATCAGGCAATAAATATTTATTAAACATCTACTACATGTAATAAGGTTTTAGTAGCTTCACTTCTACGGAATAAAGTCAAGGACCAAAAGTACAGAAACCATGTAGTTCAATCCCCATCCTGTATTCCTTTTTCTGACCTCACTACTAGGCTTATAATTTGGGCTCATAGATTTTCTGGGAGACAATTCAAGCTTGATTATATCATCTCTCTCTGGACTTAACTTACCTCCTCCATTTATTTCCTTGGGCCAGTTTAAAACACAGTAGGGGGCAGCTAGGTGGCGCAGTGAGTAGAGCACCAGCCCTGGACCTGAGTGCAAATCCGGCCTCAGACACTTGACACGTACTAGCTGTGTGACCTTGGGCAAGTCACTCAACCCCAATTGCCCTGCCAAAAAAACAAAACACACAGTAGGCCTTGGCAATTGGCTGATATTAGCTCCAAAAATAGCTCATTTTTCTGCCAACCAGTTTAGCCCCAAAAGCCATCTCTCAAAATCAAGCCATGAGTGAGTTAGTACATTGATTTATTCCAGACCACTTCTAATACTCCCCCAAATGATACATATAGCCGAGGCTGCTGCCCTAAAATAGTTTTATGCATCAAGAAAGTTGAATTAGAACATAAATAGGGAGTAAACAGAACACTAGATGGAGAGGGGAATTCATCAACACAGTGAGAACAGTCAATGATGTTTCTGACTTCAAGGAGCAAGAAGGACTTCCTGCTAAAATATTGGAAAAAGGCAAATCTTTGGTACCTTCTTCTCAGTCTGGCCGCTGGGTGGCAGGGACATCTGTGAGGGGTATTCTCACCTAACTGGTCTAATCTGTGATACCATATCTCCACACCATCATCAGTGTCTCTTCAGTCATCAATTCACATAGTCCTTCCGGACGAAGGTGCTGAGGAGACATATTGATGGTCATGAGGTAACTCACATGTCTCCTCTCAAGAAGAAAGTCCATCCACCATTTAAGCTCTACATGTATTTGAACTTTCTTGTCATCTGCCTTAATCCCAGAAATCTCCACAAATCATCACATAAACGTATACACAGCCTCCAGATTTTCCCCAAGACTTCTAAAACTGAGATTCTCAGGATTGTACCTTGTAACAGAGGATTTTTTTTTATCAGTTTCAATCCTGTCTGACTCTTTATGACCCCATTTAAAAGGGTTTTCTTGGCAAAGATACTGGAGTAGTTTGCCATTTCTACACCTCATTTGACAGATGAGGAAACTGAGGCAAACAGAATTAAATGACTTGCACAGGGTCACACATCTAGTAAGTGTCTGAAGCTGAATTTGAACTGTCTATGACACAGAGGTTATACAATACTAAAAGGCTTAAGAACTCTGGTCATTGCCATGACCAGCCATGACACAAGAGGACTCAACAGAAAGCTGTTATGCTAGAAGTGCAGAACAAGACATATCTTTTTGGACATGATCAATTTATGGATTTGTTTGACTATGCTGTCTTGTTACAAGACAAAGGGTTTTTTTGGAGGGGAGAGGTGGAATGGACTATTGGTGGTAATGAGGAAAGCATACAAACATACACAATATAAACAGACCAGTTCACCATGCATAGTTACCAGGAAAGCATCAACATCTGGGTTTACAAGCTGGGGGCTCTTAAAATGGCTGCCCAGAGTCCCACGCCACTCATCCAGTGACTAAGAGTCCCAAGGGAAGACACCAACTTCTTGAGTTTATATATTCTGTGTCCTAAAAGCATCACAAACATGCTGATTTAAACCCACATGGCCTAGGCTTTCCCTTGAGGCAAGGAAGTCATCAAAGACTCTTGATTTAATAAAAAAAAAAGGCCAGACTCTTCAAGGGCACTTGATTAAATAAGTGCTAAAACAGAAAATAATAAAAAAAAGTCCCACCTTAATTACCAATACACATCATCAGCTGCCTGTTGGACATTCCTGCCTCAGTGTCCCCTGGACATCTCAAACATACCTTCTGTAAAACCAAATTTGTTATTTCTCCCACTAAACACATTGTCCTCTGAGCTTCCTTATTTCTAGTAAAGTCACCACTATCCTTCCAGGCACATAACTTTATCTAGATTTATAACTTCAGACTCTTCCTTCTCCCTCACCTCCCATATCCAACCAGTCGCCAGGTTATTGCTGATTCCGTTTCCACAAAATGTCTCAAATTTATTGCCTTCTTTCCACTCATATAGCCTCTACATTAGTTCAGGCCCTGATCACTTCTTGTCACTTTTTGTTCTTTGTTGTTCATTGTTCAATCATGTTCAACTCTTTGTGACCCCATTTGGGGTTTTGTTAGCAAAGATATTGGAGCGGTTTGCCATTTCTTTCTCCAGCTCATTTTCCAGATGAGGAAACTGAGGCAAACAGGGTTAAATGACTTGCTCGGGGTCACACGGCTAGTAAGTGTCTGAGATCAGATCTGAACTCAGGAAGAAGAGTCTTCCTCACTCCAGGCCTGGTGCTCTATCCCCTACCCCACCTAGCTGTCCCCCCTTATCACTTGGAGGAAATAATTAATTACTAGGAATAGCCTCATAATTGGGCTTCCAACCTCTAGCCTCTCCTTTTTCCTAATCATCCTATAAACAGCCAGCAAAGTAATCTTCCCAAAGTAAAATCTGATCATGTCACTTCCCTGCGCTGAAACCTCTAGCGACTATCCATGGCCTCCAGTTTAAAATGCAAACTTCACTTGGTAATGAAAACCCCTCACAATCTGCCTACAAGCTAACTTTCCAGACTTAGTGCACATAGTTCCCTGTCACATAATCCTCTTTGTTGTTTCATGACCTCAGTCCCTCCGCGCGTGGGAGCTGTCTGTCCCTCATGCTCGGAACGCCCTCCTTTCCCTCCTCAACCTCTGCCTCAGAATTCCTACCTTCCTTCAAGGATCAGTTCATTTGTCTGTTCTGGCGGGCATCCTTCCCTTATTCCTCTTCCTCCTCAAATTAATTATGTCATATGTGTCAAGGTTCACAGGAGAAAGTGAAATCTTTAAGGTCAGGGACCTTTTTTTCATTTTTTTCTGTAGTACCCCCAACACCTGGGCAGCGAGGTGGTATAGTGCAGAGTGCTGAGTCTGAAGTGGGGAAGACTCATCTTCCTGAGTTCAAACCTGGCCTCAGACACTTACCAGCTGTGTGACCCTAGGCAAGTCACTTAACCCTGTTTGCCTCAGTTTCCTCATCTGTACAATGAGCCGGAGAGAGAAATGGCAACTCACTCCATTATCTTTGCCAAGAAAACCCCAAATGGCGTCACAAAGAACTGGACATGACTGAAATGACTAAACAACAGCTCCCAGAACCTAACACATTCTGTTTCCATAAAGGTATTTAATAAATACTCATTGGATTGGATTATTGGCTTGAGCGTGTCTTACAAGAGCAAGTACAGCACCTGTTAGTTTAATTGTGTATCTTATATTGGCCAGAATATAGGCAGTATTTTTTCCCAAATCTGGCTTGTCTAAAACCAGAGTACAGACTATAATCTCATTTATTTTTTTCAGTGTTGCTCTCTATTTTTCCTTTCAAAGAGATTTCATTTTAATAGTGTCAATCTTTGAAGGCCAAATAGATTGGGGCCAATACAGTATCACCTTTAGCATCAACTAAATCTTTATAAACCAGCAAGAGTCTCCATCCAAATGCAATTCAGGGTAAGATTTAGATTTATTGTAATGAGCCATGGGAAGACATTATTTTCAAAACCACCGGTGCTTAACAT
Source organism: Phalanger gymnotis (assembly GCA_028646595.1). NCBI lineage: Eukaryota > Metazoa > Chordata > Mammalia > Diprotodontia > Phalangeridae > Phalanger > Phalanger gymnotis. The sequence goes on along the minus strand of CM053622.1, from coordinate 208,280,199 downwards.
ACTTCAAGCTGTGGTCTTGAGGTCTGAAAGTCCAGAAATTATGATTCCACCTCTCAGAATGACACCATTAAGGAAAATAACTTAATTTTTCTACCTCAGTTTCCTTTCGGTTAAGAAGGAAAGATGACTTAACCACATATAATGTTGAGTCAATATAATGTTTATGAAATGCTCTGAAGATATTAAGTGCCAGACATAAAGTGGGATGATAAATTGGAAGAGTCAAATGGCATCTCCTGGAAATTTTTCTGCAGATGACTTTTAAACCCTCATGATCATGCTTATTTAAAAGAGTACCTCATTGCAAGGGAATTTTCTATTGGATTGAAGTTAATGTTGCTTCATTGATATTAGCAAAGGTATAATCGAAGTCCCCATGCAATGCCAGATCTTGGTGCCTGATCCCCCCTCGATGGGGGAAAACCTTCAGTTGCACAGGTGAGGCCCCGGATCCTCTTTTCTCCAGCCTTGATAATTCTGTAAAAATTATAGAAGTGGCTTCTTTGTATTTCTTCTCCCCTTCCTTCTTCTACTCAGCCTTTGAATGAGTTGTTAATGAAGAATGTGATAACCAAAACTAATGGCAAGGGCGAAGGCTAAGTAGATACGACTGGCCCTGTGTGGTTTGTTCGTTTGTAAGAACGGGCATATCCAACTCACAAAAAGTTGCCCGCACCAATGGCATTTTGCAGAAACACAAATAATACATCAGGGCGGCGAGGTGATGCAGCGGGTAGAACACTGAGCTTGGAATCAGGAAGACTCATCTTCATGAGCTCAAATGTGGCCTCAGGCACTTACTAGTTGTGTGACCCTGGGCAAGTCACATAACCCTGTTTGCCTCAGTTTCCTCATCTACAAAATGCTATATCCACTGAGCTGACTCTCCAAATGCTACCCTAATATTAGTCATGAAATCCTGCTATAATATCGTTTGCCTAATTGTGCATTTATTACCTTGCTACTGTGGAACTCACTCTACCTGCAACTTCTCCCTAACAATGTGCTTTTGCAAAACCGGTTAATGATGTTAGTCAAGGCATGCCTGTAGTTGTCATAGTTTGTTTCAATTCTCTGTGCAGGAGGGTTAGACCATTGTGAAAATTCAGAACTAGCAGCAGGAAGTCTTTTGACTTGCCAGGGACCCACCCAGGAGTCCTCTAAAATTGTGTGTGCATTGTACTATGTAAAACAAAAATTCAGCAAGGACCTGGCACTATCACTTGTGCTGGCCATGGAGAGATGAGTGATTCAATTTACTTCCATGTCCCTTATCATTAAAAATAGATATTGGTGTTTCTCCATAGTTCAGTGGCTTGGGTGAGGAGCATTGGTCCAAGACCCTCCCATCTTGGGGCAGTAGGAAGGGATAGAGGAGGGTGTGGCAACTTGGGAAAGAATGTATTTGGCATTTGAGGACAGCAGCTTACACCCCATTGTATGTAGAAAATCATCTTCCATATTGTTGTTCTATGATAAGCTTGAAGGCAAGAGGAGGGTAGAAGCAAGCACCTTCAGAAAGCTGAGTGACCTCCTGGAAGCTGTGAGAGCATGCCTTGCTCCCTCCTCCCTAAAGAAGGGAAAAGAGAGGTGACCTATTGCAGAAAAGCATTTCATAAAAATCAGTTCCTCAACTTTTGTAGCATCCTCTATGGACCAAGAAGTCAAGCCAAGCCATGAGAAAATGCTCCTAGGGTGTCATGGAAGATGAAGTGGTCGCCCATTTCAAGAGCCTGCTGTAAAAATAGCAGGTTTGCTCCTTACAAAGAGGTTTTCAAAAGTATTGTGGGTTTAAATGGAATGATAAAACATTCTAAGCACGTGATCCAGAACGATCGCGTTTCCACACTTTGCCAGCAGCCTCGAGACAATTAGCCCCGATGAAGGGGAACCTCATAGTCCTCCTTTACCCACCCAGATGACTGTATCTTGGCTAGTTGGAATCTCTTTATTAAAAGGTCATTGTTTAGAGATTTACAACAGTTAAAATCTGCCTTGCCATTGCCAACTCTCCCTATTACTAATAACTAAAGCAAATTAAACCTAGCTGGTACAAAAGCAGCAAATTACATCAGGCGTGACAAATTGGCAGTATGGATACCACAAGTTCCGTTTTGTTTGAAGACTCCTGTGTTAAAATTGTATCTTGTTCTGGCCCCCCTGACTACCTCCCTCTGCCACTCCTAGTCAGTATGCTAGTTTATAATTAGCCAGTATAAAGGGTCAGTAGCAGGATGTAAGATTACAAAGGGGACCCCAGAAGTCACATACAAACCATCCAAAAGATCAAATGAGCACAATTTACAAATTGTATCATATATTAACCAAAAACCACATCCTGATAATGTGTGCTGAAGCAAGGGAAACCATCTATCAGATTTTTTTGGTCCTATGATATATAAATCCCAGACCTCCACAGTAAAGGCCAACACATCACCAAATGGTGTTGATGACTCCATTGAATGATGAATATGTTAATGAACTAACCCCAAGGTGGCACAGATAAGAGTTAGTCTATTTCCCCCAAAAAACCCTATAAAAATGAGACCTCAAATTCCTGGCCCCCGAACCATTCATTCTTCCATCTCCATCTGGGTCCGTGGTGCTGAGTACTCCCAATTGTAATCCAAGGTTATGTGAGTGATACTCTTTGCTCCTCTCCCTTCCCATCCTCTTCCTCATGCTGCCTGCCTACCTTCACCATCCATCCCCTGTCCCCATGCCATCTGCCTGCCTTTGCTGCTTCTCTGTACTTTCTGTACTGTTTGCCCCCACACGTTCTGTGGTTATTCAAGCATGATTACAACCCTGTTTCTCACTGCCATCTCAGTCTTGGCAAGTACCCAAAGAACTGGGTGTGCCTGCCCTCATTTCATAATTTCATAAATTAATTATCAGTTCGACTCCTGAAAATGATGCCGACAACTTCAAGGAAGGCAAACTGTTAATCTCAAATGTGAGAGGTTTTTTTTTTCCTTCTTAAATCAGCCATGAAACTATTCAAAGCATTTTTGTAATCTGCGTATTACTAGACATTGTCCAAACATACATGGAAGCACAAATTCCTGTGCAACAAGGAACTGGACTTCTTATAGGTTCTGAGGGCTGCTATTGGACTTCTGAAAAGAAATGTTATCAACACTGAGTATCTCCACAAGCTTCATCCCCAAGTGTGCTTACATGGAAGCAAGCAGACATTCATCTTAGATGATTCTGTTTCACTACAATAAAATTGTTCTCATTTTTAAATCAGCAGACGTGGAATTTTCCAGTCATTTCCCCCCAATTTGCACTTGAACTTGTGAATTGGTCCCTCAGAAGGTGACTGACTACTATTCTCGGGCTGATTATTACTGTCCTTCTTTGGATTGCTATCTTTCCATATCCATCTGTCCCTAGTGTATCTCTGTGCTCCAGATGCACACACTTCTAGACTATATTATAAAGCAGCAGTCACCAAAACCGTCTGGTCTGGTATTGGTTAAAAAATAGAGAGACAGAACAGTGGAACAGACTGGACAAGAGAGAATCAGAAAGAATGGAACTCAATAACACAATGTCTGATAAAATGTAAAACATAAAATATTTAGAAAAAAATTCCTTATTTGATTTAAAAAAACTGCTGGAAAATGGGGAAAACTGTCTGGCAGAAATTAGGCTTAGACCAACAACTTATACCATATTTCACAATGCATTCTAAATAGATATGTGACCTTAATATTAAAGATTATACTATGAAAATATTAAAAAGAGCAACAGATTATATACCTCTCCCAGCTATGGGTGGGACACGTATTCTTAACCAAATAAGAGATGCAGGTAATTACAAGAGCTAAAATACGTAACGTTGACTACTTGAAACTGAAAAGCTTCTGTATATACAAAATTAATGCATTTAGGACAAGAAGGGAAGTGGTAGAATGGGAAAAAAAATTGTATCAGATTTCTCTGATAAAAGTTTGGTATACAAGATATAGAAATAATTAATAAATATATGTAAGACTAATAACCATTCCCCAATAGATAAATGGTCAAAAGATATGAACAAGCAGTTCTCAAAAGAATTGCAAAGTATTTATATCCACATGAGAAAATGCTCCAAGTCATTAGGAATAAGATAAATGCAAATCAAAACAACTTGGAGTTTTTAACCTCACACTCTGCAACTGGGGAAAAAATGACCAAAAATAAAATGGCAACAGTCAATGTTGGAGGGATTGTGGAATGATAGTTACATTAATCCACTCCTGGTGGAGCTGTGAAAATTTACAACTATTTTGGAAAGAAATCTGGAAATAGGCAAATAAAGTGGCTAAAAATATCCATATTCTTTGAACCAGAGATTCCATTATTGGGCTTATACCCCAAAAAAAATCAATAAGAAGAAAGTCCCCATAATCCAAAATATTTATAGAAACATTTTTTGTGATAGCTAAGAATTGGGAACAATGTAGATGCCTACCAATTGGGGAATGACTAAACAAATTATGGTACATGAATATAATAGAATATTACTGCGCTGAAAGAAATAATGTATGAGCTGATGCAGAATGATGCAAGAAAACAATATACACAGGAACTACAATAACATAAATGGAAGGAACAACTATACACCAAAAAATCAATAATAAATGTAACAAAATTATAAAGATCAAAAAGAACTCAAATGAAGACATATGAGAGGACACCAGAGTAAGGAGTTGCCACCTCAGACCACAGCTCTTTGGAGTAGCAACTCAGATATCTAAGATAACTCATTATCATAGTCCATATTTCATTGACTAAGTATTGTGTATTGTAATTATCAGTTGTTGGGATAGCAATCTCCTGGTGATGTTTAGAAATCCTGTCTTTTGAGTTGACGTCAATGGACAATATTATTTATTCTTCGTGTAGAGGTAGTAGCATTACTAATGAAGGTCTCATGAATCCAGTAGTAAAATGCTTTTATTTTGTTCCAACAGAAAGAAACGCCACTTGCAAATGCTGCATTCTGGGCAGCAAGAAAAGGAAACCTGGCTCTTCTGAAACTCTTGTTAAACAGTGGTCGGGTGGATGTGGACTGCAGAGACAGTGTATGAACTCGGTATATGCATGGCAAGAGCACCTAACTTTCCCCATGATGGCAAGAGGCATTTCATGGATCCCTTTTCAGTTCCCAGTGCTTACTTACATTTTGTTGTTGTTGTTTTTGCCTTTTTTTTCCTTCCATACAGTTCAAGCATCAAGTATAGAAAAAATTTAAGACATTTTAAATCTAAGAGAAAAGCAGAGAGGGAGTAGTAAGAGCAAAACAGAGGAAAGGGATCACAAAAGGGAAGGAGGAGGAGGAGAAAAGAAGCAAAAACAAATTCTAAGAGTATAAGGCAAATGGAAAGCAAAAAATTTTGAACTGCCACCAAGCAGGAATTCAGGACAGGAAGAGATTGACATGGAAATATATCAATTGCATGTTGTGTGTGAGTGTTAGAAAGCAGAACAATTAAAGTCTCCACCCATTCCCCTGGCCTTTGTTTTTTCTTTCAAACATAAATGTGCTAATTGGCTATCTCAGAGAGGAAATAAAAATAGATATTACCCCCAACAGACAAATACCACTTAGCTTGAGTCTCACTCCCAGCTGAGTGCTGCTATCCATCTGTACTCAGGATTTTCATGCATCTTCAGTGACAGAGACCTTAGATGAACAGAAAGCAGTACTAAGATGTTATTAATTTAGGACATAGCTAAAGTTTTTTAAGTAATACTATTATTTTCGTAAAAGAAAAATATCACTGCATGATTCAATTGCCCTTGGCAGACAGGTGAATCCATTGCTAGCTTAAGAGCAGGTTAAATTTCCCCTCTATTTTAGTCATCCTGGATGCTTTTTTTCCCTTCCTTGTTCTGCTGTCTCTCTTTTATTTGTAGTTACTGGGCAACAGATCTAGGCTTATACAAACTTGTAAAGTTAGTGAGCTGACCTTTACTTCACACTTTGCCTATTGTCCTTTTCATTTCTGCCCGTCCTTCTTCCCAACACCTTCTTCAACACCCTTGGATAAGTAGTATCTTGTTTCTTCATGCTTCTCAGGAGTCTTAGTATGCCTTCCATATCCACCCAGTGTGCCTTCCATACCCACCCACCCAGACTTGCCCTCCAAGCCATCTTCCCCATGATCAGTACCTTTTCAACCACCTACACCATCACAGCCTTCTATTTTTGTGTCTCTTTCCCTTAGGATGCTCCCTATGTTAGGTGACAGTTGATTAATCTGATAAACTATGCTAATATGTAAATTGATGCCAGTGGGTTAATATAATATCCTTCCCAACAAATACCTTTTAATGGTATTAACCTTTAAGTTAATATTAACCGTTAAGTTAATATTAACCTTTAAGTTAAGATGACGTTTAAGTCATCTCTAAGAGGGTTGGACTAGGTGATCTCTAAGGGTCCCCTCTAGCTTACAAATTCCGTGATTCTATAAAACAATGGGGGGAGGGTAGAAGAATAAAGAGGCAACACATATTCAGTTTCTATATTAAAGCAAAAGGAAACCAAGTGACATAGTAGATAGAGTGCTGGGCCTGGAGTCAGAAAGACTCTTCTTCCAGAGTTCAAATCTGGGCTCGGATACTTACTAGCTGTGTGACCCTGGGAAGTCACTTAACCCTGTTTGCCTCAGTTTCTTCATCTGTAAAATGAGCTAGAGGAGGAAATGGCAAATCACTCCAGTATCTCTGCCAAGAAAACAATAAATGGGGTCACCAAGAGTCAGACATTACTGAAAATGATGCAACAAAATATTAAAGCAAATGAAATAAGAGACCCCGAAAGTGCGGTATGCTTCTAAAAATCTGTAGTGCCCAGACCCATTCCATAATAAAATCTCTCCCTGCTTCTTAGGGGGTGGGTATCACCTAACATTAAAACATTTAATGAACTTGTAACATTATTAAAGGCCTCCTTCTTTCTCTGTCTGTCTGCCATTGTTGCAGGATTTAAATTTCTCCCTCAGAATCAGCAGCCAGATCAAGACTTTTGTTCTTCGCCATTTACTTTGGGCCTGAGCTGCGCTCTCTGTCTCACACCTGAAGTTTGCGAGATTTCTTGGATAATAGCAGTATTGTCTTAAACAAGTCACTTGACCACTGCAGACTTCAATGTTGTCATCCATTAAATAAGAGAGTTACAGTAGATGCTCTCGGAGGTCCTCTCCTACTGTAACATTCTATTGCTATGACTCATGTCTAACCCTGATCTCTCTTACCCTAGCCTCTCTCCTTACCCAAGCACAGACGGTCCTACTAGATGGCTTTTTTGGAGATAATAAAGTTATGCTCCTCTTCGAATCACTTGGAGTGGAACTTATTTGACCTCTAGTAACAACTCCCAAGTTTCCAGGATCATTTAGAAGTATTTGGAATGCAAAGTCTTCATGGGCCCACCAATTCTTTTCTGATAGACAGTATCATAGAATTTATACATGAGGCTCTTCTATATACAAAATCTTATAAACTTGAGTTGCTAAGATATAGATAGAATAGACAGACAGACAGATAGATAGATAGATAGATAGATAGATAGATAGATAGATAGATAGATAGATAGATTCATAGAAAAATATAGATATAGGTATAGATGTAGATATATATGTAAAATCATTAATTATTGGTTTACGTAGATTCTTAGGCACATCTTAACACACTTATCACAAATATATACTTTTTTGTTTTCTTAGATTTATGAAATTCTATATATCTAGTTTCCTCCAATGGGTTTTGCTCAAGGATAGGGAAATAATGTCTATTAGATCTGGTCTCTTGCCTAATTTCATCATAATGTATGAGATAACATTTATCTTGAAACATAATACTTCCCCCAATAGGCTAGTATACTTATATATTCAGAGTCTAGTCTCTGAAGGTTTAATAAGAGCAATCGAAGATTTGCAATGGTTAATCCATTAGCCAAAAGAATCAACTTTACAAGTTTAAGATAAGGGAAATAGGACTAGATGAAGAGGGTCTAGATGTATTTGTGTTTTATCTGATTGTAATAAGTCCATTAAGAAAACTAAAGCAAGCCTAAATGGTGTTAAAGCAGGGGGTCCAGGACAAAGGTCCTACTGTGTGCTCCCTGGTCGGACAACACCTGGAATATCGGGTTCAGTTCTAGGTGTCATATTTTAGGAAGGACATCTGTAAGCTGGAGTGTGTCCAGAGCAGGGTAACCAAGATTGAGAAGGGTCTCAAATTCATGCCACGTTGAAGATGAGTTGACTAAACTAAGGATGCTTAGCCTGGAGAAGTCTTGGAAGTTTGGGGATTAGGAGTATAATAACTACATTCAAGTATTTGAAAGATTGTCTTGTGGAAGAGAGGCTTGAGTTGTTATATTTGTCCCCAGAGGAAAGAACAAGGATCAGTGGAAAGAAATTTTGGCCTGATGTAAGGAAAAAATCCAATATTTAAAGCTATCTAAAAGTGCTATGTACTGCCTCGGGATAGCTGGAGGTCTTCAAGCAAAAGCTAGGTGACTTCTTGTGGGATTCTGTAGAGGATTCTTGTTCATGTAAAGAAGAGACTAGATAAAGTAACAAACATTTATTAAGCTCCTGCTGTATGCCAGACACTATATTAAGCACCAGGGATACAACGTGTCTGAAGCATCAAAAAGTGCCTGCTTTCTAAGGGCTTACAATCTAGCCAAAGGAGGCCACGTATACATATATAAGCATATACAAATTAAATACAAGAGAATTTTGAGGGAAGGGCATTATCAGCTGGGAGGATCAAGAAAGGGTTCCCATAGAAGGTGGCACTTCAGCTGAGCCATGAAGGAAAAGGGGGTTATTAAGAGGAGAAGGGGAAGAGAGAGTACTTTCCACACATGAGGACAGCCCATTCAAAGGCACAGGTAAGGGCAGCTAGATGATGGATAGAGGGCAGGTAGGTGGGGCAGTGGAAAGAGCACTGGGCCTAGAATCAGGAAGACCTGAGTTCAAATCTGACCTTAGACACTTACTAGGTGTGTGACTGGGCACATTTCTTAACTCTTTGCCTCAGTTTCCTCATCTGTAAAATAAGCTGGAGAAGGAAATGGCAAACTACTCCAGTGTCTTTGCCAAGAAAACCTCAAAATGGGGTCATGAAGAGTCAGAAAAGACTGAAACAACTCAACAGCAACAGCAAGGGAGATGGAAGACCCTGTATGACAGAAAATAAGAAGGCCAGTTTGGCTGGACTCTAGTGTGCATGAAAGGAAGTAATGTGTAATAGGTTGGGACCAGATCATGAAGAGCTTTAAATGTCAAGTGGAGTTTATAGTTGCTCCTAGAATTAATAGGAAGTCACTGGAGCTTATTAAGTAATGGATGCCATGGCCAGATCTGCACTTTAGGAAAATCAGCCATCAGTAGGATGTATGGGAATGGGGAGAGACCTGAAGCAGAGAGATTAATTAGATTAATTAGGAAGCTATTGGAATAATCCAAGCAAAAGGTGACCTAGGGTGGTATCTTTATAAGTGCAGATAAGGGAAGAAATGCAAGAAATGTTATGGAGATAGAAGTGACAAGATGTGGCAACTGATT
>CM053622.1:208245146-208270121 GCA_028646595.1 Phalanger gymnotis | reverse complement strand
AGGGCAGACTGGGGAACAGGGCAACCAGAATATACGCCATCTTGGAGGGGGGGAGGGTAGAAATGGGGAGAAAATTTGTAATTCAAACTCTTGTGAAAATCAATGCTGAAAACTAAATATATTAAATAAAATTTATAAAAAAAATACACTTGAATGGCAGTTCATTTTTCCCCCATTTGATGTTTTCCAGGATGGAGCCACTGCACTCTTCCTTGCAGCCCAAGGGGGTTACTTGGATGTGATTCGATTGTTGTTATCTTCAGGAGCAAAAGTCAACCAACCAAGGCAGGTAATGTTCATCCCTAGCTCTTGAATAGGCCACGTTCATTCAGCAGCATTGTAAGGAAGCCCAGGGCAGTGCTGGGAAACCAAAGATAACTAGTCAGCCTTCTTTCTTTAAGAGTTCAAGTTAATGGTTGACTCTACATTTGCTTGCCCTGTTTGCTTTGTGCTGACCATGTGCCCTCTGAAATCCAGCTAATTTCACAACTCAATATTTTAAAATAGCTCAGGTGTTTGGTGTCTGAAGGTGGAGTGCACACTCTGTCACCTCCTGGCCAAATAAATGGAGAATGCTCTGAGGTCATGTTAGCCCATGAACCTGAATAAACACGGGCTCATTCAGGTGGCCTTCACCCGGTCCAACCCTTCAACTAGTCCTTTCACTGATGCCAGAGGCTGTTTTAAGGTCCTAAAGCTCACCCTGTTTTCTCCACCAGGTTATCTTCAGACATGAAAAGGTAAAACAATTATGATTAAGAGGAAATTAAGAGGAAGCAGCAGCTCACGCTCATCAAATTGGCAAATATAATGAAAAGCAATGAAATTCAGTGCTAGAGGGTTGTAGGCTAAGAGACTCATCCATTCTTTGCTGGTACAATTATAAAAATAGAATTTGGGGGGAAAACAATACTGAACATAGAAGTATTACACAGAAGTAATAAAAAATAATTATGCCCTTTGATTCCTATGATTTCCATCATTAGGGATAAATCTGAAGTGTTATCAAAAAGGTGGGAGGATTCTTCAAAGATTTTATATCAATGTTTAAAATTGCAAAAGACAAAAAAAACCAAAAATGAAAACAACCTAAACATTCTTGGATAGAAGCATGGTTAAATAAATTGTAGGGCATTAATGCAATTAAGATGAACAATTATGAGAAATGGAAATGAGTAAGAAACTTAATGAAGGAATGCAAAATCAAAGAAGCAAAACCATAAGCATATAACCCACACTAATTATATAAAAGGAAAAGTAAAGAGACCCAATTCTCTTAAACTCTTAAGGAGTGACTGAAAAGTTATAATATTTTATACATTGAAATTACTTTATTTAAATATAAATGGTTGCTAAGTGAGTTTAGCTGAACATAATGATATTTGATTAAGTTTGCAATAAATCTTTTCTTCAAAAGAAGAGGGAATTGAATGGAGATAGATATAAGAAAGCACCTAGAACTTCTAAATCGAGAGTTCTTAACCTTTTTAGTGTCATGGACCCCCTTGGCAATATGGTGAAGTCTATGGATGCCTTCTCCAAATAATGTTTTTAAAACACACAAAAATGTTTAAAAATAAACTACATAGGATTATAAAGGAAGCCAATTATAATGAAATAAGGCTATTAAAAGATTTAAGAAAAAAACAAATTCACAGACCCCAAGTTAAGAACCCCTGCTCCAAATGAGTTTAAATTTCTTGACCTACATGAATTATACCCCAGGCAGGGCTGGGGAATCTGCAGCCTCAAGGCCACGTGTGGCCCCCTAGGGTTCCCAAGTGTGGCCTTTTAACTGAATCCAAACTTCACAAAACAAGTCCCCTTAGTAAAAGGATTTGTTCTGTAAAACTTGGACTCAGTCAAAAGGCTGCACCCAAGGACCTAGAAGGCCACATGTGTCCTCGAAGCTACAGGTTCCCCACCCCTGCCCCAAAATATCAGAATAACTTGCAGCTGGGACCATTGTACCACTATCAGTAAAATTTGAGGAAGAATGGAGAATTGGAGATGAGCAGATAGTGTCATAGTTTCCCAAAAGGGAAAGAAGGGAGGTGCCACAAACTATAGTTTGGAAAGCCTGACATTGATATCAGGCAAAATAAAACCCAATGCCTGGCGTGTAGTTGATATTCAATTAGTATCTGTTGAAAAACATCTACAACAGATGATTAAAGAGAAGCCGCATGTTGCCAGAGAAAGAAACCTGGATTTATAATCAGATGACCTGAGTTCTAACCTTGGCTTCTGGCTCCTTCTCTTCTGGTTCTAAGTCCTATGTTCCTATGAAATAATAGTATTTGAACGTCTAGAAAGGGAAGTAGTGATTCCCAGCAGAGATCTACTGCAACTAAATCATGCAGGTTAACATAACTTTGCTTATTGACAGTGATCCTAGACTGGTAGACGAAGAATATGCTGCATACATAAGGGCATCTGGATTTCAAAAAGCTATTTGACAGTCTCTTGCGCTATGCTTGTGGATAAGATGAAGTTAGATTGGATAATAGAATAATTATTTGGATTCAGAACTGGTTGAACAATCCTACCCAAAGAATATTGAATAGCAGGTCACTGTGGAAACATGTCTAGTGTCCAACTAGAAGTCTTCGTCACTGGCCCTACTCTATTCAGTATTTGTTAATCCATGACAGACCAAGAGACTAATAGTGTATTTGCTGTTGTCACAGAGTCCAAAAAGGTAGGTAGCTCATTGGATAACAGAATCAGAACTCAAGATGAAGAACTAATGGGCCTAAGCTAGCAGTAGGGAATTTAAAAGCAATGAATGTGAAATTGTTCTGGGTCCAGGGGTGGGAAACTCATTTATGACTGTGAGGATCAGGAAAGGCTTCTGGGAGTAGATGGCATTTGAACTGGGTCTTGAAAATGGATAAGATTTCAATACATATATATATATATACATATATATATACATATATATATATATATACAGGAGATAGCAAATCATCTTAGGATCTGTATGCAACACTGAATAATCCTATTGAGGGTGGGGATCTTGTAGCCTCGAGGCCCCTAGTGGTCTTCTAGGTCCTTGGGCGAGGCCTTTTGACTCAGTCCAAGTTTTACTGAATAAATCATTTTATTAAAGGGATCTGTTCTGTGAAGTTTGGATTCAGTCAAAGGGCTGCACTTGAGGACCTAGAGGGCCATATGAGGCCTTGAGGCTGCAGGTTCCACACCTCTGCAGATAATAACAGGCCAGGTAACTGAGAATGGATCATGAAAAAATGGCAGTCAGTAATATTTAATACAGCTGTGGCCCTTTAAAAAAAAAACACTTGATTTCATGCAGTAACTTAGGTCAGAGAAAGAAAGCCAATTCTAGGCAAAATTATGAAATAGATGAAGTTTGATTCCGATATGTTTTTACCCATCCTTTCAGGACCCTTTTGACTTCCTCTGTCGGTTCTCAGTGCCCAAGATCTGCCACTGAGGCATCTTTCAGTCTCTAAATTACTCACCTACTGCCCCCTGTCAAAATTGCATGTCCTGTATCCTGGACCTTGAGGTTCCTATCCTAAAACTATGTGACATGGGGTGGCAGTGAGTTCACCAGATTAACTAATCCCTACCAATGTTTTAGCTAGCTAAATTGATATACTATCTGTCCCAAACATCAAAACATCTCGCACCAGGTAAAATTAATGCAGAATTAATTGAACAAATAAAGCAAAGAGTTTGATGGGCTTCCAAGACAAATAATTAAATGATGTACCACTTCTTCACCTAATTTAATAAAATATGGTCCAGTTAGAACTATCTGGTTTCAAATACTTCTCTTGGGCAAAGATTTAGATCAATGACAAGTTGTCTGTGTCCCCAAGGTCCACGAGAATGTGAGGCAGCATGGCAGAGCAGATAGAACACTGGACTTGGGGTCAGGAAGGCTGGAGTTCAAATCCAGCCTTAGACATTTCCAAGCATTGTGACCCTGGGGAAGTAATTTAACCTCTCTTGGCCTCAGTGCTCTCATCTATGAAATGGGGATAATAATCATGCCTACCTCACAGGATTGTTGTGACCCTCAAATATATACATAAATATATATATTGCAAACTTTCAAGTACTGTGTAAATGTTATCTAGTATTAAGACTTCCAAGATACTGCAGTGGCCCTAACCATAACCATCACTTCCACAAAGGACAGAATAAAGGAAAAGGGTGTGTGGGTGTGGGGTGTGTGTGTGTGTATGTGTGTGTGTGTGTTTGTGTGTGCTGCTGGGTAATGATTGTTTGAAGACAGCTTGGGGTTCTGTAAGTACTCATCTTGCTTTGTGACTTTCCATCGAAGGATCCAAAGGGTCAGGATTTCTTTCCTACAGGATTGAGCTAGTGGGATCTGCCACACTAACAAAATCCTCATTCTGGTCCCACTTAAGCCCTGTCATCTAAGTTTACAGTGTGTTGGCACCACTTCTGTATCTGCAAGCAAAATGTACGAATCTCTTCCTTTAATTAAGAGGAAGCGCGTTGTCATAGACAGAGCTCCAGACCTGAGGACCTGAGTCCCAGCCTTTGCCCGGCCAATAACAAGTCATGTGACCTTGGACAGATGCCTGAGTATCCTAGACTTCAGTCTCCTTATCTGCAAAATAGGGATACCTGTGCTGCCTACTTGCCACAACTTGGGCAAATGAGATAACATGTGAAAATGTTTATATAGTACTGTATAAACAAAAGCTGCTTTTAATTATGCTAATATTGAGAGGGTGGGGCTGTCTTGTTTCCAAGGTTTGAGCTAGCTCAAATTTCTTGTAGCAACTTAAAAAAAAATTCACTAGCTCAGGGATGGTTAAGTGGCACAGTAGATAGAGCACCAGCCCTGGGGTCAGGAGGACCTGAGTTCAAATCCAGCTTCAGATACTTGCTAGCTATGTGACCCTGGGCAGATCACTTTTCCCCAATTACCTAAAAAAAAAATTCATTAGCTGGGTAACTGGAGCAATGCTGATATTCCAAGGAGCTTTTCTAGGGAACACTACTTTATGAAGGCTAACTCCTCTGTAGATGAAGTCATTATGGTGTAATGCAGTGGCAGCAAACTCAAATTAGAAGTGGGGACCACTAATCTGTACATAAGGATCCCTTCAGGCTACATATTGACTTAGCTTTAAATATTATCTGTTTTTATTATATTTTTACTTATTATGTTAAATATTTCCCAAGTATGTTTTCATCTGATTCAGGGCACTGGGGAGTATTACAGGCATGTGGGTCCATGTCTGATATCTCTGGTGTAAGTGGATAGAAAGCTGATTTCAGAGCAAGGATGGCCCAGATTCATATTTTACCTTTGCCGCATCCTGGCTGTGTGATCCTGGGCAAGTCTCTTACCCTCTCAGTATACCAGACAACTCTCCAAGAACTAGAAAAGTTGCAGAACAGCTACTGCTCTGAATTGATAGAAGAGGAGGAAATGAACAAGCATTTATTAAGCAACTACTGTTTGCCAGGCACTGTGCTAAGTGCCATACACATATTAGCTCACTTGATTCTCACACCCAGAGAAGGTAGGTGCTATTTTATAGTTGAGTAAACTAAGACAGATGGTGATTAAGAGACCTGCCTGGGTACACAGTTAGTAACTGGCCAGATCCAAACTCAGGTCTCACTGACTGTAGGCCCAGGGCACTAGCATCTAGTAGAGGGATTTTCCTTATCAGGAATTCTCCAAACTGGTGAAATCACAGGTCTGGAGTAACACAGTTGCTACGGGCATATCATAGAGTGTTGGCTATAGCAAAATCTCCCACTGGGGATCAGGAGCTGATGGTTAAAAACTAAAGTATGCGAGTGAAAAGGACAACTAAGTGGCACAGTGGTTAAAACACTAGGCTTCTTGAATTAAGAAGATTCATCTTCATGAGTTCAAATCTGGCCTCAGACACTTACTAGCTACGTGACCCTGGACAAGTCACTTAACTCTGTTTGCCTCAGTTTCCTCATCTGTAAGATGAGCTGGAGAAGGAAATGGCAAACCACTCCAGTATCTGCCAAGAAAACCCCAAATGGAGTGTCACAAAGAGTTAGACACAACTGAAATGACTGAATAATAGCAACGAACGTGAGAGCACATGCACACGTGCACATGAGTGTGTGTGTGTATGTGTGTGTGTGTGTATGCCCAGGCGCGCACCCAACTAAAGCTGTTATATATTATGACAGCTTAGCATAGTTCACCATTAACCAGCCAGCGTTTCCATTCAGAGGTTGCTGCCCCCTACTAATGACTTCTTTGGACTATGAAATGTTTGCCTCAGCCAAAGGTTGCCTTGTCCCTCTGGAACAGCCTTAGGACGGCCACAGGGCAAATGTCCACACATCATCCAAGCAACTCTGTGTTAAAGGAAAAAATTTTACTGAGCTGGGTCAGGCCATGTCTATCATAAAAACTAGTCCCTGGTACCCTGTGCTGGAGAGAGACCTGGAAGACATAACAAGAGGCACCTTCTCTGACACAAATGGGCAAGTCTGACTTATCTGTGAAAAAACCTTTCTCTCGCCCTAGGGTTGGGAGAGCGGGAGGATGAGAACACATTTCCCTGCTCTATGAAAACGCAGCCTGTGGTAGAGCTTTCATAGGCAAATTATACAGATTAAATAAATTACATGATCAAATGGAAAGAACCCTGGCTCTGGGATTAGAAGATGTGGGTTCAAATCCCTCATCATGCTACCCCTGTGACGTGGGGGAAATCAGCTTCCATTTCCTTATCCAAACAGTGAGAGGATTGATAGATGACGTTGCTGTAGATCTATGATCCCACGACCTAAGGCACCAAGGGGCAGATTTATAGTCAAGTCAAGCTGAATCAACCAGCATTTATTAAGCAATTACTACCTGTCGAGTGCTGTGTTAAACTCAGGAAATACAGACAGAAACACTAAGAAAGACTTGCCCTAAAGGAGCCTGTATTCTAATAGAAGACAACAAAGAAAAAGAAGTGAGAGGTCAGGGTCGAGGTGGGGGCACGGTAGAGAAAATCCAAGAGTCAGGATAATTCAGGTCAAGATGCTTCTTTGTTCTTAGATTATTTGAGGAGTCAATTTCCTGGATGGTTTATGGATTATTCCCCAGAGAGTACCTTGCTGGTGTCTTACATCCTTAGAAGTTTAAATGGCTTTGATGTCCTTTGAAGCCAGGAGCCAGAGCACATATTGCTACACGCTTACGCCTTTGTTGGCCTTTTTTCCCCTAAAGGATGGAACAGCTCCATTGTGGATAGCATCTCAGATGGGACACAGTGAGGTAGTCAGAGTCATGTTGCTTCGGGGGGCAGATCGGGATGCTGCAAGAAATGTAAGTAACACCAACTCTTGTCATCTCAACACACAAGGAATGTCTATAAATGCAGGACAAACCATTTTTTAAAAAAATTCATTTTGAACTTAAATATGTAAAGACAAAAAAAACACATTTCCATGTACACAGCACAACATAAAAAGATGTTGGTTTGTTTTGTTTTGTTTTGTTTTTGAAGAGTGAAATAAACCTTAGAATATTGGGGAACTATATTTTTAAATATTCCTCCTGATTTCCTGTGTAATGATAGCTTATATAAGCCTTACCTCAGATTCCTAAAACTCACCTCTCTTCTCTGATATCATAAGCAGGTAATGTCTTAGTAAATGTACAAGGCAAACTTGTTTATTTCTGTGTCCTCTGTGACATCTGGGCACTACACAGGTTTAGGCTGCCTATGTACTTAATAGAATTTTTAAGGAACACAATGAAGTGGGTAATCTTGGTTTATGCCTCTATTTAGTGCATTGTCTACCAACAGACAAGAAAGCATTTGACTCCATAGAGCAAAATTCTACCTTAACTGGGGACACTCCAACAAGTGTATCTGCCTTGCGCTTAAGATCATATTGTCTTTAACGTCCAGGCTAGCTGTATCAGCATTAATGAGTTTAAAGGTTCTCCATTAGGAAAACCCAAAATACTCATGGGTGCTAGCAGTAGGCTAAGTTTACTGCATCGCTATGCAGGGTAATTCAGGCATCCAGCAGCTCCCCCGAGACAGCGGAAGAAGCCCTCGTCAGCGGTCCTTTTGAGTATAATCACTCAAAGCCTGTTTTTGATGGGGCTATTCTGGGCCCTGAATAACCAGAGGAAACAACCAGCAGGACATAAGTCTCAGGCTCAGAGGAACCCATGCTTCTCTTTTGCTGAAGGTTTCTGTACCCTTCAGGAGATTAGAATGGAAAGGGACCAGTAATGACATAAATAGGAGTTTTATTGTTGTCTTATCCCTGAGAGTAACATTATGAAAGATACTTTAAGGAGAAATTTAAATCATAAAATCTTATCTGTAGGAGCTGCCCAGAATGAGTGGTACATGTCTGCTTTGATGAGATGACTACAAAATCTATGCACCCGATCCTAGTCTCTCTCTTGACTTCAGTCCCACGTCACCAAATGCCTGCTGGGCACCTCCATCTCAGTATCTGTTGGCATCTCAAACTCAACATGTCCAGAGCAGAATTCATTATCTTTCCCCCTATGTCCATCCCTCTTCTAAATGTTCTATTTCTGTTGGGGGGACCACCATCTTTATAGTCACCAAGGGAAACCAAGGCTCTTCTCTCTCCCTCATCCAAAATTAGCAAATTTTGTCACTTCTCCTCCATAACGTCTCTCATATCCATCCATCTTCTCCACTGATATAGCTGCCACCCCAATTCAGTCTATACTAAAGCAATAGCCTCCTCTTTGGTCTCCCTGCTTCTAAACTGTCCTCTCTCTAATCCATCCTCCTCACAGCTCCAATAATGTTTCTAAAGCCCAAATGTGGTCAAAAATCTCCAGTGGCTACCTCTTGCCTCTGTGATAAAATGAATGCAAAGTTCTCAATTGGGTATTTAAAGTTTCCCACAATCTGGCACTAGCCCACCTTTCCAAACTTATTCCACTTATTTCTTTTGATGCATACCACCTTCCAGCCAATCTGGGTGACACGGACGTGCCTGAACTTGCCATTCCATCTCTGAGCTGCCTGTCTTACCGTCCGCCATGCCTTGGCACTGACTCCCTCCTCTTAGACTTCTATCTTCCTGCAAAGCCTACCTCAAATGCCGCACCTGGCCCTAACTGTCCCTTCTCAAATATCTCTTTATCTTTATACCCAAGAGCTGGACCTGGCTTTTACCTTTCCGTGTATCCCCAGTGTTTATCACAGTACCTGGCACATAGTAGGTGCTTAATAAATGTTTATTGACTATGACTGGCTTTCACCTAGGTAGCGATCTGGGAGGAAGACCAGAAGTGGCTTTCTCATATCTGGATAGGCCACTAGGTGGTGATCTACCAGCTCAGCACGCTATCGGCATTTAGTAACTGTGCTGTCAGAGCAGGTCACTAGATGGCACTCAAAGCTTAACCTTGCCACAAGGAAAAACCCATTTTTCTGCTTTTCTGGGGCTCTTCTCTAAGGATATAATGAGGATCTGAAAAGACCTTAGCCTGAAAGGGCCAGGGTATCCCATTGCATCCTGGGCCATCTCCAGTCCTCCTGGTGAATATCAGGCCACTGGACTCAGACGGCTCTGGAAGAGAAAGTGAAACTGGTGACCTTGCACAATCCTCCCTCCCTCAAATCAAAGTCAACTGCAAGTCATGTCATCATTTCCCCGATGTCATGGTCCTCTTCAAGAAAAAAGGACAAACACAACAACCACAACTCAATTGAACCATATCACAATCCATAATGCCTTGGCTTGTGGCCAGTATCATTACATTGAGATTCTAGTCCCTTTCTCAAAGGATTATTTCTTTACAGCGATCAGTCAACATGTGCTGGACTGTGTGCTAAGTGCTTGAAGATACAAAAAAAAGTGAAAAGACAGTCCCTGCCCTCAAGGAGTTTACTGGAGGAGACACCATGCAGACAAACGCGTACAAAATTCTAATACAGAAAAAAGAAACCTAATAGTTCCACCTTTAAAAATCCCCAGATTGGCAATCTGCTACTCTGTTTGATGTCTGAAATCTCAACTGCCTCCAACCCACCTTTCTTCACCTGGTGTTTCCCAGACACACACACAGACTGTTGTGGTGTTGGATCACCCCCTCTAGACATCCTGGTCCCCAGAGCAAAGGCTACAGGGCATCCTCTGTCTCAGGTCATCACTTCTACATCCCACTATCATACTGGGATTGTAAAGACTTCCCCTTGCTACCTTTTCGACTATCACTCACTGCCTTCTTGTACTCTTCAAGATATTTCAGTTGTCAGTTTAACAAAACCTCCCAGGCTGTTCACCAGAGAGCCTGTAGTATCTTGACATCCTCTCCAACAGGTCTCTAAGGTGTTTCTCAAGCTTCCTCCTCTGGTCCTTTCTGTAAAACACTAGGGTACTTTTTAAATGTTCACCTTATACTATAACAACAGAACAATTATTTATGATAAATATCCTAAGCAATTCACCTCCATGTTAGCTTCTTTTCTCGGGTTCCTAGAAATGGTAGGAAAATGCATGAATATGGGAAAATAAAACTTAGCTGAGAGGAGATTACATGTGTGTACATGTGCTGTGTCCTTCCAATAGAATATATGCTCCTTGAGAGCAGGGACTGTTTTTCTATTTTATCTTTGTATCACCAACCCTCCAAACATTGCCTCATGCATAGATGGTGCTTATTAAACGAGATGGCATATGTAAAGTACCTTGCCTACCTTTAAGTGCAATATAAATTATTATATAAGCTATTTACATATAAATATGTAATATATAACATAAATATATTAATGTAATATATTAATAAATAATTTATAAATTATTATATAAGCTGTTATTATTTTGACAGTTTTGTTGAATTGAGGGAAATAATAGCTGTCTTTGGGTATTTTGAGGACTGTCACATGAAAAAGCAGTTTTTTAACTTAGATTCAAGAGGGAGGAACTATAAGCAAAAGATGAAAGTTGCAGAAGAGCAGATTTTAAGCTTTGTTATTCCAAAGTAGAATGGGATAACTGGGGAGATAGTAGGAGACAGGCAATGAAGACCTTTAGATAAATTAAGGATGTGATAAAAGAGATTTTTATTCAAGTATTGGACTAAGTGACCACTGAGGTCTCTTGCACCTCTGAGATTCAGTGATCCTGTTAAAAAAAAAAAAGTAGATACAGCCACCACAATTAAGGAATGCCTATAGCATGTTCATATAATTTAATAATATCACGAAATGATAAATACGAAGAAGATAAGGAAATATGGAGAGATTTCCATGACGTGGTGTCAGTCAAGATTGATAGAATAAGAATGATATACTAATGACTATAATTATATTACAAAGACAAGATTTTATCAATGCATAGATGGATTTAGAAGGGGACACAGAACAAATGTTATTTGCTAAAACACAGATCAAACTATTTTTTTCTAGTCAAAATTTGAAGTTTTATCTGGAAATTTATTCCACATTTTAATTATCTATTTGTATTTCTTGAAAATTTTGCCAATTACATAAAGAATACCATAGGCTCAGAAATCTGTTTCAGAGTTAGTATGAAATTCAACAGCGTTCATTCAACATTGCTGGGTGACTAATTGGAAAGAATGTCACTTGGGGGGCCTCCTTGCCCTCCTGATCTCTCTATCCTGAGACTGGAGCAGCATAAATTTCCCCAAGGCAGGGTCCTATCCTCAAAGAGTATGATGTGGGAATCGATTTGGTTCTCCCAGAGTTTTGTCAGAGCTCAACAGCATTTAACGAGCCTAATGGTGGCTATCTATTGGGAATTGTCTAGGATCAGCATTTTAAGTCTACACAACTTGCCTACCAAAAATTGTTCCCTGATTGCGAGCATAGTGCTAGCACATCCCGTGTTCTCCTATCATCCGTCTATGAGTTAATGCACTGCTCCTCTCACAACTGACCTTTGTCTACCTCTCTCCCTCCCTTAAGGATGGCACCACAGCATTGTTGAAAGCTGCCAATAAAGGGTACAATGATGTCATTGAGGAACTGCTGAAGTTCTCTCCCACCCTTGGACTTTTAAAGGTAAGATCTAAAAAGGAAGTTAGGTCATCTGCAATGAAGGGAGCTTAAAATGAAATAAGTTTACACATGGAAGCCTTTGGGATCGCTACATATCGGTTTGTTGTTTTTTTTTTGTTTTTTTTTAACCTCCCTAGCGCACACAAACACCTTTTTAGACCTACGAAGACATAAAGACAGGTTTTTGTGTTTATCCTTCGTTTTTGAAGAGGACCGTGGCAACAAGGAAACAATGACATGACTTGCAGACTTTTATTTGAGTGAGGGAGGGCTGTGCAAGGTCACCAGCCTCACTTTCTCCTCCAGAGCCATCTGGATCCAGTTACCAGATATTCATCAGGATGACTGGAGATGGCCCAAGATGCAATGGGACACCCTGGCCCTTTTAGGCTAAGGTCATAAAGACAGCATAAACATAAAGAAGGGGAGGGAGAAGGGGCAGGGGGGAAGAAATTGACCAGGGAATTCTAATACCACGTTTTCCAGAAAAAGACAAAGCAAGCATCCAAATCTCCCAAAACACAAAACCTGAACTATTAGAAATTAAATGGTTTCACTAAGAAAGCATCATGTTGCTGATAATCCCAGTTGCTTATGAATGTTCTCCAGAAAGGTTGATATATCCTTATATACATCTTCTCTTCCATCCTTTTCATCATCTGAAGTAAAAAGGTGTTACCAATGGTTGTCCTCCATAGCCAAAGGTGGCATACAGAACAGAAAAGCATCTAGGTAGGGCAGTGGATAGAGAGCTGGCCTTAGAATCAGCAAGACCTGAGTTCAAATCCTGCCTCAGACATTGACTAGCTGTGTGACCCTGGGCAAGTCACTTAAACTCTCTCAGCCTCAGTTTCCTCATCTGTAAAATGGGGCACCTATCTCAAAGACTTTTTACGAAAATCAAATGAGATAATATTTAGAAAGTGCTTTGCAAACCTTAAAGCACTATATAGGTGCCAGAGGCTGTTACTATAGGGCACCTAGTGGCACAGTGGATAGAGTACTGGGCTTAGAATCAGGAAGACTCATCTTCCTAACTTATTATCTGTGTGACTTTGGGCAAGTCACCTAACCCTGTTTGCCTCAGTTTTCTCATCTGGAAAAGGAAAGGGCAAACCATTCTAGTACTCTTGCCAAAAAAAAAAAACCCATGAAGAGTCAGACACAACTGAAATGACTCAACCACAAGCTATTATTATTGTTGCTATTAAAGTTTCATCCACCTGAATGAGCCCTGTTGGATGCTAAGGACTTCATTAAAGATTAATACATTGTGGTGGAAATTTTTCTAAAAATATCATACACTTCCCTTGCCTTCTTAACGCATGCTAAATGTAATGAGACCTTTTCTTGATGGCTTGGTATCATCATTATAAATACCAGTTACTTGGGATACTGTATTGCTCTCCTCGAGGGCTACAAAGTGATGAAGGGCTATTTCCCCCTAAACTAAATGTCTCCAAACGCCTGTGTTTTTCAGTTCTCATATCTGCTTTTCATAGTTCTTCTATCTCTGTCTTTGTCATCAGCGTGTCAGCATTTACTGAACAGTTCTCATGTATAAGGCAAGGAAGTAGGTCCTAAGTATTACAAAGGCTCTGAAAGGAAGAAGGGGAAGTATAGGGAAAATGTGACTGCTGTTTGTTTCCTGACAATCTCATTCTTCCATCTTTGTGCTTATAGTCAATGCCTAAACTATGTGAATGATTTCATCCCTTCTGTGGTTGCTACTAATGCCACAAGTTTTCCTCCTAGAATGGAACAACAGCTCTCCATGCTGCGGTGCTCAGTGGAAACATCAGAGCAGTCGCCTTGCTCCTGGAAGCAGGTGCAGACCCTGCCCTGAGGAACAAGGTAACCCGTTTCACTGTGTCTTTCATTCCTTGAAGTGGCCTAGTAGAGACCCATATTGGACTAAAACCATCCACCAATAGATGGTTTTTGTTTTGGAGTGGCTTCTGAAGCCTTGGAGTAAAGAGGCATAGCTATGCTCAAAGATATACTGTAGAAATTTTTTTTAAAAATTCTACTGCCTAGTACCATTCTTTTGGGGCAAATTCCATCAAATAATATATGAACATTCAGGGAGTTCCCAACTTAGGAACTAGGTGTGCTCCAAAAGTTTATTTAAGTTACTTGTTTTGAACTGAGGATGCATTCCCCATCCCTACAGGAAACCATGGGTTGATTTTTTTTTTGGAAGGGGAAGCAGAAGCAATTGGGGTTAAGTGACTTGCCCAAGGTCACACAGCTAGTAAATGTCAAGTGTCTGAGGCTGGATTTGAACTCAGGTTCCCCCAGACTCCAAGGCTGGTGCTCTATTCACTGCTCCACCTAGCTGCCTGCTTTTTGTTTTATTTATTTTATTTTATTTTTAGGAAAACATGTTATAAATGGAAATTAGGTTTCCAAGATAGGTTCCCTTCTAAAGCCTATTTATTCCATAATAAGGACTGCCTCAGAAAGGCCCATCACAGAAGCACTATACATTTCTATTTTAAAAAATAGGAAAAATTTTTTGCCGTATTAGCAACTAAATGAAATAGAAGAATAATAAAATCGATAAGAAATAATGTTTTATTTATGTTCAATGCTGCTACACCAGGATATAAGGATGCTCTCCTGTAAGGCTTCCTTCAGCCCATCAGCCCAAGAGAGAACCTGATATGACTATGTATCCACTCACCCCTCCCACTCCTCCAGTACAAACTGTCATAATACTTGTGAGCTTGGACTCTGCCCAGCTCAAGGACACCTATGCTATAGTCTGTGTCCCTGATTGACCTGAGAAGAGAGTTAAGTGAGAATCTCCCTTCTCTCCCCAGCCCCTAGGAGTTTAAGGAAAGGGAAGGCGGTTAATTTACTTCTCTTTATGGTAAACCCCTTCCAAATTGAAAAAGAGTCAGAAAGGTTGCCTCAGGTCATGGCTCCAGCCAATGCGTGAGATGTAGGAAGCAAAAGGGGTGTGTTCTTGATGCTATGTCTGCACAGTAGATATCAGGAAGACTCATCTAAGGCTAGATTTGAACTCATAGAGATGGGTCTTCCTAAATTCCAAGCCCAAGTACTCTGTCCACTGAGCCATCCAGCTGCCTAGGGCAACACAGCTAGAAAATAGGAAGCTGTTGTGTAGTTCATGGAAGAGATGATGAGGGTCCGGATTAAAGAAGAAGCCGTATGAGTAGAGAGAGGATATGTGAAAGAAGTAAAGATAGAAACAAGATCTGGCAATTGATTGGATACGGTGGAGGCTGGGAGTGAGAACAAGCCCAAGTGATGAGAAGGATGACGGCCAACCCAGTCACTAGAAGGGTGGTGGTGTCCTCGACCATAGCTGGGAAGTTTGGAAGAGGAATGGATTGGGGGAGTGGTGCAATAGGATATAATGAGTTCAGTTTTGAACATGCTGAGTTAAAAATTCCTTCAGACATTCATTTCTCCGTGTTCAACAGGCAGTTGGTGATCCTGGACTGCAACTCAGGAGAGAAACTAGGGCTGGATACATAGATTTGGGAAGCACCTGGCATAGTTGATCATTGAACCCATGGAGTTGGTTAAGTCACCCAATGAGAACATATAGAAGGAAGGAAGGAAATAAGCATTTATTAATCAACTACTGTGTACTGGGTACTGTGCTAGATGCTTTACAAATATTATTTCACTTGATCCTCATAAAAATCCTGGGAGATAGGTGAGATAGGTGCTAATATAATCACAACTTTATATTTGGGAAAACTCGGGCAGACACAGGTTAACTGCCTTGCCCAGAGTTACACAGCTAGTAAGTGTCTTGAGATAAATGTGAACTTGGGTCTTCCTGACTCCATACCCAACACTTTATCCACTGCCCCATTTGGCTGCCTCATAGAAGAAAAGAGAAGAAGATCCAGGACAGATCCTTGGGGGACACCCACAGTTAGTAGCTATGGCAAATATGAAAATCCAACACAGGAGATGAGCAAATGACAAGTAGCCAAATAGATAGTAAATACTGAAGGGAAAAATTTTTTCAAAGAATATTATTTGTTTGGGTTTGGTTTTGTTTTTGAAGCACAGAGAGGTAGGGGGAGAAGCAAGAGAGAATAGTGGAGTGAAGTGGAGAGATGGATCCTGGCTCCCTGTATTTCCTGAGGAAACCTATATAAACAATTAAAAATAGCTGTTGGGAGGAACCCATGCTTCTCTACACTCTTCCCCTACAGGACAAGGGGTTCATCTTTTCCCTCCATGTTGCTTGTCATTAAGTATCTTCTATTTAGTTGCCTAACAGGTTAAAGGTATATTGTGGAGCTCTATTTTGAATATAATTTTTATGGGAGGAATATTTCTTCTCTGTGGTAGATAACTGCTACCAAATATATATTTATCAATATAGAAATCATAGTGGTAATATTATTAGACAAAGGCATAGTTTCAGGCCTCAGAGAAAACCCAAACAACCATAAGGCTTCTGACAAGGAGTCTTACAGGCAAAATTATGTCAGAATAACATAGAAATAATTCTTTTACACATGGCAGTCTTGTACATTCCTCTGGGGCCATAAAAGTAAAAAAGAAGATAGATCCAAAATTCCTTTGATTTTTCCTTTCCTTTCCCAGCCATCAAGGTTAAATAAACAGCTATAATCTCATTCATCCTTAAGGAAAAAACAAACCTCATCAAACAAACTGTAGATAAACTAATGTATAGGGAGGTTAAACCACATTTAGAGAATTCACAGAGAAGCTGACTAAGGAGTATTTACATGTCAGGAGTTAGGGACAGTTTGAGATTCTTCCTCTGGCTTCTTATCTAAAGAATGTTTAAGGCTCTAAGTAAATTTTCATATCTCCTGGGACAGATGTTGGTCAGATGAGGTTAATATTAACAGAATCTAGACTTTTAGTTAACCAAAATTTTCAGGATGAATGGCTAAGTCCCAAATAATAAAAGGAAATAAAATGTGTACATATCATATACATATTCATATATGCATTTGAATATATACATGTACGGCACACATATAATTTATTATGTATGTTTGTGTAGATACGTGCCTATACATGCTATATACTTGGTTGTATGCATGTGTGTGCACACGCATATTGCTTGTATGTATATGTGCATATAATATCCTATCTGTACAGTTGTTTGCATGTTATTTCCTTCATTAGACTGAGTTCCTTGAGAGCAGGGACTGTCTGTTACCCTTCTTGGATTCCTTAGTGCTTAGCACAGTGTCCAGCACATAGTAGGTGATAAATGCCTGTTGACTCAATGACTTGGCTCATAGAAAACTGTAATTTAAATGTCATGTAAAGTGATACCTTGCAAATGTATAATGCTTTACATTTTTCAAAGCACTTCTGAAGAACAGCATACCTCTGTAAGGTTGTCCCAACCAATGCACTTTGCAAGAATGTTATCAATACATCACAATCAGCCCCTGCTGCAGAGTCCCATAATCCCACTGTAACTTCCTTCTACTAATTATCCATTTATAACATTGATCTGTGGAACTAACTACCCCAGGACGTCATTCCACTTAACATTTTACTTTCTTTCCTGTTGTTATCTTTTGACAATATTAGATTATGCTTGCTCATAAGCTCATCGGATCCCCATATAACCTTGAGGTCAATAAAGAGAAGAGAAAGCTAATATTTAGAGATGTTTAGTGATTTGCTTGAGGTAAAATAACTAGTAAGTTGGCACAGCCACAATGGAAACCCAGGCCTTTCAAGTGTTTATATAGGAGCCTTCCACCAAACCACACTGTCTCCCAATAACACTATCAAATCAATCTGTGTTAGTGAACTGTAGACCACAGATCACATGCAATATGAGTCACTGTCGTTTACAGTTTGGACAAGACTGGAGTTATGAAGACACAGTGCCATAAGTAAATAACATGGGGATTTTAGATCAATGCAATTTAGATTATTGGGGGCAGGTGTATCAAGATGAGCAACATGGCAGCCTACTTGGAGTTTCCTTACCGCTGTATTTCTTCTTTCAGGCAAATGAGCTACCAGCAGAACTAACCAAAAACGAACGCATTTTACGTCTCCTCCGAAGTAAGGAAACACCCAGAAAGAACTAATCCAGCTCATATTTCACAGTGACTAAGTCCTGTCCACGTCAGTAAGAAAGTAAATTTGCTCTGCAGTTTTGGACTTTGGTCCTTGAAAGCATTTTGTTTAATCGGCTCACAATGCCTACACTGCTGCTCTCTGGACAATCTTAGGGTCTCCGCTCTGTGCCCTAGGTTCGAGGTGTGGGGCAGCTCCCAGATGCCTTCACTCTCCCTTACAACAAGGTTTACATGCTGGCCTGTTAACTAGACTCCACTGTGTTTTAGCACCTTCGTGGAGCGGAAAGAAACCCCCTCATGCCATTCAGTTAACAAATTCTAAGGCAAACAAGGCTTTGAGCCCTAATCTAGGCCATATGCAGTTCTGCCCACCTTTAGAGGGGACAAACATTTAGCTGCTTAATTGCACTTTCCCTTTTGTGTCACATGTAGCTGCATTAATAGAAACATATTTGCATATATTCATCAAGGCAGAGAGTTTCTTTTATTCCATTGCAATATATTTTCTTCCACTTAAGGATCACAGCCATAATGATTAGGAACCAGGTAAACAGCAAACCCAAATGCCCTCTTGTTGAAGAGCGCCCATACTATTTGTCAAGAATGCATACGCTTCTCAAGGAGGAGGTGTATGATTCTAAAGAAGAATAGGTGTTTTGTGAGTTGATCTGCTCCTGATTCCTCACATTAAAACAGCATGTTTGATTAAGATCTGGGAGAAAGCAAAATGTGTATTCCAGGAGGAGACAGTATAGAACTGTGGAAAGAAGACCAGATTTGGAGTCAAGAAACTGGGTTCAAATCTCAGCTCTGACGCTTGTTACTTGTGTGACCTTGGACAGGTAACAAGACCTCTGAGCCTCATTTCCTCATCTGTAAAATGAGGGAGTTGAGACTAGTTAAACTCTAAGGTTCTGTAAAGCCTCTTCCAGTTCTAAATCTCTCATCCTGTGAAAAACCACTTTAACTCTGATTCAGGGAAATTGCAAAAATATCCAAAATTTGAGTTTGTCCCCTTGAGCTTTAATTTGGAAAATCTTTCCCGGGACAGAAATGGGCTTTCTGTACCTATTGAGGAATCTAGAATTTCTAATATCACTTTGCTTTATGCAATAGACTTTGAGGGCCTAGAATAAAAAGTAAGATGTGTTGTTACTACTACAGTTGTGTAAGTTATGCCTAAATGTTATTTATTTGGTAAATATCTACCTGTGCATGGGACATGTTGATTGATTCCAAGAAAGGAATTAGGCTTCGTGTTGTTTTATTTTAAAGTTGTTCCTTTGGGGGAGTCATGACTTAGATTAAATGCACTTAATTATATTAAATGCACTTAATTATCAATGGTGTCTAATTGCCTCCGAATCAGTGCCTAATTTCATACACACACACACACACACGCACACACACACACACCAGGCTTTCCATCATTTGAACACAGAATATATTGAGGATCTTTCTGTAGTTTAAAGATGTCTTTAGCTTTCTTGTTAATGTCATGCTTTGGTTCCCAGCTCATGGACCTATATGAAGGAAATGGTGATTTATCTATTTGCTGCACAACTTCGAAGTAATTAAGTGTGCGTTCAGACGTTTTTCAGTCGTGTCTGACTCTTTGTGACCCCATATGGGATTTTCTTGGCAAAGATACTGGAATGGCTTGCCATTTCCTTCTCCGGCTCATTTCACAGGTGAGCAAACTAAAATAAGCAAGGTTAAGTGACTTGCCCAGGGTCACATGGCTAGTAAGTGTCTGAAACCAGAGTTGAACTCAGGAAGATGTCTTCCTGACTCTAGGCTCTCCTACTCTATCCACTGTGCCACCTACCTGCCCAGTAGCTAATTGATGCATTTCAATTTTTGAAGCTAGAAACGATCCTTAAAATATGTATTGATTAGTACTAACAGCAAATTGTCCTTATTAGCTCTAAGAGCAGAACCAATTTTGCAGCAGACCCCTATGAGTGAGAAGCAACATGAGGCCTCAGATTATTGCCCTGGAAGTAATGGGATCCACGTTTCTAGATGTTTCTCTGTCATGGACCAGCTGCAAGACTATGAGCAAACCTCTCTGGGCCTCATTTTCTTCAGCTATAAAATGGCAGAGTTGTACTAAATGATCTCTAAGTTCCTTCCGGCCTGAAATTCTGTGATCCTAATGTCCCACGGAGACCAAAATAATCCTGACTAGGAAGGGCCAAAAGATAAAGGAAAGAAGAATCACAAATCTACCTATGGTTATTCAGAGCTGCTGTCCTTGGCGGGTTTAATTGATGGAGTGGATAAAAATCCAAAAGAGACTTAAAGGCTTAAATGAGACCATAGTATCTTCAAACATAATTTAACTGGAATCTCTCTTAGCTGTGGTTTGAAAGGGTATTATGTTTAGCTTAGAGGGATTTCTATTTCACATTGGCTGTACCAGGCAAGATGCCCACATGAATCACCTTACCAAAGCCTGTTCTTGAATGCTGGAGACTTATTCTTTCAGAAAGAGATAGAAAACTCATATTTTAGGTACTGCTTTATGTAACAATTAAGTTAGCTCTTTATCCTGAGAATTTCTAATAATAAATCCTTACACATCAATAGATAGATAGATAGATAGATAGATAGATAGATAGATAGATAGATAGATGGGTAGGTGGGTAGGTGGGTAGGTAGGTGGCACAGTGGGTAGAGTGCTGGGCCTGGAGACAGAAAGACCTGAGTTCAAATTGGGCCTCAGACACTTACTAGCTGTGTGACTCTGTCGAAGTCACTTAATCCTGTTCGCCTCAGTTTCCTCTCTATAAAATGAGCTAGAGAAAGAAATGGTAAACCACTCCAGTATCTTTGCCAAGAAAGCCCCAGATGGGGTCATGGGGAGTCAGACACAATTGAACAACAATATTTCTTGTTATCCATTTTCAATGTTACAATTAAAATTAAAATGAATATATTACACAGTTTGTATTCACTTTTTTTTTAAATTAGAAGCTGTTTTTAGTTTCAACAGCATACAATTTGTGTGGCTAATCTAACCTTGGTATTAAATATATAAATTGTTTTAGGACATTAATAAATCATGAAGAGTCAACTAGGTGGCAAAGTGAATAAAGCCCTTGAAGTGAGAAGAAAACCTGAGTTTGAATATTGTACCAGTTGTGGGACTCTGGATAAGTATCTCAGCTTCAGTTTCCTCATTGGCTAATTAGACATAATAATATCACCTACCTCACAGGGTTGTTGTGAGAATCCAATGAGATACCATGTGTAAAGTGCTTTGTAAACTTTAAAAACTCATATTAGTGCTGGTTATTACTGTCAACTTCCTCAGCATTATCATCATCATTATGCTTGAATGTTCCTGTTGATTCATTTTTTCTACTGTGATTAACCTTTCTATTGCTCCTAAGCAGTTTTGAATTTAAGCATAACCTTTTCCCCACCTCTAAGCTTCAGCCTCTCCTGGCCTTCCATCCCTACCCCCTGCCCCAGCCCCCAAAAAAGACAGGAGAAAAGGAACTGCTGACTGCCTTTTAATTATGTTTGGCCTTTTCAGTAGCTCTCCATTGTGAAATAAACCAGTGCTTTGCCAGAACTTCCCGTTTGTCAGACAGCAGCGTTATAAACTGTATGGTTCCCCAAGAATCTGGAAAGCACAGTCACCATGATTCCCTCCCTTTCTACAAATGATTCCCAGACACCCACGTGTCACCATGAGGAGCCCACATTCTAGGCTGTCCAATGGACCCACGTACAGAATGCTCACCACCTATGCTGCCAGAAAACAGGAGAGTCCTGGTCTCACTAAAATTCACCCACTCTTGCATTTTTAATTATGCAGAAAATGCTAACAGTCCTAATGAACCATGGTAATTTTTTAATTTGGTCAGCAATCCAGAAAGAATGACCCCACACTCACAAGTCACTAAATAGCGATCATACAAGAATAAGTTTTAACAGCCACCTCTAAACCAGCAAGAATAGAATCTGATGTAGAAAAGTTCTCCGAGACTAGCCTGAAACCAGTCAATGCCCAGCTAGTATTCACATTTATTTGTATAGGAACCATTTAGTTGTCCAGTGCTTAGTTAGACTATGACACTAATGAGGGCATGGTTGGAGACTTCAGGGCAATTAAGTTCAATGGATCACATATTTATTAAACACCTACTGTGTGCTTGAGAGGCGGGGGATGGGGTGGTGGCAGCTAGGTGGCAAAGTGGGTAGAATGCGGGACCTGAAGTCAGGAGGATTCATCTTCCTGAGTTCAAATGTGACCTCAGACACTTACTAGCTGTGTGACCCTGGGCAAGTCACTTGACCTTACTTGTTTCAGTTTCCTCATCTGTAAAATAAGCCAAAAAAGAAAATGGCAAACCAGTGCAGTATCTCTGCCAGGAAAACCCCAAATGAGGTCATGAGGAGTCCGACACGACTGAAAAAACTGAACAATGACATGCTGAATAGCTTTGCATTGTAGATAGAGCTCTGGCTTTGGAGTCAAGAAGGTGTGGAGTCGAGTCCTACTTCTGACCCATCCTGGCCCACACCCTGTGTATTGCACATAGCACATCAGGACCCTAGGCCATTCTGTAGGACTAAAAATTGCCCAGTAGCTGCAATCTGCATTGGTAAAGAAAGTTCCCTGCAACACTGCACTGAAATCACAAGTCTGGTTGGGAAAAAAAAATCTGCCAGACACTGGAGATACAAAGAAAAAAATAAAACAAGCTCTGTCCTCGAGGAAATTTCATTCTCCTATAAGTAAGTGCAATGAAAGTCAAAGTAACCACAGCAGGGAAAGACAGCTGACACCTGAAAGGTCAGGAAAGGCCTCATGTGAGTGGTGCTTCGAAGGAAGTTAGGGATTCTGGGAGGCAAAGGAGAGGAGGCAGTACATTTCAAAATTAGGGCACTGAGTGTACAAAGACACAGAGATGGGAGATGGAGCAGTGTGAGGAGGGAACCTCTGGCAGACTTTTGATGAAATGGAGAATGAACGAAAGGTAGGTGGGAAGCAGATACCGGAGAACTTTCTGTGCCATTCTGGGGACTTTGTATTATCTCCGAGAGGTAATAAGGAGCAATTGAAGACTTTTGAGTAAGGTGTGGAGGTTGTCATGCTCAAACTGGTGTTTTAGGAATAGTAGCATCATATTCAAATAAAAGAGGGCACACATTAAAAGCAGACAATTAGAGCTTAACTTTTTTTCCTCAAGAGATGTCTTCCACACACACACACACACACACACATATATACATATATATATATATATATATATATATATATATATATATATATATATATATATGAAAATGGGAAGTCTCTAACTTGTATGTGGTTATATCTTCACAAAGAAATTGAAGAAAACAATTGTTCTGGCTTAAATTGATAGATAAAGCATCAGTGGTTCTTAGGGATAACTAATTTTGCCACAAAGTATTCCATTCATAAGATCATAGAATCATAGAATGAGAGCTGAAAAGAACCTTAGAGGTCACTAAACAGACAGAGAGAGAGAGAGAGGAAGGGAGGGAGGAAGGGGGGAGAGAGAGAGAGAGAGAGAGAGAGAGAGAGAGAGAGAGAGAGAGAGAGAGAGAGAGAATAGAAAAGGAAGAGGGGGGAGGGAAGGAGAGAAGGCAAGAGGGAAGAGAGAGAGAGGGAAAAAGAGGAGAAAGGAGAGAGAGAAAGAGAGGGGATAGAGAGAAAGAGAGAAGGTGGAGGAAAAGAGAATGCTAGAGAGAGGAGAGAGAAAGGGAAAGAGAGGAGAAAGGACAGAGAGAAGGAAAAAAAGAAAGGAGAGAAGAAAAAAGGGAGAGGGAGAAAGAGAAAAAAGAAAGAAGGAAAGAAAAGAAAGAGGAGAGAGGAGGAAAGAGAGGGAGAGAAAAAGAGGGGAGAGAGAGAGCATGTTAAACACTAAGTCCATTAGGGCACTACTAAACCAAGTACTTTGTGATGTCTAAGGAGGAAGTTCATTCCTAACTTGGGATCAAGGAGGGAAGGCTTCATGGAGGAGGCAGCTTTTTAGTTGAGTTTTAATCAAACAACCTTCAAACACCGATTAATTTTTTTTCTAAATCCCAAGCACTGTCCTAGACACTGAGGGTACAAAGACAAAGATGAAAAAAACCCTTGCCCTCGAAGAGTTTGCCAAACAAAAAGGGTATTTTTTTTTTAATTTTAGACTAGAGGTAATTGGGGGCCCTGGAGATTTCCCAGCAGGGGAAGGACACAGTCAGATCTATGCTTTAGAAATATTATTTTGGCAGTTGTGTGGAGGATGGATTAGAAAGGAGAAAGTCTTGAGGCAGGATCACCAGTTCAGAAGTATGTTGGTGAGCAAAATGGGCTCCTTAGCACTTAGTTCAACAAGTGCCCTTGAAGAGTTTGACTTTTGTTTGCATTGAGTAATTCAGCTATTTCATTGAGTCTTACTAAGTGCTAAGCCCCAGGCCCAAACCCCTATTAGGTGTAAAACCTATGTGGGTATGGATTGGTAGCCAAGGTGGGGCCCAAGGTGGGGCTAACTCCAGGAAGGGCCTAGTTTACATGTCTGGGACAGCAGAGGCTCTTAGACCACGTGGGTTTAAGTCCGCTTCTTGGTGACGATTTTAGGTTATGTGGGTGAGTCGCATGTGAGACTCACCCTTGACGCTGACAAAGATATAAAAATCAGGGGTTGGCCTCAGCTTCCTTGGAGCTCTTTGCTGAAGCAGTGGTGGTGCGTGACTCTGGGCCAGCCCTTGTTCTGAGCTCCTGGGCTGAACCTAGATGTTGGTAACTATGAATTGTATTGGGTCTGTCTGTTGATGTTTGTAATTTGCTCTGAAGTTCAGGGTGTTGGCTTTTTCCCCTGAACTAAGTGAATGATATTTGTGTGCTG
>CM053622.1:208207381-208245046 GCA_028646595.1 Phalanger gymnotis | reverse complement strand
ATTAAAGTAAGCTTGCCAACCCCTTAACCTTGCTTTCCTTATTAAGGCAGATCAAAAAAACCTGTGTTTTTGCGGCATGCTGGCAGCTTTCTGGGTGGTGGCTGTGGGTGGATCTTACACCCCCACAGAAGCTGCTAGCCAGATTGTGGAAACAGGAAGCTATTGCAATAGTGTGGTAGAGGGATGATGAGGGCCTTGCCTGGGATGGTGACTTGTGAATTAAGAGAGGAGGGGAGACATGAATGGGTTGGAATTGACAAAACTTGACAAGTTACTGAATGTGGGTGATGAAAGAGAATGAAGAGGTGAGGATGACGCCAAGGCTGTAAAATTAGGAAGAAGGTGCCCTCAACAGTAACAATGGAATTAGAAAAGTGTGTGGGTTTTTAAAGGAAACTGTTTGAAGCAGGTCTATGAATACTCTGTCCTGGGCCTTCAGGGTAACAGAAGGATGGAATCATAGAACAGGAAGGTCCCCTAAAGGGGTCATGGAATCCAGGATTCAACAAATATGCTTTGGATCTAAGAACAAATAATTTTTAAAATGAGATGAATATTTCAGCTACGATTGTTGTTGTCATATTAATTGCTAGCATTTACGTAGTGCTTTAGGTTTACAAAGTACTTTTCAATTTGATCTTCACAATAACCCAGGGAGGGAGAAAATTATCATCCCTATTTTACAAATGAGGAAACTGAGGATGTATGTGTTAGTGACTTGCCCACTGGCACAAATCTAGTTAGTGTCTGAGATGTGACTTAAACTCAGATCTTCCTGACCATGTCCAATGGTATTGACTATGCTGCTTGGCTGCCTTTTATTCAGTCATGTCTGACTCTTTGTGACCCTGTGGACCATACTGTCCATGGAGTCTTCTTGACAAAGATACTGGCGTGGTTTGTCATTTCTCCCTCCAATGGGGGACAAACATTCTTAAGTGACTTGCCCAGGGTCACACAGCTAGTAAGCATCTGAGGCCGGATTTGAATTCAGGTCTTCCTGACTCCGGCCCCGGTGCTCTATCCATTGAACCATCTACCTGCCTCTTAAAGAAAGAAAAACAAGAGGGATAACTTTCTTAAAAGCAGCTTGTTGCAGGTTAAGAGTCTGTGGAAAACAAACAAACATTTAAATGATAAACAGTTAAATAAAAAAGACAAAAATTTAAATGCTACAATGATGTTTAATCTCTGCAGTTTATTCTCTATACCCTTGTCAAGAATGAATATAAGGATATGTTTGCTATTTGGGATTTTTTTTTTGCAAATATAAGTACCAACCTTGTTCTCTAAACTGAAAAGAATCAATAGTGCTTTCTGAATAACATATGCATGCACAGGTAGCCTGCATCTTAGTATGCCAAGGCCTTTTTCTTCTTAATAAAAGAATCCTTGTGAAAGTTTTCTCCTTCTCTATGCATTCCGAGGTAGTCATTCACATGTGTAATCCTGAGGAAAAAGCCTCAAACATTTCCATAAGTCTCCTTACTCTGAGAGAATAATCCAAAATGATTCTCCTGGTGCCAACCAAGCAACTTAAGAGAGAACTTTCTGGGAAGAGTTGTGCCCACATCTGTTGGTTAGTATCTAGTAAGTGTTGCATGCTTTCTTTTGCTTTTGCTTCTAAAAGTAGTCAAGATAGTCTGTCCCTCTTCCCACAATTATAATTTCTTGGATAAGGGACTAAACTTCTCTATAGTACTTGACATCATGGATAAGACCCTCCACATCCCCCTTATTAGCCAACCTAAATCGGGAAATGGTCAAATCTCACATTCTTCTTGCCCTCAATCTATGCCTGAACTCAAAGACCCCAAAGCATAGATGTCAAAGTTGAAATGACAGATAACACCTTACCACCTCCCCTCCCCCAGTCACCATCTTGGCATCCTTGAAAAGACAAGAGTACCTTTAACATCCGTAAGAACTGAGACTTTTCCTACACAATAAAAAGGGAAACCTGTGAAACTGTGTCAAGAACTATGACACTATCATATCACCCCAATCTAGATGGCACAGGTAGCTGGATGGTGCGGTGGGCACAGTGGATAGAGTGCCAGACCTGGAGTCAGGAAGACTCATCATCTTGAGTTCAAATCTGGTCTCAGACGCTTACTAGCTGTGTGACCCTGAATGAGTCACTTCATCCTGCTTGCCTCAGTTTCCTCACCTATAAAATGAGCCGCAGAAGGAAATGGCAAACCAGTCCAGTATCTCTACCAAGAAAACACCAGATGGGATCACGAAGAGTTGGACATGACTGAAAAACAACTGCATAACAATATTACCCCAATCTGTATACAGATTTGGAGTAACTATAGCACCTCCTGTCCCTCCCTCTTTTCTTCCTTCCCCTCCCCCCGCCCCCCTTTCTCCAGGCAGCTATAAAGACTACCCTTTATAAATTTCTTCTGAACACATAACTCTCATACATGTGTTTCCTCCTTTTTTGCCTTCCCTCTGGTGGATGCTGGATTACCACACAACCACTCATTTGGAGAGGCCAAGTAAAGGAATGGAAAAGGTGAAGAGAAACTAATCAAGTGTCCTCCTTGTTGTTAAATGCCTTGAACTCAAAGCACTCTTGTTCCAATCCTGCAATGAGTTGCTCTAATTTAGGGTCAGAGAAGACTCAAAGAAGAAACTGGACAGATTTGACTAGCATATTTCTTAGGGCCACGTATAGTGGGCATAGAAACCTCCCACACCACGCCCCAACACTGTATCAACAGTGGCACTATTAGATCTACATTTCCATTTAAATAAAACTTAGATGCCTGTGTGTAGAAAGACCCAGTCCCAGATAAGACTGCGCTCCTAGAAAGATACACAGTGAAATTGCTGGATGCCCAGCTCTGGTTTCAGAGTAGGATCTGATTTATTCTGTCCCTTGACAGAAGTACAATTATAATGGCAACTAGGTGGCACAGTGCACAGAGCGCTAGTCCTGGAGTCAGGAAGACCTATTATGTTCAAATCCAGCCTTAAACACTTTTTAATTATGTAGCCCCTGGTCTCATAACCTCTGTCTGCCTCTGTTTCTTCAACTGTAAAATGGGGATAATGATAGCTAGCCCCTGCCTCATCGGCTACTTGTGAGGATAAAATGAGATGATGTTTGTAAAGTGCTTAGCACAACGAATGGCATTAGTTATTAATAAATGCTTGTTTCAACCAAGAGAACAGTGTACACAGTTACAGCCACATTGTGCAATGACTAACTTTGATAGACTTGGCTCTTCTCAGCAATGCAAGGTTCTAAGACAACTCCAAACGGCTCACGATGGAAAATGCTATCCACATCCAGAGAAAAAATTACAGTCTGAATGCAGGTGGAAGCATATTATTTGCTCTCTCTCTCTTTTTGGTTTTGTTTTATTTCTTCTTTCTCATGGTTCGTTCCATTGGTTCTAATTCGTCTTTGCAACATGACTAATGTGAAAATATGTTTAATGTGAATGTATATATACAGCCTATATCAGATTACATGCCGTCTTGGGGAGCGGGGAGGGGAGGGAGGGGGAGGAAATCTGGAACTAAAAAAGCTTGTGAAATTGAATGTTGTGAACTAAAAATAAATAATTTTTTAAAATAAATTTTTAAATAAATAAATGCTTGTTTCCCTTCCTCCTTCCCCAATTTCAGGCAGGATCAAACTAAAACCATGTCAAACACATGAGAATTTTCTCTGTCATTAAAGTCCTCTGGAAAGGGGAATTCCACAGCTTTGCTTGGCAACCTGGTCCATTGGTTAAACACCCACATCCCAAAACAAGTTCTTACTACACCAGGAGTGTCACATGTGGTATTGAAATCACCACAACTCATGACTGAATTAGTCACTGACTCGAAAATTTTTAGTAGAGTGAATGATATATTACTGCAAATATAAACAAGGAGCTTCATTTCTGACTCATGCTTAACTAGCAGCACTAAAGTCAAGACTGGACAAAGTCAATTTAAATGAGATCTCGGTAAGGTTCAGCTCACTGGAAATGTACATTTTTAAGAAAACTACTACAGAACAATGTTTCTCAAAATGTTTCACACTACAGCTTCCTGAGGGGTCTAATAATTACCTCCTTGTTTACCAAAACGATTTATTGTGATGGCAATAGGGAACCAATAGGAACCACTGGGATTTCTGTGTTTTGTATTCACTGACCTTTCATGCCTGGAATGTTCTCTCTCTTTATCTCTGTTTCTAGGGATCTCTGCACTCCTTCAAAACTCAGCTCAAGCACTCTCTTCCAGAGGAGGCCTTCCCAGGTGCCTCCCCACTGTTGGTGCCTTCACCTCCAAAATCCCTCTACCCTGCATTTATCTTGTATTTATTTAGATGTTGTCTCCACAATTAGAAAGTAAGCATGAAAAGACAGCAAAGATGGTGGAATAGCAGGAAACAGGGCCGCCAACACCCCCTTACCCCCCGCCAAAAAACCCCGATTTTTTAAAAATCAGCTCTTCCAAACAGATCTGGAAAATGTACCAGACCAAATCTTGATGAGGAACTCCAAGAAAAAGTCACAACGAGTCATTTTCCTGGAGCAAAACAGCAGAGAGAGACAGACAGGGACATCTGTGGACCCTGGGAAAGATGTCTGACTAGGGGAACACCATGAATGGAGCACTAGCCCACAGAAGGTCTCGAATGCATGTAGGTTATCCCCAGACCCATACTAGGGCCCCATGCAGGAAATGGGTGCCAACTGACAGCTTTGCTGCTCACTACTCAAATCCGAGTCACAGGGCCGCAATCCAAAAGAAGGGGATGTGTGTCCAGGGATGGCATTCCAAGATAAGAAGCTGCAGCAGGCCCTAGCCTGAGAGGATCAGTTTCAGAATCAAATAGCAGTGGTGTGAATCTGACCACAGAGGCAGAACGCGGTCTCAGTCCCAGCTCCTGGCCAGTTTGAAACTTACAGAGAAATACCTAGTAAAGCAATCCAGACCAAATCAGAGCCTGCAGTCCCATCACAGAAACTGGCAGCGCTTCTCAGCTGGCTGACAAAGGCTAAGTTGAGCAGCAGTCTACTATAGTTATTCAGACACAGACCCAGGTCAGGAACTTGCCGAGCTCGGACTCAGGGGCAGCAATAAGATGTTGCCCAGAATCAAACTATTTTGGGAACACTGAAAGCTTGCACAACTGAATCCTGTCCCTGAGATCTTGGAATAACACAATACTCAATACCTCAAGAAAACAGCAGCAGGACCAGCCCAGACCTTCCCTCTAGAAATGTGTAGAGCCCAGCCCAACATTAAGTTGGAAGCCAGGAAATAGACTGGAAGAATGAAGGGGGAGAAAGAGTCCCATCATAAAAAGTTATTATAGTGACAGGAATACTCAAGACATAAACCCAGAAAGAGAAAATGATTCCAAAACATCTACAAGCAAATCCTTAAAGAAAAAAACATCTTGGGCACAAATTCAACTAGAATTCCTAGGAGAGATGTAGCAAAAGTACAAAAGAGTTTAAAATGTTTTTTATTAA
Source organism: Phalanger gymnotis (assembly GCA_028646595.1). Taxonomy (NCBI): domain Eukaryota; kingdom Metazoa; phylum Chordata; class Mammalia; order Diprotodontia; family Phalangeridae; genus Phalanger; species Phalanger gymnotis. Next base: position 208,239,551 of record CM053622.1, on the reverse strand, counting down.
TGAAATAAGAATTCTAGAATTAGAAGAAGGGTAGATTTTAAAGGAAGGACCAGTCCTAAACAAAACAAATGCTAAATAAGGATAACTACAAAAATATTTATAGTTCTTTTTGAGGTGGCAAAGAATGGGAATCGGAGGTGGTTCCCACAAACCAACGAATGGCTGAACAAGTTATGATATATATAAATGTGATAACTGTGATATATATATACATATATATATCACTATATATAAATGTGATAAAATGCTATTGGGCTGTAAGAAATGGTGAAGAGGGGCAGCTAGGTGGTGCAGTGAGTACAGCACCAGCCCTGGAGTCAGGAGGACCTGAGTTCAAATCCAGCCTCAGACACTTGACACACTTACTAGCTGTGTGCTGAGCATGGGCAAGTCACCTAACCCCAATTGTCCTACCTTCCCTCAGTCCAAAACAAAAAAAGGAAAAAGAAATGGTGAAGAGAATGGTTTCAGAGAAACCTGGGAAGACTTGTATGAACTGACCGAGAGTGAAGTGAACAAAACCAGAACAATTGATACAATGACTACAATATGGTAAAAATGAATTCATGTGAATTAGAAGCACTGATCAGTCATGATTCTAGAGGACTAATAATAACATATGTTACCCATCTCCTGACGGAAAGGTGAAGGACTCAGTGTAAAATAAGACATATTTTTTTAGACATAGCCAATGCAGAAATTTGATTTGCTTAACTATACATGCTTGTATTAGGGGTTTTGGCAAGGAGAAAAGGCAGATTTTTGCTGATTGAAATAAATTATATGTTTTTTAAAATAAGCTCCTTGAGTACAATGCCTAGCATATAGCAAGTCCTTAAAGAATACCTATTGATCAATCGATGGTAATTGAATCCATTGGAGCTATTGAGATCAGTGAGCGCACAGTGAAAAGAGAAGAACCAAGACAGAGCCTTGGGGGACACCCATAGTAAGTGGGGTATGACGTGGATGAAGATTTAGCAAAGGAGATTGAGAAGGAGCAATCAGACCGGTATGAACCGAAATGATAGAGCAGTGTCACAATAACCTAGAAAGAAGACAGAATTCAGGAGGAGTTGATCAATAGCGTCGAATGTTTCAGAGAGTTCAAGAATGAGGAGGATAGAGGCAGCTAGGTGGAGTAGTGAGTAGAGCACTGGCCCTGGAGTCAGGAGGACCTGAGTTCAAATTTGGCCTCAGACACTTGACACATGTACTAGCTCTGTGACCTTGGGCAAGTCACGTAACCCTAATTGCCCTATCAAAAACCAAAAAAAAATTTTTTTAAAAAAGAATCAGGAGGATTGAGAAAGATTTGGCAAAGAGATTTTTGAAGACTTTGGAGAAGGCAGTTTCAGTTGAATTATGAGATCAGAAGCTGTATTACAGAATGTCTAGAAGAGTGAGGCAAGTGGTGGCATTTGCCAGTGAAGATGGCTTTTCCATGGTATTTAGCTGAGAAAGGAAGAAGACAGCTGGTAGAGATGGCAGGATCACATGAGGGATTTTGAAGGATGGTTATATAATGGACATATTTGTAGGTAGCACAGAAGAAGCCAACAGATAGGCAGAGGCTGAAGATTAGAGAGTGGGGATGATAGGGAAAATTCTTCTGGAAAATTCAGGAAGGGATTCCATCAAGAATGTATATAGATGGGATGGCCTTTGGTAAGGAAAAGGGCCTCTTTAAGAAAAAAATATATAAATATTAACACTGCATTGTGCATTTTTAGGCTCAAGTCTGCAAGAAACAATTTTATTTAACATTAATGTCTAAGTATTTCTAGCTTGGAGGGAGAAATATTCAAATAAACACTGTACTCCATGCTCCCCAACGTGATTTTGGCCTCAAGATGATTTAAGGTAATATTTATAGAAACATTGAACAAAGAAAAGATCATAATATGTAAAAATACAGTGTGAGTTCGAGAACAGTTGAAGAATCAACTGTACATCCATCCCATTCGGTCCACTCCTCCTGAGCCTGGAATAAACAAAGGGACCTTTTCCCTTCCATTAATATTTTTTCATGTAAATAGTATTTTATTTTTTCCAATTACATGTAAAGATAATTTTTAACATTAATTTTTTATAACATTTTGAGTTCCAAATTTTTTCTCCCTCTCACCCCTTCCTCATCCCCAAGATGACAAGCAATTGGATATAGATTATACACATGCAATCATGCAAAACATATTTCTACATTAGTCGTGTTGTGAAAGAAAATACAGACTAAAAAAACCCCCAAGAAAAATAAAGAAAGTAAAAACAAGTTTGCTTCTATCTGCTTTCAGATTCCAACAGTTCTTTCATTTTTCATCATGGGTCCTTTGGAATTTTCTTGGTTCACTGATTTGCTGAGAATAGCTAAGTCATTCATAACTGATTATCATACAATATTGCTGTTACTCTGTACAATGTTCTCTTGGTTCTGCTCACTTCGTGTTCATGTAAGTCCAGGTTTTTCCTGAAACCATCCTGCTCATCATTTCTTATGTAACACAATAGCGTTCCATCATAAATATATACCACAACTTTTTTCAGCCATTCCCCAATTGATGGACATCCCCTCAATTTCCAATTCTTTGCCATTACGAAAAGAGCTGCTATAAATATTTTTTGTACAAATAGGTATTTTCTCCTTTTTTATAATCTCTTTGGGATAGAAACCTAGTAGTAGTATTACTGGATCAAAGGATACGCCCTTTGGGCATAGTTCCAAAATGTTCTCCAGAATGGTTGAATCAGTTCTCAACTCCATCAACAATGCACGTGACCCAATTTTCCCACATCTTCTCCAATATTTATTATTTTCCTTTTCTGTCATATTAGCCAATCTGAAAAGTGCGAGGTGATACTTCAAAGTTATTTTAATTTGCATTTCTCTAACCAATAGTGATTTAGAACATTTTTCTATATGACTCTAGATAGCTTTGATTTCTTCATCAGAAAACTGCCTGTTCATATCTTTTGACCATTTATCAATTGGGGAATAGCTTGTATTCTTAGAAATTTGACTCAGCTCTCCATAAATTTGAGAAAGGAAGCCTTTATCAAAGACTCTGGCTGTAACCTTCCTTTCAACTAACATCTTAATCCTTTATGAATGGAGAAGTGTGAGTAGCAGAACAATCACCTCAGGTGGGCAGGTGGGCGGGGATGAAATGATAATGAACAAGATAAGAGTTATTCTTTATAGAAAGAATTTGAGTACCACCCTTAATCCAAGGGGGTTTTCCAATCCTTTTGTATAGAACTTTTTAGTCCAGAGAAATATTTAGAATAGATACTGTGGAGAGTGGCTTAGAGAACTGATTAGAGAGGAGTAGAAGGGATGTGTTTTCAGCAGAATGATGGCCTAATTGAGATTACATAGCATATTTAAATCACTATTGATTGGAGAAATGCAAATTAAAACAATTCTCAGGTACTACCTCATACATATTAGATTGGCTAATGGGACAGAAATAGAAAATGACTAATGTTGGAGGAGATGTGGGGGAAAAATTTAAAAAGAGATTAAATGGCAAAAATTTGAAGTTGACTCAGTCATCATGGTATCTTGATTTCTTCCAGTGCCATTAAGCACCATACGAGTAGGACTTGAAGGAGCCAGATGGTGGGAATTACAGGAAAAAAACAGGGCCTTGATTTGACAAGGTATGATTGATGACCGGAAAAAAGAGAAAAGGATCTGAGAGTAGAGAATAGTATAGAGTTGAACTGGTTCACCAAAGGGTACAGACTGGGAAGAGGGAAGAGTGTATTCAGTGCAGGGGTGATGGAAAAGCACTGAGGAATAGAGGGATTGTGGGTTACAGTGAGAAGAGAAAGTCATGATCAGTCATAAGACATAGAGAAAGGGACAATGATAAAAGACTATGGACTTTCAAAGCATGTGAACATGGAAATGGAACACTTATGGGTGATAACAAGATCAAGAGTGTGACCATTCCTATGGGTAGCTAAGGTAGAGAGGAGTAGATCTTTGGCTATAAATTGATTGAGGAACTGAGAATATAGGGTAGTTGAGAGAATAACAATACGTGTGTTGAAATTTCCTAGTATGAGTGAGGGCAGGAGTTAAGGTGGAGAGAAAGACTGTGAGGCAGGCACCGACTGACTGAAGAAGGAAGGAGTTCAGAAACTTAAATTCTACTAGAGGGAAAAAGATGTATACAAGATAATTTGAGGAAGAGGAAGAGACTAACAGCTATCAGGATGAAGAAACTCTTCTCATAGAAAGTGGTACATGAATGAGTCTTGAAGCAAGCTAGAATCCTAAGTAGCAAATGTCAATCAGTCAACAAGCATTTATTATGTGTTACCATGTGTTGGGCACTGTGCTAAGCACTGGCAATACAGAGAAAGTAAAAAAACAGTTAACTTTAGCCAAGTTGCAGGATATAAGATAGATCCACACAAATCAACAGCATTTCTATAAATAAACCAATAAAACCCAGAAGGAAAAGTTAAAAAAAATTCCATTCAAAATAACTGCGGAAGCTAAAAATATGTATAAGCATATATACCAAGATTCAGCCAGGGAGTATACAAATCTAACTATAAAATACTCTTTGAAGAATTAGAGGCTGGCCTATATAATTGCAGAAATATTCATTGCCCATGATGAGCTGATACGATAAAAATGACAATGCTACCTAATTTTCTTATTCAGTGGTGAATGTCATAATCAAAATGTCAAATATTTTATGGACCTAGAAAAAATAATAACAAAATTCACAGAAAGGAACAAAAGATCAAGAATCTCAAGAGTAATATTTTTAAGTCAAAAGGAAAGGGATATATTTAACAGATCAAAACTGTTGTTTGTGAGCGCAAAACCTGAAATAGTTTTAGACAGAATTTTATTAGGTCATTTGGGAGAGGAGAGAAAACTAGAAAGGAGGTGCATACCCTTTGGCCCAGCAATATCACTCCTAGGGCTATATCCCAAAGAGATCACACAAGTGGGAAAGTGACCTGTTTGTACAAAAATATTTACAGCAGCTCTTTTTGTGGTAGTAAAGAATTGGAAATCAACCTAGTTCCTATGCTCAAGGAATTCATAGTCTAATCCAGCAGACAATATTCAAATAGCTATGTACAAAAAAAGGTATACAAAACAAATTGGAGATAATCTCAGAGAAAAGGCACTAAGATTAAAGAGGACAGCCCCCAATTCAATCCAATGGTTGCCTATTGCCTCTAGGATCAAATATAAAATCTTCTGTTTGGCTTATAAGGCAACTATTCTCTTTTTGAAAAAAAAATTAATTAAAAAAATTTAAAATTTGAAAATTTAAAATTAAAATATCTTTAGTGACCTTTTTGATTATGCTCTAAGTTTAATATAGTATTGGAAAGGGGCCCTGTGTGTCCAGTTTCATCAAGATCTTTTCCTACTCTGAATCTATGATCCTATGGTTTCTACTCTCATGGAGTTTATAGTCTAGTAAGTTTATAAGTTTAACTCACAATGTATCATCCTTACCTTCATCTCTAGTAGAATCCTTGAGGTCCTTGAGGGCAGAGACTGCAATTTCTTTTTTTTTTATATTCCCAGTATCTAGCATTCAGTGCCTTGTACATAGTTGTTGCTTAATACGCATTTGTCTCATGAAATCACTGAATTCAAATAAGCAAATATTTATGAGGAATCTTCTATTCTATGCTAAATTCTGGGGATATAAAGGGAAACAAAGACATAGCTTCTGCCCTCAAGGACCTTACATTCTATTGAGGGGAAGGAGAATACATGCACAGAGATAGGTAGGTTGAAACCTTATATGTTTATGTTGAGAGAAAGGGGAAAAGTTGAAGGAGGTAGGGGAGAGAATCAAGTAAAATGCTCCAAGAAACATGAAAAGTTAAAAAAAATTTTTTTAATTGATAAATGGAGTAGTTGATTCAACTACAAAAAGCAGTTATTTTGTCATCTGTGCCAAGTCAATAGAATATTAAATATGAAAGAATAGTAGCACTCGTTCCAGTACCATTTCTATCTCAACAACTTTGTGACTCAAAGTGATTTACTCTGGGGTGGAACCTATGAAACTGCCAAGCTCCTAGAGGAATGAAAAGCATGAGTATCTGTCACTCATGGCATATTGAACTTGGCCAACAGTATGCCAGCAAGGAAAGGTTGAACAATAGTTGAGTCATAATGGTAATAGAAGAGTTTATGGTGGTGATTCAGGACCGGGTCATCAACCCCAGAAATTACAGATAGTTTATACTTAAGGAATTCAGTGATCAATGAAGACTATAACAGGAAATAGTAGAAACCGTACAAGTCACTTCAGGCTGTAAAGTTTTTGCTCCTAACAAATATCTAGCAGGAATGACTCAGAGGCTAGAATTAGACACCAGAGGTTCACCAGATCCTGTGGACTTGTAGATAACAAATACCCATGCTATAATACAGATATCGAAAAATCCTTTAGGATTTAGCATTATCACAGACCAAACTGTTAGATGCCCAGACATAAACCTGATCCATAAAAATTTTAAAACTATCCTTTACTAAACAGCTCCATTCCAAAATACACATAATCCTAAAGCTTTGTGGAATAAAAAGCTTTCAAAATAGAAACCAAAAAGAAGAAATTAAAATCATGTGAAACAGTAGATAAGGTACTTATCCACATTCTCATTGTCCCAGCTGCTACAAGTTACCCTGAAGATGATTTCAGTGAGCCAACAGAAGGTGGTCTTATATCCAATTACTTTTATCCAACTATGAAAAGCAATTATTTGATCTACTTGTGTAAGAGTCTGCAGAACATGTCATATAAAAAAAAAAACATGATATTGACATTCTTGAACTGTTTCAATTTAAGCCCCATAAAAAGATGAGAATGAGATTTTATATTTATATGTCTATACGTGTGTCTATTTAATATTGCTAGTGTGAGACGGTACACAGAGCGAATAAATTAAATATGATTAGTCTCTTTTGCTGTTTTAGAAGGGCATAAATATTTGTAGTTTTCTTTATCTGGGGAGCAAGCAATGGTTTTCCTTTACATAGGGTTATTTTTACTTTCCCTAAATAAACAAATAGATGGACAAATAAATAAATAAATGAAATGTATGCCCAACACACTTTTAATTTGCATTATTAATATTTTCTCCATCACTATCTTAAGTCTAGACAATCAGCAAAGTGAATAATCAAGCCAGTCTGTAGAATTTGCCAGCTTCTGAGGTGTAAATATTTACACTAAAAATTTAACAATAGTCTTGTGGCAATTGAAGCTGATTCCACTGTTTGATGTTGCTTAGTCGTTTCAGACTCTTTGTGACACTATTTGGGGTTTTCTTGGCAAAGATTCCTGAGTGGTTTGACATTTCCTTCTCCAGCTCATTTTATAGATAAAGGAACTGAGGCAAATAGGGTTAAGTAACTTGCCCAGAGTCACACACCTACTAAGTGTCTGAGGCCAGAGTTGAACTCCGGAAGATGAGTCTTCCTGACTCCAGGCCTTGCATTCTATTTACTTCACCACCTAAGTGCCTGACTCCACTGTATTCCTGCTTATATAGAAAATTGTCAAATATTCCTTACTTGGCTCCAGTACAATAAACAGATTTAGAAGCCTGTTTCCAGTGATGTGTGATGGTGTGTGAGGCAAGGATTACTCTAGGGTAGCCATCAGACATCTCACTTTCATTTTTGTTTTGTTTTGTTTCCTGATCTTAGGTAAAAAAAAAAAAGTATTCCAAGAATAAAGTTTCTAGGTGACCTTGGACGTTTAGGGTAAATACCTTTTCTGAAAGCTACCACGGTTCACCAGGCTGATTGGTAATGGGAAACAATCAAAGGGAGCTTAAGAGTGAAGTATTGGAAGTCACAACCATTCAGGATTAAACTAAGAACCCTAAGGAGAAAAATAGTCATTCCCCTCTGATGACTAAAGACTGCAAATTTGGTGGGAGGTGGCAGATTGAACCCAGAGTGAGTGTTATGGTAGCATAACCTGACCTCATTCTACTTTGGCCCTCCATAGTTGGAAAAAGCCAACCTTGCCTCAATGTCCTTAATTACAGAAAGCAAATTACTAACAATTTTGATTGCTGCAAAAAACAATTTGTTTGAAATCTTGGGAGAGGGCAGAACTGTCACCACAAGGATGCAAAACGTATGTTAGAATGTTTATACATTGGTGTCATTGTAACGCAAATGCAAATCTTGAATCTGGCAAGTGGAATATTAGATAGAGTCCTGGACTTGGACCAAGGAAGGGGAATTCAAGTCCAGATTAAGATAGTTATTGGATGTGGGACTCTGGACAAGTCGACTAACCTCTACTTTGTAAAGAAATGCTTTTTCTTTTAACTTTGATCAAATAATTTTAGCTCTCTGGGACTATTTCCTTAGCTGTAAAATGAGCAGGTTGGTACTTCCTGAAATAGAGGTGATGGACATGGCCAATGTGGGAATTCGATTTGCTTGAATTTGAATTTTTGCCACAGAGTTTTATCTGGTTATTTTTTTTTCCTCCACATGGGAGAAGGGAAAGGACAAAAAGAGAAGTATAGGATAGCAAAAAAGAAAAAAGAAAGTATTGAAGCATTTTTTAAAAATTCATAAGAGAAAGGCCAGAAAGAATCATAAAGCAGAACAGCTTTCAAAGTTACATGGTGAATTTTTAATATATTTTAAACTACCTGTATATAATAGAGATTCAGTTTCATATACAATCCTTTTTCTGTTCTTATTTATATAGATATGCCCATTGTATTTGGTGTTTATTGAAAATTAATTTTTTAATCAAAATTTTAAATAAAAAAAAGAGGATTGGACTAGATGGCCTCAAAATGTCTTTACTCTCTAACACGATAATTTATTGGCAGACGACAATATCCTTGGCCCCCAAAGCAGAAGGTCAACCAGAGAAAAATGTGCAGCTCTGCTTTCAAGCTCCCACTTAGCCGTAGGTTCTCGCAAACAAGCAATGCAAACTTTTACCGAAAGATGGTGTGTGTTTTCTAGCTCTCGGGGAGTTTTGGCAGAATCAGCTGAAAACACAGACTGGGTCTGTGACGATTAGATATCAGGCACTGAGGGGCCGAAGTGCCTCTCCACATCGTCCCTCCCTTCAGCCAATGACGAACTCCTCTCTGGCTTTGGGTTTGTCCAATAACCTCACAGCACGGGTCAGGCCACCACACGTCAAGCTCGCTGGGAGTCATCCCGCTGGACCGACCAGCCTGCCTGGAGCTGTATTTGTGTTGCTGTATTAGCAAATAAAACTGCCTGGTACGGCCGGGATCAGAGAGTCTCTAGCTGGACAGCCCATTAGAGACCATCTGGTTAAATCTCCTTATTTTACAGATGAGAAAACTAAGAGTGCATCCTCTCCCCCTCCCCACTCTCCTTTCCCTTTCCCTTCCTCTCCCTCTCCCCCCTCCTCTTCTCTCCTCCCTCTCTTTTCTACTTCCTTCCTTTCTCTCCCCCTCCTCTGTGACTATTCCTCCATGCCTAGAGTGCTCTCCCTCCTCCACTGTGACTACTGACTTCCCTGGGTCTTTAAAGTTCCAACTTAAATCCCATCTCCTACAGAAAGCCTTCTCCCACCCCTCAATTCCAGTGCCTTCTGTTAATTATTTCCTATTTATCCTGAATATAGCTCGCTTTGTGTATATTTGCTTGCATGTTGCATATTGTCACCCTTCCCATTAGACTTTGGCTTCTTTGTATCCCCAGCGCTTGGCAGAGCACTTGGCCACTTATAAATGTTGATTGAATTGAAGGGAAGTGAAAATGATTCGTTAAAGGTCACTCTGAGCCAGAATTTGACCCCAGGTCTTCGGGCTCCCATCAGTGGTCTTTCCTTTAGTAACCACACTCGGGTTGTTGCGGTTTTTTGTTTCCAAAACAATTGCCGAGAGATTTCATTTGGAGGAGACTCAACACCATCCACCCTCCAATTCTAGAAGTAAAAAGGCTGTATCCGGACCCTTGGTCCCCTCTAGAATGGCTGGTCATGCTCTACACAGGAAAGGTGAATTGTAGCTATAGACGAGGAAAAATTATCCCAGTCCCTGGGAACATTCTCCTCTCCTAAATCATCGCAGAAAAAAGGGAGGGGGCTGGATGGAGGTCCCTCAGTTTGTATGAAACCACAAGATTCAAGGTGAAGAATGGCGTGGAGAGTGGGGGGAAGGGGGGCATTGCTAGCATTCCAGGCAACTAAAAAGAGCAAGGAACGAGCGAGCTGGAAGCAGTCCAACATGAAAGTGACACGAAAATGCAACACGGCCCGCAAAGAGAACTATAATAACGCAAGGAGACAGAGCGATGGCGGCCGAGGAGACTCCTAAGGCGGTGTAGGGGCACTGGCGGAGAGGAAGCTCATTTTGAGCATCTTGCAGAGGATGGCGCCCCAGCTGAGGCTTAGGGAAGCAAAGCTGCGGCGCTCCGGCTCCCGGCTAAGCGCTGCGGCAGCAGGAGGCCCTCGCTGGGCTGGGGGGGGCGGGCAGAGGGGAGCAGGAGTGGGGGGAGGGGGAGGAAGGAGCTGAGCAGCGTCTGGCGGCACGAGGCTCCGCCCTCTTGGGAGGAGAGGGAAGAGGAGGTGGGGCGTGAGCGAGGCGCGCATCCTCCTCGCGGGCCGCCGCAGCCGCTACAGCCACGATCCAAGGGGCGGATCTCATGCGTAGCCCCACCCTGGAGGAGGAGGAGGCACGACGCCCCCCATTCACCCCACTCCCTCCTCCTTCCTGACTTGCGCATTAAGCTCGATCCTCTCCCGGCTCACAAAACTCCGCCGGCTCTAGCTAAGGCGGCGTTGCAGGCGACCTGGCCGGGACGGCTCCGGCTCCCTTAGGCACAGCCCAGCTCCGCCCGGCGCGCCCGTCCCGCTGAGCCCCCTTCCGCCCGCGGGCCACGGTGACCGCAGCCGACTGCGGCGACGGCGGGACCATGAGGGCGCTCGGCCCCTGCCCCCGGCTGCTCTTGGCCGTCGGCCTGGCGCTGCTTTGTCCCGCGCAGGTGAGCACCCCTTGCCACGACCCGGCACTCACTCTGTCCCGGACCCAGGCTCTGGGCTCGGCACGGACGTTTGTGTCGCCCGCAGCCGAGACGTGCCTACTCTTTAATCCGGACTCGGGCTTCTGACCCCAGATCACCCTCGGGCGGAGGGGGTGTGCTCTGCTTGTCTGCCTCCCCAGCACATTCCAATCTGTCTTTGCACCAGGTAGCAATTAGGAAGGGCGCTGGGAAGCATTTCATCTCCTTCCCTCTCCCTCCACCTGCCTCCGCACCCCCCCCTTTACTCTCCTCCCCTCCTCTCCACCTCCTGCCCTCTCCCCTTTCTTCTCCTCTTCCCCCTTTCTCTCCCTCTCCCCTTCTCCTTTTCTCCAGTCTCTCTAATCCTCTCCTCTTCCTCTCTATCTTCTCCTTCCTCCCCCCTTCTCTCCCCTCCTTCCTTCACCCTTTCTTTCTCTCTAATCCTGCGGAAGAGACGGCAGTTGCTGTGGGTGTTTGTGGTGACGGGAGTCGTGCCCACCCTGGCTCGAGGGCTATCGGACTGTCTCTGCTCATCCTCTCCTATGTTTGTGAGTCGGAGCAGTCTGAAAGGCCAGGGGGAATAGAGAGGTGGGGAGAGGAGGTTGGAAAGCCGAGGCAAAGTAAAAGGAAGACAGTACCCCTTGCCAGGCGCGTCCTTACCAGGTGTTTGGATGGGCTGACTGCCAGCTTGCTTTTTTTTGGTCTTGATTCTCCGTCATACTTAGTCAGATGGGTTAGCTTCGGAAGGAACGTTTAAGCTTGGCGACAGTGGGGGGACAAGCTGGTAACACACACCTCCCACTTAGCCCCTTTCTTTTTGGGGGGAGGTGGTGCGTGTCATGGACTCGTTTTTCAGTCTGGTGAAGCCTGTGGATCCCTTGTCAGAATGTTTTAAAATAATTGAAGAAAATGCTAAATTTCAGTTAGAAAGTGAAAATAAAGATTGTAATTTTTTTTTGACCCTAAAGTTCCCTATCCCTTGAAATCTGTCCATAGACGCTGCCCCTCCCCCTTCCTAGCAGGTTAATAACATCTGATCTATTACAAGTCTGAAAATGAGAGGTGACTTGTCAAGACATGACGGTAATGAATGGGAGAGTTGATCTACAATCTTTCGACTCCCAGGCCACTCACTGCTCTTTCCAGTGTAGCATGCAGTTAACCTGAGGCATTGCCCTCATATTTGTCAAACGTTATTTTAACATCTCACCAAGGGCTTGCCGTGAAACCTTCCCTATACTTCTAAGGACTTTTCTATCCTCTTAAGGGGGGGGGGGAGTGGCTCTTTATCACAGCTTCCTAAGAGAGGGGTGCTAAGCGCCTCTGAACCTAGGGAAATGGAGAAGGATCCCAATGCAGGTGGCTATGATTTCTCTGTTCTTGTCCCTTTTTTAATCACTACCTTAAGAACATCCCCACCCCACCCTGCACTACGCACAGCTATTGCACCTGTGATTTTATTGGCATTGGAACCTTAACTCCCTTCAGCAGGTTTGCACCTTCTGTGCAGTAATTTGACGGTTGCCTAGAGCAACTTTTAGACTCACCCGGCCATTTGTGTTCAAGATGACAATTGAAAGGAAGTGCACCCTTTTTAACAAAAATGCCATTTATGAGGTCACAGTTGAAGACAGCTAAAGTATTAGATGAAACTTTATTAAGTACCCCCACTGTGTTGACTTGTTTGTTTGGGGGAGGTTCCTGAAGATTAGAGTTGATACCAGCCTTTACAAAAACAGAAAAACTGGTGAGTCAAGCGGGAACTTCCTCATAGCAGGTGTATGTGTAACTTTTGAGTAACTTGTGATTTGCCCTTTCTCAAGAATGGTATATACTGGTACATTTCTACTAAAAGGGTGCATCCAGGTGTAGAACACCCTGGACCTTATCCATTTGCTACTCTTGGTTGGGAGAATTTGTATACCATAAAAAAAAAACTGCCTTTATTTTGGTCATTTTTTTTTAAAATCAGGTTTTAATACATACTATGCTACTCAAGAAAAGTGAAGAAAGTTTTGGAAGATTTCTCCCTTCCCCACCCCCCCTTAAAATTTCCAAGGGGCCAAATATCCTGGTAAAGATCAAGGAGGAAGGAGAGAGAAGTTCGCTTGTTCTCCTTCTCACTAAGTGGCATTATATTATAGGCCAGTCGTGCTACTGCTGTGATAATTTTTTTAAAAAGATGATCTCTGTTCTGGATAATCCTGTGCAAGTGCTTTCACCTCTACATAGCCCTCTAAAACATTCAGAGAAGGAGGTCGTTGATTAAAACTAGTTATTGCAAAAGGCCATCAAGCTTTTCCCAAGGTCTTTAAATCCTAACGTGATGACAGTCCATACAACATTCTTTTTGTTAGGAAACAACTTGGCTATTGCTTTAGTGGCTTTTGGTCCACGGGAATGGCTTGCTGATTAAATTAAGGTGCAGTACCCATTGTCAGTAAAATTTTCACAAACAAAGCCTCATTTCTGTATAGGATGGTTTTAGGAGTGGCATATGACAGTTTTAGGAGTGGCAAGTTAATTTCCCTAGCAATAAATCTGACCTTGAGTTTGGAAGGGGGGAGGAGAGGGAAGAGATTGCTTTTGCTCAACTCTTAAATTTTTTTAACAGCTGGTAAGTCAAACAAAATGATAGCATTTGGCCTGGAGCCATTTAAAAAAATTATTTTTAACATTCATTTTTTTTTAAAGTTGAGTTCTGAATTTTTTCCCTGTTACCTTTTCTCCACCCATTGTGAAGGCAAGAAATGTGATATCAGTTATACATGTGAAATTATGCAAAACATATTTCTGTATTAGCCATGTTATAAAAAGAAGCAAGGAAAATTAAGAAAATGAAAAAATTATGCTTCAGTCTGCATTCAGACTCCATCACTTCTTTCTCTAGAGTCAGATAGCGTTTTTCATCTTAAGTCCTTCAGAATCATCTTGGATCATCGTGTTGAGCAGAATAGCTAAGTCATTCACAGTCTTTCATCTTATAACATTGCTGTTACTGTGTACAGCATCCTTCTCCTTCTGCTCCTTTTACTTTGCATCAGGTCATATACGTCTTCTCGGGTTTTTCTGAAACCATCTTGCTTGTCATTTCTTTTAGAATAATAGTATTCCATCACAATCATGTACCACAACTTGTTCAGCCATTCCCCAATTGATGGGCATACCCTCCATTTCCAATTCTTTGCTACCACAAAAAGAGCTGCTATAAACATTTTTTTGTGCATATAGGTCCTTTTCCTTTTTAATCTCTTTGGAGTACAGACCTAGTGGTGGTATTGCTGGGCTAAAGGGTATATGCTGCACACTTTTTTTTTAGTGCTTTTGGGATAGTTCCAGATTGTTCTCTTGAATAGTTGGATCCCTCCAGGACTCCAACTTGTAGTTGGCCAAAATAGCTTTTGTAACATTTTAGAAAACATTCTTAGTTGAGGAATCCCAGTTCTCCTGTCTGTAAGTGATCATGAGCCTCTCACCCCTTTTTTTAATGAAAAATTGTTTCGATGAACAGCAGTCAATTTTCTCTTCCTTCCATTGGTAACTAGACCTCTGTAACATGAAGATTCTCATATTGACCACGTCCGAGAAATGTTTCATTCTGTACCTGACTCTATCACCTCTGACACGACGTGGATAGTATGCTTCGTCGTGGGCTGTTCATGATGTTGATTCAAGTTTTTCAGAATTATTATTTTTGCAGTGTTGCTATTTTATACATTACTTTCTTGGTTCTTTTTACTCTATCAGTTTATACAGATTTTAGGTTTCGTGGAAACTGCCTCTTTCATAATTTCTTATGGTACGATAATATTCATATACCTTAGTTTGCCCAGTCATTTCCCAGTTTGGTGGGTACTCCCCAGGTTTTCAGTTCTTTGCCATTCCAAAGATAATAGCTAACATTTATATAACTTCTACTTTGTGCCAGGCACTTTATAAACAACAATGCTGGGAGGTACGGCCATTTTACAGGGAGAAAACAGTGAGGCAAACGGTTTGAGTAACTTGTCCAGGATCACACAGCTAGTAAGTGTCTAAGAGAGGATATGAACTCAGATGTAATGGAACTCCAGGCCAAGCCCTCTATCCTATATCACCTAGCTGCCAAAAAAAAGAGCTGCCAAAAAATATTTTTGTACACATGAGTGCTTTTCCTCTTTAATCTCTTTGGGATTACAGGCCTAGTAATGTTATTGAAGGGTCCAAGGGAATTCACAATTTAGTAACTTTGAAAATAGTTCCAAATTGCTTTCACGGGCTCTTTCTTTAGGAAAATAGTACTTAGCAAAGTTGAAAGTTGAGCCAGCTCAGTAGGTATTAGGCAGAAAGTTAGACTACCTTTTGACTTGGGAAGGTGGGAGGTGGGGAAACACTGAAACGGCAACTTTTTTTTTCTTAATTGATACTTTGATAGATTGTACCTTATTTTCTTTTTTATGGGGTGGGGAGGAAGGTAAATTTCAATCTGAATATCATATATTGGTAATTCAAAGAAAATGCCCTTTTCTTAGATGCAGATGCTTAGAGACAGAATGAATAGGTCTTTGTGATACTGCACCATTGTATTACACAGAACAAAGAATCCCTCATTATAATCCAAACAATATAATCTCTGTTTCTGAGGCCTCGCCCCATTTAATAAATTTTAGGAATATTTGTCAGAATTTTTGTTTTGTTGTTTGTAAAAGTAGGATGGGTGTCACCTTCAAGAAAATCAGTACCTACTGGTTCAGATTTAGAAACAGACAGAGCCTTCAGCTGCACATTCAGAGTATATCCATGATGTGTCTCCAGCCTACTTTTGCAACCTTATTTCCCCCAACTTTCTGACATTCCAGTTATACTCCCCAGTTCTTATTTCCTAGACTCTTGGTCCATTCAGTCTCCTTACTCCCCCATCATCCCTGGAGTGCTCCTCCTCTCTGCCTATCTCTGAATAATCCCCTTTTGAAATGCTCACTATTCTTCAAGACAAACAGAGCTCAGATTGATGATACGGGTTCTGCATGGAGTTTTCTCCACCTGCCCTAGTCATAGTAATAATTGACATTTCTATAGCAATTTAAATTTTGCAAAGCTCTTTATGTACATTCTCCTTTAGACTATATATGCCTCATTACAGATAAGCCAAAGCTCAGAGAAATAATTTGTTCATATTCACAGCACTAGTAAGTATTATAAGTAGAATTTCATAATAATACAATAACTAGCATTTACATAGTACCTACTATGTGCCACTGTTCTAAGCACTTTTCAATTATTATCTCACTTGATCCCCATGAGAACCTTGAGAGGTAGCTACCCGATTGTCTCCATTTTCCAGATGAGGAAACTGAGGGAAACAGGTTAAGTGACTTGCCTAAGGTTACGTAGCTCGGAAGTGTCCGAGATCAATTTTGAACTCAGGTCTTCAGACTCCCAAGTCCAGAAGTGATCTTTCTCTTCTGAGCTCCTATTTAATAATGCTTTGGTTGTACTGCTCTAGGGAACTTACTGTCTTAAGTAGTTATTTATGTAATTTTTATCTCCTGTATTAGGATGTAGGCTCTATGACAGTGGGATCCTGTCTTACAGATCTTCCTATCTCACACTGTCCAGCATAATACTTTGCATATAGATGGAACTTAAAATTTCATTGACTGAGATACATCTGTTTAAAAAGTCCAAATCTCTGCACAATTTATAGGGTTTATTTTAGTGGCTTTCTTTTGACCAACCCCATGTGAATCCTATTATATCCTGGGTAAAAGATAAGAGATATGAATTATGTCAGTTTTTGAGGAGGAAACTGAGGCTTAGGTTAAAATAATTGACCCAGAGGCCATTTGGTTGGAGGTGGAGCTGGAGTCATTGCTCAGGTTTTGTAACTTATTCACTAGCCCATTGTATCTCATCAGAATGGAATTTGGAAATATTTTAAAACTCTTAAAGGGCAGTGTATGGTGCAGTGTGCACCCCAGTGCATGGGCAGTTTATTTTGGAATGTGTATCAGCCCCACTCCCAAAGTCTAGGTTGAGATGAAAGGATGCCAGTATAGAAATGTTCCCTCATATTCCATGTAACTACCATCTCTTCCAGCTAAAAGTGATCTCACCTTCCTCAAACTTTCTTGTGGCACTTGACCTAGATAAACTTTTTTGCTGCTACATTCTACCTTGAATTTTGTGTTTATATCTTTCTCTGTTGTTCCTACTAGATTGCAAGCATTTAAAGGGCAGAATTTTTTTTTTCTTCGTTGCATCACTAGTACCCTACATGGTGCTAGCTTGTAGTAGGTGCTTGATAACTTTCTTTTTAATTGAAATAGGTGAAACTGGTGAAGACTGAGGATTGTTGATGACTAAAGTAATATAATTTTTCTTTTTGCTAATTTGAGACACTTTCTCACTCAAACTTTCAGGAAAAAAATGTTCTCACAAAGACCTGTTTTGCAAAGCTTGCTCTAAAGATGGATAAAGTCACTAACATCAGGAAACCTATGTTACCTTTAAGTCTTAATTTATTAATTTTAATAATTAATATTATTTATTAATAAGTAAACCTGTTGTTCTTTTGGTTCTTATGCCTCTGTGCTTAAAAGCCCCTAGATGTGCTTATAAAATATTCTTAAGAGGTAACATTAAAACCAGTGCCACCATAATCTTATAAGCACTAAAATGCAGAAATCTTAAAGTCCCGAAGTCTTCTGTTCTTGACCTAGTTTTTTTATTCCATTTCTCAAGTACCTCACCTCATATATTCAGAGCACTGTACTATAAGGCCTACCCAAGGTTGATCAAGGCATGAAGTCTCTACTTGCAAGGACTAACTTTAGTAGTAGAACTAGATTGTTTTGTTACAAATTTTTTTTTAAATATATAGTTTTATGGTGTTGACAAAACTAAAGTGGCATTTGGAATTTAAAAAAAAATTAAACCTTCATTTTTGGGGATCCATTTTAATTTGGATTCAGCAACATTACTGATGACTTGGTGTGATGTGGTAGTTTATTATCATTACATGTTTAGTAATTGAAAGCTGAGATTTAGTTTTGTAAGATGCTTCAGAGCAGTTTTCCTTTTTCCATTTACTTTCATAAGCCAGTATTTGGTGGCAGTTGAAGGATCATAGATTTGAAGCTTCAAAGGATCTTAGAAGCCATTTAGTCCAACCCTCTTATTTTACAGACGGGACAGTTAGTGGAGCAGTGGATAGAGCACAGGCCTGGAGTCAGGCCCTCAGATTATACTAGCTGTGTGACCGTGGACAAATCACTTAACCCCTGTTCACCTCAGTTTCCTCATCTGTAAAATGGGGGTAATAATAACACCTACATCCCAGGATTGTTGTGAGGATTAGGTGCGATGATAATTGAAACGTGCTTGGCATAGTGCCAGGAAGGTAATAAGTGCCGTATAAACATTATCTGTGAGGTTAAGTGACTTCTCCAAATATGTGTGAAGAGTGTCATGGTGAGGATTTGAAGCCAGGTTCTCAGTTGGTCATGTTTTTGGTTTTAAGAATTTAGAAGTTTTTGTTTTTCAATCAACTTTAATTTATCTGGTACCATTAATATAGTAGACATTTTAACAAATCACCTTAAAACACTTTACTGGTCTAGCCCCACCAAGTTTTTATTTAAAGTGGAGTTCCAGCGAAAAGTTTGAGAACGGCCATATTAATGAACTCCTTGAAAGGACAAGAGCGGTGTGATCTTTTAACTTAGTAGACGTTGATATCATTAAATACCCAAAATAACTTGTAACATTGCTTAGAAAATAGTATCCCAGAATGATGGCTCCCCAATAAATAATTCTTGGAGACACAGCTGTTCGTGAAACTTTTTTTAGGTGACTTTTCCCCAGTCTAGTATATTAATTCATTAAACAGGCATTTTTTGAGCACTTCCTATAGGCAAGGCACTGTCATGAGTGCTGCAGACGCAAAGAAAAATGAAATGGTTTCTGCCCTCAGAGAGCTTAATTCTGCTACGGATAAACAAAAAATAGACAAATGAATACAAAATATAGACAAGACACGTGTGGCGTGGAACACTAAAGATTGGAACATCAGGAAAGGCCTTTGTAGAAAGTGGGTCTCGCAGGTCTTTGAAAAAAGCTAAAGATTTCAGGAGGCAGAGGGATGGAGGGCTCACCTTCTGGAAAGGAGAATAGTGTGTGCAAACGCTTGGAAGCTGCATATTGAATGTTATATACAGGTAAATGGGCCAGCTTGACTGGAACATAGAATGTGTAAGGGTGAATGATGTGAAATCAATCAGGAAGTAGAGCCTGGAATGATATTGGCCTGGTTTTAAATGGCAAAGGAAGGAATATGCATATTGCATCCCAGAGATGGTAAGGAGCTTCTAAAGCTACCCTCTCTGTTGTATATCTAATTTATCCTGTATATATCCTTTATATCTTGTCTCTTCCATTTGACTGTGAGCTCCTTGAAAGCAGGGCCTGTCTTTTGCCTTACTTTGTATCCCCAGTGCTTAGAATGACTTGAACAGGAAGTGATATAGCCAGAGCTGCACCTTTGGTGGCTAGATAGATGATGGATTGGAGCAAGGATAGATTCGAGATTGGGGGATCAATAGCTGAATCATTAAAAAAAAAAGCCAGGCGAGAGGTAACTAAAAGGCCTGAACTGGATGTATGAGTTGAGAGGTGAATGTGAGAGCTGTTCTGGAGGCAGAATCACGTGATTTGACAATTGATTGAATATGGGGGCTAAGAGTTAGGGGAGAGGTAGACATTGTGAATATTGTGAATGTGAGTGACTAGATAATGGGCCCTCTACAGAAATAAGAATTTTTTTTTTGTCTGGGGAATACTGCCTGCATATGGCTAGCCAACCTCATTTTTATTTAAAACAACAACTACAGAGGCTTAATCTAGAACAGATTTAGAAATACTCTCTCTTTCCTCTGAAGTAATCATAGCCCCTGGGTGTCTATCTTATTGGAATGTAAGCTCTAGAATCCTTGTCTTACTCTCCTTAGCTCCAACAATGCCTCATGTATATATATAATACCTTGAAAGCACTGCCAGAGAGTTCTCTTCTTCTAAAGCCATAGGTCAGAGCATCTCAGGAAGCCTCTTGTATACCACAAGTGTTTCCTAGACTTCGGGGGTGGGGGTGGTGCATCAGGGGGTATGAAATGGGTAGAAGAGTGAACTTAGTTGTCATGTGAACCACAGAAAGGGTAGCTCTGAATTTAAAATGTCAGAGAAGGAAGGTTATACTTTGAGCTTCTGATGTCCAAGAGTAGAAAGAATCCAAGGGTCTGATTCAACTTCTTACCTTAAACAGTAGTCATCTTTTTTTTTAAATTTTTAAAATTTTTTTTAGTTTTCAACATTCACTTTTTGTAAAATTTCAAGTTCCAAATGTTTTTTCTCATCCCCCCCTCCCCAAGACAGCATGCAGTCTGATATAGGTTATACACATGCACTCAGGTAAAATATTTCCATAATCACTCGTGTATTATTTCTTACTATAGTGAATTTGCATATATTATATCCCTTTGATTTGTGAGCACAATGAGGACAGGGACCTTCGTTTAAACACCTGCCATCCCATCCAGCCCAATCCTCCGCCTTTAATGTCTGTAGAATGAAGAAACTAGTAGATCGAAGTACTTCCCTGAAGTTACTTCAAGTGGATTGTTATAGTTTTTCTTTAGTTACCTTCAAAAAGTAGTCAGATGTGCTTTAAGAATACTTCTCTTTTCTGTGACCTAGGGCTGAACAACATTTGTGGTTAATCCTCACCGTCTTGCCGCCGAGGTTACTTTGGGTAACTGATTTCTGGGTACTGCTGCCATGGTCTAGAATTGGAACTTTACTGGACTATTTCAAACTACACCTTCTTCCTTCTGATTTTTTTTAATAACCTTGTGACTGTCATGTGAGGAATGCGAATGGCTCTTGAGAAATTTTTAAGCAAGAGATTTGTTGCCAAGAATGATTAAGTGATACCCTTGAGGCTGCTGATATTAACATAGTCTTTGTTTTCTCTGATCTTAAGTCTCTAGACCTAGGCACTCAGCCTTCTTCCAGCTCTTGGTTTATTCCAGCTAACCCAAATATATCTAAAACATCTCTTAGTTCTTTGTGTGGTGAGGGCTTGAAGGATGGGGTAGAATTGCGTCCTGAGCCTGTGGATAAGAGATTAATCCCTTGCCCTCGTCTTCCCGCACCTGGCTGGTTTGCTTCTGCTAGCACGTCTTCCTTCTTCATACCTGAAACTACCCGTTGCCCCTATCAGTACTCAAGAAAAGCCCACACAGAAAAGTCGGTAAATATCACTTCCTTGAAATAGCTTTCCATTTGTGTGTGTACCACTACTAGACATGGGAAAGCAGAATTTTGATTCCGCGTACTTAAATAAAAACCCCAGAAGACCTCCTTTTTAAAGGTATCTGTCTCTCTAATCCTTGACTTGAGGGAGGGAGATGTCATTCTTAGAACACAGGCAACCTTTAGATCAGGAGTTCTTAATCGTTTCATGTCATGGACCCCTTCTCAGAATGATGTTTATAAATATATAAAATTAAATACATAGGACTACCAAGGAAACCAATTACATTGAAATATAGTGATTGAAACATTTTTAAAAACAAGTTCACAGAACCTTGGTTAAGAACCTCTGCTTTAGATCATAATACCTGTAGAGAGAATTCAGGTTTTTATTTTTGAAATATTTTTTGGCATTAAGATTGTTTGTATTTGTTTTGGTTACAGAATTTTGGGTTCTTTGTTTAGGTATTTTCACAGTCGTGTGTTTGGTACGGAGAGTGTGGCATGGCATCTGAAGGTAAGAGATACAACTGTGAATATTCAGGGCCACCAAAACCATTGCCAGAGGACGGATATGACTTGGTGCAGGTGAGTTTATTGTGTTTTTATTATGTTTATATTATGAAATAGGAAGTGAGGTGATGCAGTGGATAGAGCCCAGGACCTGGAGTCAAGAGAACCTGAGTTCAAATCCAGACTCAGATACTTACAAGCTCTGTGACCCTCATCTTCAAAATGGGGATAATAATAGCAACTACCTTCCAGGGTTGTTCTAAGGATAAAAAAAGCTAATATTTATAAAATGCTTGGCAGACTTTAAAGTGCTTTATCAATGATATTTATCATCATCATCATTATTATTGTTATGGATATTGAAGGCATAGGTAACACTATACTATGTCATGTGTGGGTACCAACAGATATTTTAATGGAAGATGGGAATAATTTTCATTAGATAGGAATCTGAGTTCAAGAGAGATTAAGTGCCTAAGTTCAGAGTGTCAGAGCCAGGACTTGAACCCAGATCTGCTGATTCCAAGTCCAGAGTCCTGTGCTTTAGGACAGCTTCTCTCCTTGGAACTCTTCTAACACATTCTGGCTCATTTTTTAAGTTATTTAGGAAGCTTTTAAAAATGTTTTATTAATGTATATTTTTAACCTAAGGAGAATTGTTTGTGAAATAGCTTTTTTTTTTTAGAACCATCATTTGGTACCTCTGTTTTAACTGTACTGACCTACGTGCCTTTGTTTGCTTTCTCTCCTCTAAAAGGAACTCTGTCCAGGCTTCTTCTATGATAATGTCAGTCTTTGTTGTGACATACAGCAACTTCAGACACTGAAAAATAATTTGCAACTGCCCCTACAGTTTCTGTCCAGGTAGGTGGATGACCCTGGCAAGTAGGGAAGACAAACTCCTCATGATAAGGTTTTTATGAACCGTTAAATTGTCATTTGGATCCACTTGAGAAGGGTGGCAAGTCGCAGAGAACATTTAAGAAAGCAATTTTTGTCATGACTTATTGTAAAGGAAGATTAACTAGTTGTCAGATTTTGGAATTTTTTTTTGATCGTTTAAATTTTGAGTTCTTCAATTTGCTTTAGGGTTTTTTGTTTTGTTATAGTTTCTCTATGTTTTTTCCTTTGGTGATTTTATCAGTTCCCATGCATTCAGTTATTACCTGCATACAGATGACTCCTGAATCTTTCTAGCCTTAATCCCAACCCCAAGTTCTGGTTTTATATTGCTAACTGCCCAGTAGACATTCCCACATGAATGTCCCATTTCTTGAACTCATTGTGTCTAAAAACTTTCCCTCCAAACTTTCCCATTTCTCTTAAGGACATCCCCATTCTCCTCCCACTTACTCATTTGCTTCATTCATTCTTCTTCTTCCTCCATGTCTGATTACTCAGAAGTTGTATCCCTTCCTGTCCTTCTGCTCAGGTGACAACCCTTTAGTTCAGACCCTCATTACACTGCACTCGTACTGTTGAAATGGTCTTTTAATTGTTCTCCTTTCTCTTAGTCATTCAGCTTTTCAATCCAGCCTCCGCATGGCTGACAATTTTAATATTCCATAAGCCCACGACTAACAGCATTACTCCCTGGCTCAAGAATTTTCGGTGGCTTCCTGTTGCCTTTGAGACAAAACATAAACTGTTCCTCTTGGCATTTAAAGCCCTGTTTTATGAGCTGTCTCCAGCCTGCCTTTCAAGGTGTATTTTATATCCCTTTCCCAGTATTTCCGCCCTGTGCTTCAGCCATCTTGGCTTACTCTCTTTCCTCACCTCTGCCTCTTGGAATCTGGGTCTCCCTGCAGTCGCCACCTCCTCTACAAGTCTTTTTCTGAACGCCACCGTTTTTTAGAACCCAGCTCCGAATTGACCATGTCTCTGCTTTGAATACATTTTATATTTTACTTTTTGTCTATATTCTTAATTTCTTTATGATAGTGTGTTAGCAAGGCAATAATTTAATATAGACAATAATTGTCAATATGCTTATGTGGTTTTGTATCACAAAATATACGAGACTGTCCACGTAGAGGGTAGAAGAAGTAAACCATTTATTCAGACACCAGAGAACCAGATCCCCAAACCGGTGAGCCCAGTCCATCCATCACAGCAGCAAATTCAATACACAGTATCACGGCAGAGAACTACTCCATCCCATCCCCTAACCTTCCCGCCCCCTGCTGGGGCCCTCCCACAAACACACTCACAGCACAGCACAGCACACCACACATCTGCTTCTGCTCTCTCCCTCAGTTCTAACAGCTCTCCCAGCATTTCCTGTAACACACTTTTCTTTTCCTCTCAGCAGGCTCTTCCCACCACATGTGACTTAGGCTTCCTGTGGCCCATCAGTGGGTGAGAAAGATCTTCCAATCTAAATTGTCATTACAAATGGCTAGTATTTATATGGTGCTTTAAGATTTGTGAAGCGCCTTACAAGTATCATCTCCTCCTGTCCTTCCTGCAGTGCTGGCAGGCAGGTGCTATTATTATCCTCCTTTTTTAAAATTTTTTTGCAGATGAGGAAGCAGGCAGGAAACTATTTAAGGGCTTTGTTCAGGTCACAAAGCTAGTAAATATCTGGACTTAGGTCTTCCTGACTCCACTGTGCCATCTAGCTATCCAGAGGCGAACATGAGCTTCTCGAAGGCAAGACACAGTGCTGAATACAGAGTAGGCTTTTTACAAGTGCTTGTTGAATAATATGAGCTATACTTTGCTCCTGACAATTTAGGGATTGTTGGATTTCAAACTAGTGGCTGTACCTACTTAAGGGGGAAAGAGAAGCCTTCCAAATAGTCCTTGAACCTTTAACAGCCACATTAGATCGTTTCTCCTTGTAGCCAGGATTCGTTTACTTTTGTGCTCAACTGCTTTCCTCTCCTTAAGAACTCATTGTTCTCTTTCACTCTGTTTTAGATTAGTGTCTCCATTCTGCGTTCTTAATGCTTAAGTAAAGTTGAACTTTGACAACTGTAAGCAATTTTGTCTTGGAATTTTTGCTAAGATCCCAGCTATTGTGGTGCTGATGTGTGGTTGTTTGGTCATGTGAAAGTTAAAGGTTCCTGATTGACTTGTCCTTTGACCCAGTGTGTAAAGCAGGGTTTCAGGGTTCAATCTTTTTTAACCAATGAAGTTCCAATAAAGTATGTGTCAATGCGTATGGAAACTAATGTTATTCTTTCAGTGCAGCGAGCTACCAACCACATAAAGGTCCTCAAATTCCCGTCATAGAGTGGCTTCTGTATGTTGGGATAATTGTAATGGAAGCAATTGATAATTTCTTTCCAAGATCATGGGTCATTTGTAGTTAGTTCTTTGAGGATGAAAAACCAGATTAATTGTTCTGCTGCATCAGGGAAGCCTGAGATCTTGTCAGAGTTCTTAGTCAGCATTCTAAAATCCAGTTGTAGGATCATCTCAGCCCTTGAAGGGACCTGTGAGGTCATGTAGTCTAGCCACTGGAACACAGAAGAAGTGGCTAGTTCATAGTCAAATACGTAGCAATTACCAGAGCCAGTAACTGAATCCAGGTCCTTTGAATTAATATCCAGTGCTCATTTTGGTAGCTTTTTCACCATTACAGATCTCTGTCAACAGATCACTAGGAAAGGTTGGCAGACTGACATCCATGAGATTGTTGAGTGCCTGGGTTGAGCAAAGTGATGCACAAAGTATTGTGGGAGGTAACAAAGGGGTCACTGCCCACAAGGAGAAAAACAATAAAGAGGGCGAACTGACTTTTAAAAAATATTTTACTGACTTTTTTGTTTTATTTACTTCCCTTTGTCTCTCCACTCACCCTGCCTCCTTCCTCCCTCCCCCAGCCTACCCCAGAATCTTTCCTTTATAACAAAGAAAAATAATTATGCAAATTCCACTGATACAGTGGCAAGCTCTGACTTCTTACATGTCCTTCCACCCCCTCAGGCCATCATTTTTTTTCCTCCTTGGGCATCGCTGTCCTGTTCCTAATGTCCATACTATTGCATACTTTTAACTGCTGTGTCCGAATATAGTTTTCTACAATATAAAATAGATGCGCTTCTTCCATGTTTCTGAAATAAAATTTATTTTGCTAGACCCTATTATCCCCTTAAGCTATCATCATCATCATCATTGTCATTTTCGTCATCATCAGTGTCAGCATAGCTAGTGTTTATATAGTTCTTTAAGATTTACAAAGATTCAGGGCAACTAGGTGGCGAAGTGAGTAGAGCACCAGCTGTGGAGTCAGGAGGACCTGAGTTCAAATGCGGCCTCAAACACTTAACACAATTATTAGCTGTGTGACCTTAGGCAAGTCACTTACCCCAATTGCCCTGCCTTCCCCTCTCCAGAAAAAAAAAATTTAAAAAAAGGTTTACAAAAGTTTGCTTTATGTGTTATCTCATTTGATCCTCACAGAAGCAATTTTAGGAGGTAGGATTATCCCCTTTTAAGAAACAAGCAGAGAGAGAGGTTAATTGTTGCATAGCTGAGAAAGTGTCTGATCTGGGACTTGAACTTGGGTCTTCTTGTTTCCCTGTATCTCTTCTTCCTTTCTCAGTGGTGTGCCTCCACTTCCTCACTCCTCAACTCTTCGTCATCTGACTTTTGGCCTCACTCAACCAAAACTGCTCTCTCCAAAGCTACCAAATGGGCTCATGTTTTCTGAGTTCTAATCCCTCTCGGCCTCTGCTGTATTTGACACTGTTGACCACCCTCTCTTCCTAGATACTCTCCTCTAGGTTTTTGTGATACTACTCCCTCCTTTTTCTTTTCCTACCTTTCTGACTGCTCCTTACCCCAGTATCTTTTGCTGCCTTTTCATCCACATTGTACCTCCTAGCTATGGGAGTTTTTCCTCAGTGTTGTAGCCTGGGCCCTAATCTCATTGGCTCCAGTGAGTTTAACTGTCATCTTTATGCAGATGACTCTCAGATGTATGTATCTCGTTTCAGTCTCCTGCCATCCTCCTGCCCACCTTTGGCCCCTAGTCATTTACTGCCTATTGGGAATTTCAAACTGGATGTCCCAGAGACATCTTCAACTCAGTATATCTAAAACTGAACTTAGCGTCCTTCCCCAAAAACCTCCCCTTTCTAAACTTTCCTATTCTTGTTAAGGACACCATCAGCCTTCTGGTTTCTCAGGTTCATAATCTTTGCCTCTTTCCGGACTTCTTAATGGCCCTTAACCCTACATTTCCAAACAGATGGGAAATCTTGACCATTATACCTTCACATCTTCTTTGAACAGAATTCCTTTAACTCACATAACTTCTTTTATCACCTCTCACCTTGGTAACTGCAACATTCTCCCACACATATGGGAATCCTTCCCACATATTGCTGCCGAGGTAATTTAAGTGCCATGATTCCCCTATTCAGCCAATTCCTTTCGCTTCCTGTTGCTTCTGTGATCAAATATAAACTCCTCGGTCTAGCTTTTAAAGCCTTTCACATCTTGGCCCTAACCTACTTTTCCAGGCTCATTGGACATTAGTATGCTCCTAGATCCAGCCAAACTATCCACCATTCCTTCCTTCTGCTTCTTTTCCTTTAACATGCCTTCTGCGTGAAGCTTTTCCTGATATCCTCCCTTAACCTCCAACTGCTAATAGCTTCCCTCTTAAACTACCTTGTATTTAATCATTTTTTAAATGTATTTGTATTTATTAACTCTACATATTTGTGTATGTAAACTGTGTAGATTTTATATACATATATTTACATGTATACTGCATATATTTTACATATACTTGTTTTTCCCATTAGAAAGTGAGCTCATTGTAAGGATTGTTTTGGTCTTTGTACTTCTATCACCAGTGCCTAATAAAATACTTGACACAATAGGTACTCAATAAATAGTGGCTAATTGATTTGCTTAAAATCTTCTTAGTTGCCTTGAGAATGGCAAGGAAGGACTATTAATTTATAGTACTTTAATTTATTTCTGTCCTCACCTCTGTTCTGCTGTCTTACTCTTCTTGACTACCTGTAACATTTCCCAATAATAGCAGCTATTTAAAATTTCTTTTTTGCCAAGGCCTTCCATCAGTTCTTTATGCTTCTCACTTAAAAGGGTTGACTTAACTGTCCTGAGAAGATTGAGGCCATTCTAAGTGCCTCCATCTCTTCTCATCCTTTCTGTCCACACTTATCTCATTAATCCCCCAACTTGAGAAAAGGAGGAATTCCTACTGCAAGGCTAATACCAGTCATTTTGCAAACATTTATTAAATGCACTGTGCTGAGCTCTCCAGATACAAAAAGACAATCTCTCAAAAACCTTATATTGAAATGAGGGGGAAACATGTCTAGGTACATGCATGATATACAGAGTAAATGGAAGGTAATCTGAAAGAAAGCCTAAGCAGCTTGAGAGACCTAGAAAGGTCTGCAGAAAAATAGGATTCTGACCCAAGCCTTGAAAGAAGGGAAAACCAAGAGGCAGAGTTGAGTTGGGCAGAGCATTCCTAGCACAGGGTACAGCCAGAGCAAAGACACAGAATCTCCTTTTGACAAAGACAATGAGAACCATCCCACCTTTGAGGATCTCCAAGTAGACTAGTGTGGCAGACTCTCCTCCTGTCTTTCCTAGGACTTTCTTTTAGCAGTCATTTCCTCTGCATAGCTATTCTTCAATCTCTCTATGCTTTCCATCTGCCTACAAACAGGGTCTTCCTAGTCCAAAAAGAACCCTTCACGGCCCTTCTACCCCATTTTCCTGCCCTCCCATTTCTGTCCCCTCAGTCATTGTCAAACTTTGAATAAGTTGAAAAGGCTATGACTGATGTGAAAGGCTCCTTTTTCACCATACACTCTTTCTTAATCCCTTTTAATCTTATTTCTGTCTCTACCATTCTATTGAAACTGCTCTCTCTGAGGTCACCAGTAATCTCCTCATTGCTAAATCCAGTGGCCTCGGTTCAGTTCTCTCCTTTTGACATCTTTGCAGTGTTAGACACTGGACACCACCACAGCCCCCATTCCTGAGTATGCCCTTTCTCCCTTGGCTTCAGAGACCACACCAGCCTGGTTTTCCTTGTACATTCCTTTTCCCTTCATTCCCTTTGACTCCTTGCCCTCTTCCTGCCTTGTTGTTGCTCAACATCTGCTTTTAAGGGCTTCAACTCTCACTTCTTTAGCGACCAAACTCCTTGAGGGCAGGGCTGCTTTAGTCTTTGAATCTCCAACATATGGCACATATTGGCACTTAATGTTTATTTGAATTGAATGACTGCTGCTAAGCAGTCTTCCTGTTGCCCCCTTTATCACCTCACTGTCCCATTCTCCACTGCAGATCTTCCAAACCTCATCCCTCCTCAAATGTCCTGTGGCTCCCTCTACTCCCACTCTCTCAGCTGAGACCTTTACTTCATATTTTACAAAAACTGTTGAGGCCATTTGCGCCATCTCCCTATTCTTCCCACGTCCTCATCTCTTATCACTCAGGTGCCTTCTGCCACAATCTCCTCCTTCACCCCTGTCTCACATGATGAAGTTACCTCACTCCTTGCCAGAGATAACCCCTCTACCTATACAGGCAATCCTATTCCATCCCCCCCCCCCAACAGATTGCCCACTCTGTCATCCCCATGCTTTCAATCTC
Source organism: Phalanger gymnotis (assembly GCA_028646595.1). Classification (NCBI taxonomy): domain Eukaryota; kingdom Metazoa; phylum Chordata; class Mammalia; order Diprotodontia; family Phalangeridae; genus Phalanger; species Phalanger gymnotis. The sequence continues at coordinate 208,210,138 of CM053622.1, read as the reverse complement.
TAACTACTGACTCATTCCCTACTGCCTACAAAGATGCCCATGTCTCTCCTGTCTTCAAAAAACCCTCACTTACTTGATCTCCCTCTCTCTGCTATCATCTCCTATCTCTTCTGCACTTTGTAGCTAAACTCCTCAAAAGGTCATCTACTGTAGGTGCTTTCCCTTCCTCTCCTCTCCCTCTCTTCTTGACACCTTGGCTTCTGACCTTGATCATTCCACTGACGTTGCTCTCTCCAAAGTTATCAATGATCTCTTAGTTGCCAAATCCAGTGGCCTTTTCTCAGTCCATGATTCTCCTTGACCTCTCTGCAGCCTTTGACACTGTTGATCATTCTCTCCTCCTCGATACTCTCTTCTCTCTGGATTTTCGGCACACCTCCTCGATCCTGGGTTTCCTCCTGCCTATCTGACCACTCAGTTTTCTTCTTTGCTGGATCCTCCTCTTGATCACGCCCTCTAATTGTAGGTGGCCCTCACGCTTTTGTCCTGCAGTGTAGGCTGAGTTTGATTCCTCCTGTCTACCTCAATCTCCTTTTGACAGCTCAAACTCAAAGTGAATGAATAAAAAAGCATTTATTAAGTGCTTACTATGTGTCAAGACTGAGCCGCATACTGGGGATACAAATAAAAAGGCGGTTCCTGTCCTCAAGAAACTTAGCTCCCCATAGTGGGAGACTTCCCAGCTGGAGGAATAGGGGCTAGGAGGGAGAGTTAGAGGAATAATGAGTGAGGTCATGGGAGGGTAGATTGACACATCCCTCCCAACAGCATTGGCAGGGTTGATTAAATCACGATTCTAGAATCGGAGGGGAGCCAATGGCTAGTATGAGCGAATGTACAACAAGGCAGCTGGTGAGTAAACAGTAATGATAATAATTCATGTTTATATAGTGCTTACTCTGTGTCAGGTACTGTGCTAAGTGTTTTACTTAGCTGGCGCTGTTATTATTCCAGTTGAACACACGAAGCAACCAGAATTTAAATGACTCGCCTCCTAGTGTCACACAGCTAGTAAGTGTCTAAGGCTGAATTTGAACTCACGTCTCTCTAACTCCAGGCCAGCACTCTAACAACTGAGTCACCTAGCTGCTTCAGAGACTGGCCTTAAATAGTGGGGGTGGGGACAGGAGAGCTGTCAAAAATCAGGAGAACTCCCAAATTGAGTATATTCTTTTTTTAAAGGACCATGGATATATTTTTAAATTAATTTTTTTAGTTCATTAATGAAAATCATCTTATCTCTCCCACCTTTTCTTCCTTCACTGAAAAAGAAAAGAAACAAAACCCTGGGTGACAAATATATAAAGTCAAACACTACAGATTTCTGTGTTAGCCACATCCAAAAAAAGGTCTTTAATGCCTTGAGTTCATCACCACTGTCAGGAAGTGGGTAACATTTTTCATCAGGAATCATCTGAAATAGTGGTTGGTCACTGGTTTGATCAGAGTTCTTAAGTGTTTCAGAGTTGTTTGTCTTAAAAATGTTATTCTTGAAAATAAATGTTCAAGTGAACACCCTACCCCAGGCCTGTTTTTCTTTTTGATTTTACTATTTGTCATTGCTGTCACTATCTGCTTACTGATGTTATAAAAAAAATTGCCTTGGACTCTTTCTCCCTCTCTGTTGTCTAGTAGGTTACCTGATCTCTGTCTCTGCTGTCTCTGTTATTCCTTGTACCTGCTGCCCCTCTAATATGAGCCTTCATTGTCACCCTTCAAGTGAAATGGCGCCTCCATTCTCCTTTACCCACTGCAGCCTCTTCTACCCTTCCTGTCACTTTTGGCCTAATCTTCCTTACACACTGATCTGATCCCATCAGTCTTCTGTTAAAGATTGTCAGTGGTTGTTCCTTCTTGCCTGTTGAATTAAGTCGCAACCCCTGTGTGTGATGTTCAAGGCCCTATATAATCTGGCACTGCCTGCCTCCCCTCCCCCCACCCCCCTTCCTGCTTATTTAGCCCTATTTTCTATTATTCTCTTCCACATACAAGACATCCGAGCCCATTTGGATGATTCTTTTTGAACCCTGCAACAAACACTCCTTGTGGTCAGCCACACCAGCCTACTTGCTCTTCATCACAGAGGACGCTTTGTTTCCTGACTGTGCATTTGCATTGGTTGTCCCCTCATGTCTGGAATGCTTTCCCTCCTCACCACTTTTAGAATCCATGCTTCTTTCAAGACTCAGCCCAAATCTCACTTTCTGAACCCCTTGCTGCTGTCTTCCTGTTTAAATTTCTTCCTCTGCGTGTTTGTGTTTATATGTATATACATACATGTGTATGTGTGTTTATATATACATATACTATGTACCTATATCCTATAATAATTCACATCATTCCCCTCCCCTGGGCATGGGCCATTTTTTTGCTTATCTTTGTGTTTCCAGTACAGTGCCTGGCATTAATAAGCATGAATAAATGCTTGTTGACTGATTGCTTCCTCTGGTTAGGATGCCCTCCCTTTTCCACTTGTTGAGTTCCCACTTATCCTTTTAAAGTACATTTCAGATGCCTGCTTCTGCATGAAGTTGTTCTTCATCTTCTCAGTCATTACTGGTGTTCCTACTTCCTTCCCTCACCTTACCTCCTGTATATCACTTTCTGTACATAAGAATTGTGTTCTGTATCTGCTTAACTACCTGTAGTAGGAAGGCCGAATTTATGATCTCAAAAAGGATCATATAAATATCTGAATGGTTCGAAATCGTTGGGTATACAGAATTCTCCAAGCAGAAGGCATCAAAAAATTTATTC
>CM053622.1:208185807-208207281 GCA_028646595.1 Phalanger gymnotis | reverse complement strand
GGTAAACAAAAGCCAAACTCCTCAAGGGCACCCGTTAAACTAAGCCCATTTTGCCTTACTGGCACACTACCTGAGTGCCTTGCAGTGTTCTGTACCCTAATAGCACTTGATAATTATTTTTTAAAGGGTCCTGGAGTAGAAACCAAAGCAGTTCTTTAGAGACATAGTTCATATGGGTGAATGGAGATGACAGTAGGCTCTCTGACCAGGAAGCAAGCTAAAGAGAGTGGTAGGAGCCAAGGGTGCGGAGTGTTAAGCAGAAGTAGTTCTTCAAGCCCTGGAGAACTATGCATTTAGATTATGGGGTGAACTGCAGAATCCTGCAAAGCAAACCTTGAGTGGAGGTAATTGCTGCTGACTCAGCACACTGGAGTAGTCAAGCATCTGGAGTTGCAGCAGTTGCAGACCAAAGGACCGTCACATGCACAGTGCAGAAAAACTTTGCTGTGTGTCGGTTTTATGTACTCCAGACAGCTATGCAGCTTTATCATTTGATAGGAAAGATAGCAGTCTCCTAAAAACTTAGTTACTAATAAGTTGAGAGAAGTAAAGCAAGGTTGGTTTTACTATTTAAGGAGGGGGAGACCCTCACATAATCTAGGCCTCAAAAAACTAGTTAAAGATGGTTCCATCTTTAGTAACAAGTGAAAGATTTGTATGATCCGAAGAGAAACCAGAGTATCTTTTTTTTTAAACAGCCTAGAAGTCCTACCACACTTTTGAAGGGAGGCTTAGGTGAGGTGGGATGTGGGGAAACCAAAATTACTAGTACCATTAGGTGGTTATAGGACGAAAATTTAAGAACCTACTAGATCAAACCTCTTTTCCCTCTTTACGTTTCGCATTTGCCAGTGAGATGATTCTAAGTCCCTCTTGTTTTAAGACAGACTGCATCTCTAGATGAATTGATAAGTACAGAGAAGTATTTTTCTTTCCATGAAACTTTCTGTTCAAAAAACCAGTAGGGATTTGGAACGGGGTACGTTCTCATCACAGCTCCACTTGTGTTCAGCTATATCCCATAGGATCTGGTTAACACGACCTCCTCTTGGCGTTTTCTTCAGGTGTCCATCCTGTTTTTACAACCTGATGAACCTGTTTTGTGAGCTAACCTGCAGCCCTCGACAGAGCTGGTTTCTGAATGTGACAGATACCCAAAGCTATGTTGACCCCACCACAAATGAGACCAGAACAAATGTAGAAGGACTGCAGTACTACATTTCACAGAGCTTTGCAGATGGTGAGTTAATATAGAGGAGATAGTGTGGTGTAGGGGAGGAGCGCCTGGTGAGTTGGAAGACCTTTGTTTAGGTGCCATCCGGATTGCATTGTGCTTTTGTCCTTTGAGTTAAAGGATCTTCACAAGGTAACAACCACCACCACCACAATAATAACAGCAGCTAGCATTTATTTAGTGCTTCAGAGTTTGCATGTGTTATCTCATTTGATCCTTGGAACAACCCAGTGAGGTAGGTACTATTATTATCCCCATTTTATCGAGGAAGACACTGATGCACAGAGAGGTTCAGTAGCTTACTCAGGGTCACACAGCTAGTAAGTATCTGAGGCAGGATTCAGACTGAGGTCTCCTTCACATCCAGCCCTCTATCTGCAGTACCACCTAGCTGCCTCTAATAGAAAATAACAGATTGGAAAGAAGCCGCATTCTCATTATTTTGTGGTGTAGAAATGATTAGCATTTATATGGCACTGTCAGGTTTGTGGTGCTCAGAACTCTCTGTATTGAAGTTGAGCTGGGGTCTTTTCTCTGCCCATTGTGGGTCTGAAGCACCTCCAGAGATGAGGTGGACTCTGCAAGTCTGGTTATTTCTCTTCCACCTCTGGTACATAGTGAGCTCTGCTTTTCTTTGATTCTCTTCTTGTTATTTGGAGGCACCAAATGAGTCGGGAGAAGAGAAGGCACAAACATCTCCAGCTGGTTTCTCCCTTTCTTTTCATGTACTTTGGCTCTACCTGGGATAAGTTGTGCATGTGTGAGCTGTGGATGGTGAGTGCAGGCCCCATGTGCTGTGTGCTCACCTCTTTGGGGTGGGGGAACGGGGGCATCTTTATAAGAAGACGCAGCTGAACTAAAGCAAGTATATTCCTTTTCACCTTTTCCCCCCATTGTTGTTTTTTAGCCATGTATAATGCCTGCCGGGATGTTGAGGCCCCCTCAAGTAATGATAAAGCTCTGGGGATTCTCTGTGGGAAAGATACTAAAGACTGCAATGCCACCAACTGGATTGAGTACATGTTCAATAAGGATAATGGACAAGCGCCTTTCACCATCACACCTATTTTTTCAGGTAAGGGAAAGTTGTTCTTTGTCAATTATGTTCAAAATCTGTTGTTTTAATGCCAAGGAATAAACAGAATGGATTGGGGATATGGAGAGGATTGACATTATATGAATTTAGTTCCTCATACCTATATTCTGTGGTATGAGACTTATCAAATTCTGTCAGTTAGTGGTATAGTGGAAAGAAGGCTGGCTTTGGAGTCTGGTACCCAGGGTTTGAATCTCAAATGCCGTGAGATGTTAGGCCAGACCTTTGGCCTCTAAAAGAGGAGGTTGCACTAGATGGCCTTGAAGGGTCCTATGATGGTGTGAACTCTGAAGTGATTTCCAAAACAAATGCCTTGCTTCTGATTTGGGAACAACGAGGCATATAGTTAAAATGAAATTGAAGACTACAACTAAAAATAGTTTGCTACTAATAAACAAAAGGGCCCACCTTGCCAGTGGTACTACTGTAGTTGGCCCCTACACGAACTCCTTGGAAGTAAAATAAGATAGTGTTAGTTAGTTTTCTTCTTTACAGAACTAATTCAATTCAGAAAACATTTTTAAATATCTCTCGTGTACAAAGAAATCTTGAGAGTGTTATTCATTCTCAGTCAAACGTTTCTTGAGTGAGTGCTATGTTTCAGGCACTGTGCTAAGCGCTGAGAATACAAAGAAAGGCAAAAGACATCCTAGCGTTCAATTAACCCACAGTCTGATGGGGGAAACAAGCTCTATACAGGATAAGTAGGAAATAGTCAACAGTGGGAAAGTACTAGAATTAGGGGGAATTAGGGAAGGCTTCCTGGAAAAGGGGAGATTTTATCTGGAACTCGAAGGAAACCAGAGAAGCCAGGAGGTAGAAATGAGGAGGGGAAGGGTTCCAGGCGAAGCGAACACCTAGAGAAAATACCCCAATTTGGGAGCTCAGTGGAGTGGCTTGTTGAAGGGACAGCAGAAAGGCCAGTATTACTGGATTGAAGAATACAAGAAGTGGTTTTAAAGTATAAGAAGCCTGGAAAGGTTGAGGTGAAGGGCTTTGAATGCCAAAGATTTTTATATTTGATTATGGAGGTAATAGGGAGCCATTAGAGTTTATTAACTAGTAGAGATGATATGATCAGACTTACCCTATAGAAAAATCACTTTGACAGCTTAGTGGAGGATGGACTGGAGTGGGGAGAACCTCATTGCCCTGGAGACCAACCAGCAGGCTATTGTGGTAGTCCAGATGTGAGGTGATAAGGGCCTCCATCAGGTGACAGTGTCAGAGGAGGGAAGGGAGTGTATGAGAGAGGTGTTACAAAGGTAAAATCAATAGACTTTGGCAGCAGATTGGATATGGGAGATGAGAGAGAGTGAGGAGTTGAGGCTGATCCCTAAGTCGTAATCCTGGGGGACTGGCATTTAAATTGGATTTTTAAAAATGGATAAGAAATAAATAGATTAAAAGAGGGATAAAGAAATGTCTCAGCATAAGTGACTGCCTGAGCTAAGGGACAGAGGAAGGAAAGCAGAAAGTGTTTTCTGGTGACCGTTATCTAATTAGATCATAGAATCATAGGCGAGAGTACAGGCAAATAGAGTAGTGCCGGATTATGGTGGACCTCGAATGTCAGGCAGAGTAGTTAAAACTTGAGGCAGTAATGAACCACTGAAGACTTGAGCAGAGGACTGTCCTGAACAGATGTATGTGCTTTGAGAGGATTCATCTGGCAATAGACGAATTGGATTATGGAGACAAGTAGAGCAGTAAGATCTGGACGGGTGGACAAGCATAGTAATGAGGCCTTGTACTGTAGATTAGGTGAAGTTGAACCGGGGATAGCCTCAGTGGCATTTGGGAACTGATTGAATTTAAGAGGTGAAGGAGAAGGAAGTATAAGAACATGGGTAATGATAGAATCCTGGTCCCAAGCTTAATTGCACATCGTGTAAGTAATACATAGTTTATGGAGGATAGGATGGTGCTTATAGCAACTTATTGCCCTTGATCCATGCCTTCCCATCTTCTCCAGCAGGCTGTCCTCACGATTCCCCCCCTTCCGATTTATCTCTCTTCTCTGTTGCCTAAAGACAACCCAAGGCTATCCCATCCTTTAAAAAACAAAAACAAAAACCCACCCCCTCACCATACCCTGTGATGCCTGCTCACCTCAGGTCTCTCTCTCACCAGATAAATTTGAAAATGTAGTCAGTTCTCCGTGCCTCTCTTCCTCTCACTCACTCGCTTCTCAGCTTTCTTTAATCTGGTTTCTGAGTCCTGTGTCACGAGCTGCCTATGGGACATGTCAAATCAATGCCATGGAGGCATCTCACACCCAACACGTCCAAAACAGCACTCTTTGTCTTCCCTCTTCTGAGGCTCCCCCCTCCTGGTTTGTTTGTTTTTTTAAATAAACTTTTACTATTATCTTCTTTTTCTTTTATCATTATAGTTGTCACAAGTATCGCCTCCTCCTCCCAGAGAACCATCCCATATAACAAATAATATTTTTTTAGGAGGAGAAAAAATCAGCACAACTAATAAATACATTGAAAATGTCCCAAAACATGCAGAGTGCAACGCCTGTGATCTTCCTGTCTCCGTGAAAGGATGAGTTGGGGATGTCCTCTCATATATCCATGTTTGAGTTTTATAACTTTGTTAGATTTACTTTTTTTTGGTGTTATCCTTTCCATTTACATTGTTGTGGTCCCTGTGTGTATTGTTTTCTTGACTGCTTTTACTTCATTTTGCCATCAGTTCGTATAGATCTTTCTGTAATTATGTTCATCACACACACACACACCATTTCTAACAGCACAATAATATTTCATTACATTGATGGGCATCTGCTTTGTTTCCAGTACACAACACATGTACACGCGCCAAACCTCTGTTAGAGAAATATGGTAAAAAAAGATTATCTTCCATTTGATCACTCCCGCTCTTATCCTAGGTGTGTTACATTTTTTTATTTCTGGTGTTCCCCACCCCAGTTGCTGATGCCTTCCCTCGTCACATTACTTTCCATTTACTACATATCTATCTTGTGTAGACATGTAAGTTCCTTGAGGGCAGAGACTGTTTTCCCCTTTTTTCCTCTGCGTCCTCAATGCTTAGCATGTGCCTTGCAAATAGGAGGCTTTTCCCCGCTTTCTTCTTCGGCCTGTGGGTCAGAAATCATAATATTCAGTAACCCTCAAACGAGAGAAAATAAATTAAAGAATTGCCCATTTCTAATTTCCATGTAAAAAATAGGAGCTCCCTGCCTTTCTATAGTGCTATAGCTATTTTTTATTCAATTAGCAAGCATTTATTTTCTCTCCATTTCTTCTCATTGAGAAAGAAAAAAAAAACCTTTATAACAGATACCCATAGTAGAACCAAACATTCTCACATTGGCCATGTCCAGAAATCTCCATTTTTCTTGACTCCGTCACCTCTCTGTCTTAGAAGGTAGATAGTATTCATCGTCATTTTTCAGCAGTGCCCCACTCTTTGTGGCTCCATTTGGGGTTTTCTTGGCAGAGGTGCTGGAGTGGTTTGCCATTTCCTTCTCCAGCTCATTTTACATAGGAGGAACTGATGCAAACAAGGGTAAGTGACTTGCCAAGGGTCACACAACTAGTAATGCATGAGACCGGATTGAACTCAAGAAGGTAAGTCTTCCTGATTCCAGGCTGGGCACTTTATCCACTGCACCATCTAGCTGCCTCTGTTCTTCATCATCGGGCTTCTGGAATTATAGTTGGTCGTTTCACTAATCAGAGTTCTTAAGTCTTTCAGAATTGTTTGTTTTCACTTTGTTGTAGCTATGGTATAAATTGTTCAACTGTCTTTGCTCACTTAATTCTACATCAGTTAATGCAGACCTGCCCAAGTTTGTCTGAAACTGTCCCTTTTGTAATTTCTTATGGTACCATAATATCCCATTACATTCATATTACCACATCGTGTTCAGCTATTCTCTGTTTGATGGATACTGCCTTAATTTCCTGTTCTTTGCCACCACGAATATTGCTGCTGTAGATATTTTTGTAAATATGGAGACCTTGATTTCTTTGGTGTATAATCCTAGTGGTGATAGTATTACTCAGTCAAAGGGTGTGCACTATTAGGAACTTTTGGGGCACAGCTTCAAATAGCTTTCCAGAATGACTGCATGTGGTAGATTCTTAATGAATGCTTATTGATAGAGAAATAGAAAACTGTCTAGTATACTAAAACGTTAAGGAATTTGCATGGAGTCCTATAGCTACTCTGTGTCTAAGATGGGAAATGAATCCATTGCTGGCCCTTACAGGGAATCGCCTGTACTTGTGAAATCAGAAGTTGTGGGTGGGAGTAGGGGAGACAGGGAAGAGATAGTGAGAGGTAAATCAAGTTGAAAAGAAAGAGGGAGACTTTTTTTTTTGGCTTTTTGATTATTCCTTTGGTTTATTTATTTATTTATTTATTTGCTTTTTGGCAGGGCAATTGGGGTTAAGTGACTTGCCCAAGGTCACACAGCTAGTAAGTGCGTCAAGTGTCTGAGGCCGGATTTGAACTCAGGTCCTCCTGACGCCAGGGCCGGTGCTCTACTCACTGCGCCACCTAGCTGCCCTATTCCTTTGGTTTCTTAAAGTATTCTTCCGATGGTGGTTTTAAAATTTGTATATACATATGTGTGTAGATATAGATGTAAAATGAATATTATAAATGGTTCTTTTCTGTGTGTTGTCATTTAAAACCAACTTCTCAAATTAAAGCAAGTTCTCACCCTGTTAAGATGCGCTGTTAATTGGTTAATCTGTGAAGCTGTTAAAATGTATTAACTCATTATTATTTAATCTCTTAGAAAACAGTACTAGTGGGATGAAGCCAATGAACAATGCCACCAAAGGCTGTAACGAGTCAGTGGATGACATAACCGGACCTTGTAGCTGTCAGGATTGTTCCCTGACTTGTGGGCCCAAACCCCAGCCCCCACCTCTTCCTGCTCCTTGGTTGATACTTGGCTTGGATGCCATGTATGTCATTATGTGGCTCTTCTACATGGGGTTCTTGATTGTGTTCTTTGGAATGTTTTTTACAGTATGGTGCTACAGGTAAGGACTTACATGGTTTTATCTCCTTAGAGGAGAGAAAAAAGCAAACTTGCATGTGACGTTATTTTTCATTTGGCTATCAGTTATTAATAGAGTTGTTAATGTTATTAATGAGTTATTAACAGAGAATATGAATTTTTTGCAAGCAAGCATTCTAAGCCCTGTTGAAGCACTAACCCAACTTTTTCTGAATTAAGTATAATTCATAGAGCATTTCTTTTCTAAACTGGCTATTATTTGCTAAAACTATCTGATCATCAGAATCAAATCAATTCAAATTCCTTTTTTGTTCCCCCTGAGTTTCTGATTAAGTGTTCACTTTGTCATTAGTCTGGAATAATACTTTATGGAAGCCTTAAATTTGTAAGAGGCAGACTTTAAGATGAAGACTTCAGAAAGAAACTCTTATTTTGTTAACTGTTTAAAGAAAACATGCGAAAAGAAAAAGCAGAGTCATTTTTCAGGATGAGGATGGAGGAAAGATGAATACTCAGTGAACAAAAAAAGAAGCAGGGAAAAAGCTTTCTGTGAGATTATAGTGATTTTAGAGTAATCTTTTCAGAGTCACAGTATAATGAAAAATTTATTAATATTGCTTATATTCTTTTCCCCTCCCAGAAAACGGTATTTTGTCTCTGAGTACACACCTATTGATGGCAATATAGCCTTTTCTCTTAATGCCAGTGATCGAGGTATGCATATTTGTGATTTGAAAGATAAAGGGGGGTTGGAGCTGTAGAGGTGAACAGACATCATGGTTATGAAAAAGTTATTTTTAGTATGGGAGAAGGGACTCCTTACATGCTAAGTTCATTGCTCTCCTGGATGAAGTATGAATCACCCATCTCTTGGAGGGAGAGCATGGATTTGGTGTCCATTATCACTGACCTTAGGCTAGTCAGATTTTTCCCATCCCTCTGTAAGCACTTAATCTAGTCACTGCTGTGTGAGGTTTATTAACTTATTTCCTGTTACAAATTTCAGGAATGGCTTGGCTCTTAACCTCCAACCTCCCTTCCTCTCATGCTCTTCCAGGGGAGGCCTCCTGTTGTGATCAACTTGGTGCGGCATTTGAGGGCTGCTTGACAAAAGGCTTTACACAATGGGGGTCTTTCTGCGTTAGAAACCCAGTGCCTGTCATCTTCTGCTCCCTGGTCTTCATTGCAGCATGCTGTTCGGGTCTGGTGTTTATGAGACTCACTACCAATCCAGTTGATCTTTGGTCTGCCCCCAACAGCCAAGCTCACCTAGAGAAAGAATACTTTGATACCCACTTTGGACCTTTCTTCCGTACTGAACAGCTTATTATCCGGGCTCCACACACTAACCCACACACTTACCAGCCATATCCTTCCGGAGCAGATGTTCCCTTTGGGCCCCCTCTGGACAAAGGCATCCTGCATCAGGTAATCTGCCATTTGCTAATGTCAGTCCAGGAATATGTACTGTGTTTGTGGTTTGTCCTATAGGAAGGCCCTTTTTGAGGGAGTGGGGACAGACTCAATTTGTAATTTCATCAGCTCCCGGGGAAGAATTCCCACAGCACCTTCTCTGCAGATAAAGAGTTGCTTGGAGCATTAAGAAGTTAAAGGACGTGCCCAGGGTCACATAGCTACTATATGTCTGCAGTAGGATTTGAACCCAGGTTCTTCCTGGCTTGAAGGCCTCTTCTCTGTCCTTCACTTGAGAGCATGGCAGGCCAGTCCTACTCATTCAGACCACACGTTGGCAAAGACATTATCACATTTCAAGATTCTTGAGTAAACATACATCCTTTCTCCTAGAAGATTTAAAAAACCACTAGAGTTTATGTGTGTGTGTGTATAAAATTTATTTTCAGTTTTCTACATTCACTTTCACAAGATTTTGAATTCCAGATTTTCTCCCCATCTCTGCCCTCTTCTCACCCTAGGACAGCGTACACCCAGACCACCCCTTCCCCCAGTCTGCCCTCCTTTCTATCACAACCCCCCTTTCTTCCATTCCCCTCCCCTGTATTTTCCTGTAGGGAAAGATAGATTTCTATACTCCACTGCCTGTACATGTTATTGTCCAGTTGCATGCAAAAACAATTTATTAACATTCATTTTTTTTTTAAGTTTTGGGTTCCACATTCTCTCCCTCCTTCCTCACCCACCCTCATTGAGAAAGCAAGCAGTTTGATATAGGTCATACATATGTAGCCATGCAAAACACTTCTATAACATGTTGCCAAAGACTAACTACATTTCTGTCTATCCTGTCCTTCCTTCCATTTACTCCCATTCGCTCCCTTGACCTGCCCCCCCACAAAAGTGTTTGCTTCTGATTACCCCTTCCTCCAGTCTGCTGTCCCTTCTATTATCTCCCTTCTCTTATCCCCTTCCCCTTCTTGCTTTCCTAAAACCAGTAGAGTTTTATGGTGGCTCCTACTCTTAGGTACTTCTCGTAGTAAAACCTGCCTTTTTATTGAGATTAGATGGGAAAATGTGTCTGAACAAAGGGAGACTTTACCAGTAATATCTTCCTCATCAAGAGCTTACTAAAACTTGACATTGTGGATTTTCTCAAAATGACAGATTTTTTTTTTTAGTCATTAGTTAAATGGCTTCTCAGAGGACGAGCCTTCTAAAACTTAACAATTAGCTAGTTGAGAAGGAAGCTTATTTCATATTGATCATGTTGGCAGTAACTATCCTGAAATCCTTATATTTTGGCTTCCATCGTACTTAATGAGAGATGCCACCCAGCTTCTCAGGAGGCTTTTTAAGACCATCTCATACTGTCTGGTACTACATTGTGCCTGTGGATAAATCATTTGACTCCTTTTTATGCAGTTCCATTTTTTTTAATCTTCTCAAACATGATTCCTGATTGTAAATTCCATCAGATTGAACCAGCATTTGTGAAACACGATACTGTGTGCCAGTCACTGTTGTAGGGACCAGCAATACAGAGATAAAAGTAGTGTCTCTCCCCACTACTCAAGGGGGCAGGACAAAACATTTATACAGAGAGGTAGATTTGAACATAAAGTGAGTCTGACGTAATTGTGGGGGGTAGCAAGTCTGATCCCTCAGGAAGGGTTTCATGAAGCTTCAAGGAGATGGCAGCAAAAAAGTCTAAAGCTTTATTTCAGAAAGTAGGATGTTTAGTCTTTCATATCCCCCTTTCCTACTCTGTTAAATACGAGTTGTGCACATTTCTCCTAGCTGCCGTAGCAAGATCAAAGACTCAGAAGAAACTGGTATTGATAGCTGCTCCATGCTTCCTTGCCCCAGGTGGTTCTGGAAGGTTTGAGGTTATCAGAAGAGGGTTTTTTTTTATTTTTATTTTTTTGGAGTAGGAAGGCAGGGAAATTGGGGTTAAGTGACTTGTCTAAGGTCACACAGCTAGTAAGTGTCAAGTGTCAGAGGCTGGATTTGAACTCAGGTCCTCCTGACTCCAGGGCCAGTGCTCTACTCACTGAGCCGCCTAGCTTCCCCAGAAGAGGTTTTTTGTTTGTTTTTTTTTAAGGGCCACTGGGGGTTTTACCTAATTTTTGTCGATGCTGTCCTCTCTAATTTTTTGCTGCTCTGAGAAATTGTGTCCCTTCAGCCTTTTGGTCCTTCTAATAGCCACTTATAGTATCCTAAAATGTGAAGTCTGGGAAGACAGCCTAATTGTCCATATTTTAAGGCTCACTCTATGTTATAATCCTCCTCTTACAGATTGGGGTAGGGGTCCTATGAACTATTTTTTTACATTTTGATCACAGTATTTCACTATAATTAGTTTCCTTTGTAATCCTATATATTTTATTATATGCATTTAAAAAATTTTTGTGAGAAAAGAGTGCATGGTTTTCACCAGACTGACAAAGAAATCCACCATAAAAAAGCTTAAGAACTCGTAGATTAGGGGAACTTATGCCTCCCATCTTCTGATCCTAGCAAATTATCAAAATGTAAGTCAGCTGTTAATTAACTATTTAATGTAACTGTGGTTCTGTTCTTCCAGGTGCTAGACTTACAGACAGACATTGAGCACATCACTGCTTCTTATAACAATGAAAATGTGACACTTCGGGACATCTGTTTGGCCCCCTTATCTCCTTACAACAAGAACTGTACCATTCTGAGTGTACTAAATTACTTCCAGAACAGCCATTCTGTTTTGGATCACCAAAAAGGAGACGAATTCTATGTCTATGCAGATTATCACACCCACTTCTTATACTGCACACGGTAAGAAAGAGTATGGATTGAACTGGCCATTGAGAAAAAGACTTTTTAAGAAGTACCCTGGGCATGGTGTTATATACATGCCTGTAGTCCCTGCTTCTGGAGAGGCCAAGAATGATGGTTTGCTTGAGTGCAAGAGTTTTGGCTAAAGCTAATCGAGTGTTCACACTAAATCTAAGACTAATATGGTGAACCCCCTGGAGCAGAGGGACCAGTGGTCTGCTGAACGAGGAGTGAGCCAGGCCAGGTCAGAAAAATAGCAGGATAAAGTTTTCCTGACAGTAAGTATTGGGATTGGACCAGGAGTAGTTGCTGCACTTCTAACCTGGGCTCTTAAGATAGGAAGAACCAGTCTGAAAAAAAAAAAGGCACAAACCCCAAATGACAGCTTTTTAGGCCCTTTTTAATAAGAGGGAAGTCTAGTAGTGTCACATGAGTACATAAATACATAGAATTGTTGAGTCAATTTTTCAGTCAGGTAAATAGCATAAGAAAATGACTGTTTTTAAGAAGTAAATACTTTTCAGGCCCTTTTAAGTGAGAAGAATGTTTAGTAGTGTCAGGTGAGTCTATAAGTATAGAAAATTATTGGGTCAGTTTTTAAAGGGGGGAAATGAATGAATCGACCCTAGAAAAGGCCTGTTTTTAAAAAAATGACTGCTTTTAAGGCTCTTTAAAGTAAAAAGGATGGCTAGTGGTATTGAATGAGTATGTAAGTACTTGTTGGGTCAGCTTTTCAATGAGGTTTCCAGATTTGGAATGCTCCATAAAGATGCTAGACAATTGCCTGGTGACCTGTAGGACAGACTTGATAGTTGAACTTTGACGGGGTGAAGAGAAGAGATAGCATCGAATTTACCTGCTGGCTTCTTGAGTCACGGTAGTTATTACACTTTCAGAATGAAGACAAGGAAACACACCTGGTCGTCTCTGAATGTGTTGCTGCTTAGAAATTAGTCTCCCAAGAACTTCGTTGTAAGATTCAGTCCCATTTTGCTGAAGCCTAGGTCCTTTAATTTTTGTGCTGAAGAGTGTGTGTACACACACCTCGGGTTTCTCAGTGATTTCCAATTTTCTTCCCTTGTTTTTCAAGGAAGTGCTCATCTGAAAAATGTAATGCAAGCGTGCATCTTTCTGACAGCTTTATTCTCTAAGCTTGAGTTTGTGCCCACCAACATGCCTGGGATGTCTCACCCTGTACACTACTGCTTCATCAGATATGATGAAGTAGCACAGACATTGAACTTGTATAGGCAGAAAGAACACTTTTAGGAGAGCCCAAGGTCTGCATCCACCCCTAGTACCAGCTGTGTGTGACCTTAGGCAAATCAGGGAATCCCTCATCTTCTCTTTCCTGCCTCTGTAAAATGGGTATAAAAATCTGGTAGGATCTCATGTATGTAAAGTGCTTTGTGAACTTTCAAACCCCTCTCAGTGCCAGTTATTGTTACCCTTTGAGGTCCCTTGGCCACCTCTAGGCTTGCTTCAGATTACTTGGCTACTGAGAGCCTCCGCTAGAACTGAGCTGAAAGGGTGAATGTGATCCTGAGCTTACTCCAGGAAGCTTCCTCAAAGCAACACCTGAATTTACAAAATTGAGGATATATTTGTCTTACTTGGGCTCATTTGATTTGTAGCTCCGCATGTGTTTCCTTTGACATTACCCTGGTTTCTCTCTGTCTTACTGTCACATCATTGGGTCCTTAAAACATTTCTTGTTCAAATACATAAATTGTTTTTGCAATTTTTTTTTTGGCAGGGCTCCTGCCTCTTTGAATGATACAAGTTTACTTCATGATTCTTGTTTGGGAACATTTGGTGGACCTATTTTCCCTTGGCTTGTCTTAGGAGGCTATGATGGTAAGTACTTTTCTGTGGGAGCAGTTTAAATTACCTAGGGTTGATCCCAAAGGTAGCTCTTAACTTAGGACTGTGGATAGCAAAGCTTAATTTGCCTAGATATCAAAGCTTAATTTCTTGTCTCATGAATTTGGGGCATATAGTTTTATTTTTTCTTTAACTTGAAAATTTTGTTTTTTTAAAAAGTTTTGCATTTTAATGAGTTATTATTAACAGACCTTAGTATTGTATCACACAACCAACTTGTTTTGCAATTGCTTAGGTTTAAATGAATTATCAACATATAAAATTTCATCATAACTTTATAATCTTTGTCCATTCTTCCTCTTTTCCTCTTATGGATTAGATTCTTTTAAAGCTTCACATGTTTATCAGACCCGATAGAGTGAGATTTTAGTCTTTAGACTCAATAGTCTCTTAATAGTCTCTTAAAGGAAGTACTGTGTGGTTCAGCCCTGAATTAGTAAGGTTATCTTATCTTTTTCTGAGTTGGCTGATTAAGAAATTCAAACATATGTTTAAATACGGAAACTACACCTTTACTTTCTCTTTGCTAGTTCCATAGCACATCACAGCAGGCTGCCCAGTGTGCAGTGGTGCAATGAAGGTCATAGCATCTTTGGTGCCTGAGGTTTAATTACAAGAGGTTTGACAAGGTTTTCCTCTGTGGAGAGAGGCAGCCAGTAATAGTTCTTGGGCATACCCCTGTGCATGAGGAAAGATTGACTTACAGTCTTAAATACGTATCTGCTGAATGAGAACTTAGCTTCTTTTAGGTAGATGAGTCTTAATTCGTAAGCTGCACTCTAGACTCGTGTAGCAAATTGTCCAATTCTTGGTACGTGGGGATTATTGTTAGTAAACTGCACTGGTTATGTCTTTAGGTTATAAGCCCTCTGGTTAGGAGTCTCCTTGGTTTCAAGCTTATAATCTTTGTGTTACTGCATTTTTTCTTTATAGATCAAAACTATAATAATGCTACTGCCCTTGTGATTACCCTTCCTGTCAGTAATTACTACAACAACACTGAAAAGCTGCAGAGAGCCCAAGCCTGGGAAAAAGAGTAAGTTTCTGGCCAGGTTTAAATGCGCTCCTGGTGTTTCTGGGTAGTGAGTTTGCTGTTCTGCTTTCAGTGTTTCTTAGTCAGTGAGCCGGTAACTTCAGATCCTCTTTTTTCCCTTATTCGACGCTAGTAGGTAGATCGGGGGGGAATCTACACCTAAAGTCCTGAATTCTTGTTGAAAAAGGTGACCCATTTTGAAATCACATTTTGTTTTTTATTTTTCAACATGGCGGACTTTAAAATTCCATCTTTTATCAGATAGGAGGGAGAGAGCTTTTTTTTTTGATAAATCCAATTGAACTTGTTTTGAATATATTTTTAAATGATCAGAAATTGAGTTGAAAGTACTGTCATTTAACTCATAACTCAGTATAGAAGAAAGTTTAGACATTGTGTTGTTATAATGGGAAGCGAGATTCAGAATCCCCAGAACCTGTATTTAAATCTTATCTCTGTCACTTAACACTACCTGTAAGATAGTAAAATCTTAGGCTGATCTCTGTTGTTCTCAGGTTCCTGATCTGTGGAAGGAAGGGGTTAGATTAGATTACCTCCAGGGTCTTTTCTAGCTCTCAATCAGTAATCCTCAGAATCTCTGCTTTTGCTGAGTTTTTTCCCTGATGTGCCTTCTATTTACTTTTTAGATTTATCACCTTCATAAAAAACTACAAAAATCCAAACCTGACTATTTCTTTCTCTGCTGAACGAAGTATTGAAGATGAGATAAATCGTGAAAGTAACGGCGATGTTGTTACTGTTCTAATTAGCTATGCTGTCATGTTTTTATATATTTCCATCGCCTTAGGACACATCAAAAGCTGTCGTAGGTTCCTGGTATGTGATATCATTGAGTTTTCATATAGTTCTTAGTATAATTGAGACTTTTAAGAAATATCCCTAGGGTATTTCTTAAGCATTAATCTTTATATTTAAAGCAGATAAAAGTTAGTTTCATATTTGTAAACAACAAAGCTCTTTGGCACATAGCTTTTTTCATTTTAGTGATTTTTTTTTAAATTGGGATACGTGTAAGGAGTGCATTTGTAAATAAGGAAACTCATAGACACGTCTCTTTACCACCCCAGCTTATCCTGTTATAAAATATAACTCTTACTGGTAGAAACCAAATTTCCCATCTACCACTGGCTGGTAAAGGACTATTGTATTCATTGAAATCAAAAACTGTCGTAGCTTCCTTGGTATGTGATATCATTGAATTTTTGTATATTTCTCAATACTGTTGAGACTTTTTTTTTAATCTCCCTAAGGTATTATACATTCATCTTTATATTTAAAGCAGATAGTTTCGTATTTGTAAAGAATAAAGTTCTTTGGCACATCGCTTCTCTATCTTCATTTTGGTAATTTTTTAAAAAATTGAGAGAAGTGTAAATAGTGCATTTATAAATGAGGAAACTTATAGATGTGTCTCTTTACCACCCCAGCTTGTACTGTTATAAAATGTGATTATTAAAATATAATTGTTACTAATATATTTCCAATCTACCACTGGTAGAGGGCTAGTGTATTCATTGAAATCATCCTTATTTGCGTTTGTCCAATCTGATGTAGCAAAATCTAAAGTAATCATTTTTCTTTTATTCATGTTTTCAGGTGGATTCTAAAATCTCCCTGGGCATTGCAGGCATCCTGATGGTGCTTAGTTCAGTAGTGTGTTCTCTAGGTTTCTTCAGCTATATTGGAATTCCTCTCACTCTGATTGTCATTGAAGTCATCCCATTCCTGGTGCTTGCAGTTGGAGTAGACAACATCTTTATTCTAGTTCAGACCTTTCAGGTATATATGTATATACCAATCTTGCCATTTGGTTCCATTGAAAAGAGGAAAAATGCCTTAGTTGAAACTTACTACATTTTTATTACACGTCTATAAATTCTGCTCTATCTGGACATTTTAACGGTTACTAATGTGGGTTTGTTAGCACCAGGGAAAGGGGTCAGTAATAATAATAATATATTTTAAAGTTTGCAAGGATTTTACTCATCTCATTTGAGCCATAAAATGTGAGATATAGGCATTAGTCCCATTTTACAGATGAGGAAACCAGGGCTCAGACGTGAATTATAACTTGCCCTTGGTCACTCGGATCATAATTGTCAGAGGCAGGATTTGAAACTAGGTCTCCCTGACTTCAGGTTGTCAGTCTGTCCAGTTTATCATACTGCCTCTGCCTTGATATAAAATAAACCTTTATTACAAAGATTGTTTTCTGCCCAGTGGCAAATATGTCACAAGTTCCCTTTGCCCTAAGTCTCTTGAGGTAGCCAAGCTAAAGAA
This sequence comes from Phalanger gymnotis, assembly GCA_028646595.1. Lineage (NCBI taxonomy): Eukaryota > Metazoa > Chordata > Mammalia > Diprotodontia > Phalangeridae > Phalanger > Phalanger gymnotis. The sequence goes on along the minus strand of CM053622.1, from coordinate 208,190,498 downwards.
GCTTGAGTTATAAATGCTGTATAATGATGCATCATCACAGGTTTGATTTAGCAAATGTTTTTAAGCACTCAGTGCGGAGCACTGTGGAAGATAAAGATTTAATTAAGAAGCCTTTGCCCTCTTGAAATTTACAGAGCATGTTACATACACCCAGATGATGGTAAAATAAAATAATGCATAAGTGTGTGAGAGATGGAAGCTACGTGTGATCTGAAGAAGGAAAGTCATTACCAGCATGGGGACAGGAGAGGGAATAGAGAGGTGTGCTTGCTCTAGGAGATAGAGACTTTGATTCTATTTCCTTTCTGCTTGTTGAGATCCTGATTGTATCCAGTGATGGGCTCAGATCTCATCAGTGCCATTAACTCCCCATGTGACCTCTGGTCATTTCACTTTTCTCTGGGCCTTGGTTTCTTGTGTCTTATGAAGGGGTTGAACTAATTGACTTCTGAGGGCCTTCCTGTTTTACTTTGGTGAGCCCCTCACCTCCTTCTTGTATTTCTCATCTGTGTACTAAGGGGGAAGGGTCACCAGGAATCTCTTGGGTTGAATTACTATTAATATTCTACTTTGGGAGGGAAGAATAGGAAATTTAGACTTTTAAATCCTTGTTGTGAATTAAAATTAAGGATTTTTTCATTCTTTTTAAAGTCAGCCATGTCTCTTTAGGGAGTCGTGGAGAGAGAAATTGTAATCAGTTGGGTGGAAAAGCTCTTCTTTCGTCTTTCAGAGAGATGAACGCCTTCAAGGGGAAACACTGGATAAACAATTGGGCAGGATCCTGGGAGAAGTGGCTCCAAGCATGTTCGTGTCGTCATTTTCAGAGACCATAGCCTTTTTCTTAGGTAATCATTCCTCATATGGCTCTTCCCTTGCTTTCATTGAGCCTGGGTACCATACAGGAGCTTTGCATTTGGGTATCTGAATGTCCTTCTTTTTGCCTCCTTTTAACATTCATCATGTGACCAGAATATTTAATGGGGGGGAGGGTTTCAAAAGAATTATTTATCTACCTTTGCTTGCAGTTATGAATCACATGAGCATTGGACTGAGCTAAATAGGGGAAGTAGTCCAACGATCACATGTTTGTATTTGTGCTACACTTGAGGAAAAAAACTTTCTTAATCCACTGCTACTGAGAGTGTGCAAGAAAAAAAAACCAGCAAGCTTGTGTGTAATGTTTCCTGACACTCTGGTAGTGAGACAGCTGTATACGTGTTTGGTCTGCAGCTTTCTGCCTGATTCCCCAAATGTGAGTGAAACTTCCCCAGTCATTTTTAGATAAGATTCTTGGCATAGGAGCACCCAGATAGAACCTGAGATTTGAAAAGTATTTCTTACTATGACTGCTGGAATAAAATGAGCTGGTGCAAGGTAGTAAAGAGCCACCCTCTTTTTAAATTGAAATATAGGCACAGTGAGCTTAAGAATGTAAGCCCCTCCCACCCCCAGACACCCCTTTCTGAATCTTGTCATCTTTCTCACTTCTTGGGGGAACTTTCTTATTGTTATGTCAGCTTCTTTTGCCACATACATGTCAGAAATGGCAAGTAACATGTGGGACGAGAATGACCAGTCTCCTTTCCTGTTGTCCCATAGGGGCTTTGTCAACCATGCCGGCTGTTCGAACTTTTTCTCTGTTTGCTGGAATGGCTGTTTTCATTGACTTCCTCCTTCAAATTACATGCTTTGTGAGTCTTTTGGGACTGGACATTAAGCGTCAAGAGGTAAGGTATCTAACCATGGTGAGTGGTCCCCATCTATGTCTCTCTAAATGACAATGAACAGATAATGTTCTTACTATGACATATTTCTTTTCACCCAATCAGAAAAATAAATTGGACATTCTGTGTTGTGTCAGAATTGCTGAAGACAGAGCTGGCTCCCAGCCATCAGACAGCTATTTGTTTCAGTTTTTCAAAAATGCCTTCTCTCCACTTCTGCTGAAGGACTGGATGCGGCCTCTTGTGGTATGTGGCCTTCTGCAAATGTTTGTTTTTGTAATTGTGGAGAGACTGTGCAAAAACCTCATGTCCTCACCACTCCTTTTCTCTCTTGCAGATTGCTGTGTTTGTGGGTATTCTGTCATTCAGTATAGCAGTTCTCAACAAAGTGGAAATTGGCTTGGATCAGTCTCTTTCAATGCCAGATGTAAGATTTGTTTTATTTTGACTTGATTTGATTTGACTTGATTGGTTAACCCAGAACATTTACAGAGAGGTGTTCGGGGAAAATGCTAACTTATCAGTAAATTCCAAACAGCCTTGTAAGATGGTGAGGGCGTCATTCTAAAGATCTGCAAACCCAGGTTACTCTCATGTTGACTGTGCCTTCTCATTTAGACCCAGAACCGTAGCATGAACAACTGGTTTTTCAGCTTGTATCAGGATTTCAAGGAGGAACCTATAACTTTACTGTAGATAAGATATTCTTCCCATCTTTCTCAAGCATCTCTGCCAAAGGAGTTTTCATTCAGTGGCTTTCTAATGACCTTTTTTTTTTTTTTGTTAAGAAAAAATTTTTCTTTTTGTAAAAATACATTTTTATTGATACTTCTTGGTATCAAAAATTTCTAGATGATTTCATATCACCTACATTTCTCAGTGTATTTTTCTCCATTCCCTTCTCGGAGAGTCATCCCTTATACTACAGAATAAAAAAAATAGGAAAACAATTCAGCAAAACTAACCAGCATATTTTTAAAAAAAAGTATAATATACGGGGCAGCTAGGTGGCGCAGTGAGTAGAGCACCGGCCCTGGAGTCAGGAGGACCTGAGTTCAAATTCGACCTCAGACACTTGACACGCTTACTAGCTGCGTGACCTTGGGCAAGTCACTTTACCCCAATTGCCCTGCCTTCCCCCCTGCAAAAAAAAAAATAGAAAAAAAAAGTATAATATATGCAGCCCATAGTCCATCACCTCTGCAGAAAAGTTTGGGAGTGTGGGGTTACTTCTCATCTATTCTGTGGCACCAAGTTTGATCATTATGATTTTACAGCATTCCTGTGCTTTTTAACGATTTTTCTTACCTGAGTTTTACCTTGCCTTTTCTCTACTTTAATCTGTTGTATGTTTCTTTTTTAAAGGACTCTTATGTACTGGATTATTTCAAGTCCATAAAGCAGTACCTACATGCAGGTCCCCCTGTATATTTTGTATTAGAAGATGGACATGACTATACCTCTCTAGAAGGGCAGAACATGGTGTGTGGTGGAATGGGATGTAACAACAATTCACTTGTGCAGCAAATTTTTAATGCTGCAGAACTAGAGAATTAGTAAGTATTACATTTTTATCCATCACTGCAACAGAACAAACTTGAAACTCTACATTTGTTTGGGCGATTAGAAGGCAAAATGTGTACTCAGTTTCAATTATCGTGGGCCAGAACTTTCAGAAATTAATTTAGCCCAAAAATGATTTTTATTTTAAGTGATAGAAAAATATGGAAGAGTTGATGTTTAGTCATCCTAGCCATTAATTTGTCTTTGTCTTGGGTCCCACAGCACAAAGATAGGCTTTGCCCCATCTTCCTGGATTGATGATTATTTTGATTGGGTTAAACCCCAGTCTTCCTGCTGCCGGATTTATAATACGACAGGCAAGTTTTGTAATGCTTCAGGTAAGACCCTCTCGATTTTCTTTGAGCATCTTAAAACTTTTAAATTTTGCTATTTTTATTAAATGAAAAGTTTTTGCATAACCTATTGAAATTGAACTGACTTAAAGTGACAGCTTTCAACTAGTTTATAATTTCCTGTATCATTTCTTTGGAAAAATTTAATATTTCATGGGCTAAAACAGACAATTATGGCTTATTTCTCAGTTGCCTTCCCAAAAAACTGTCTTCAATGGATCATAGTCCAAATAGACCCTTTAAAAACTTCTGATTCATCCCATTGTTTTCATATAAGAAGAGTAACCTTCTTCCTTGGAGCATAGCTTGATTTACTGGGAGACATGTAATAGCAGTAAGAGGTTCCATAGTTTGGATTCAGGGCCTGGTTCTGCCACTTTCACTCTCTGTGTGATTTTTGGGCAAGTTCTTTAACTTCTCTCCACCCCAGTTTCCTTAGCTGCATGTAGTCTAGAATACTTTGAAGACCTCTTTTAGCTCTATATCTAGGACCCTATGAACGAATGAATGAAAAAGCATTTATTAAGTGTAACTGTGTGCTAAGTGCTGTGATAAGTTCTTAGTGGCTAGATGTAAAAGGGAAATCATGCCTGCCCTCAAGGGGCTTACTTTCTAATGGAGACAGTGCATAAAGGGGAATGGTGGAAACACAATCAGGACAACACAAGATCTAGCAACTTCTACATTAAGGGATCAAAGGGCTTGAAATATGATATTCTGGAGGTCAGTGGAGCTAGGATTAAAACCAAGAATCACCTACCCAGCAAAACTGAGTATCATGCTCCAAGGCAAAATATGGATTTTCAATAAAATAGAGGACTCTCCAGCTTTCTCAATGAAAAGACCAGAGCTGAATAGAAAATCTGACTTTCAAACCCAAGAATCAAGAGAAGCATGAAAAGGTAAACAAGAAAGAGAAATCATGAGGGACTTACTAAGGTTGAACTGTTTTATTCCTACATGGAAAGATGATGTGTGTAATTCATGAGACCTCAGTATTAGGGTAGCTGAAGGGAATATATACATACATATCTATCTATATATATATATA